>CM021104.1:138021946-138314673 GCA_007115665.2 Sequoiadendron giganteum
CTCTCTATCTCTCTCTCTCCCAACTCTACACCCTCTACCCTTAAACCGTAAACCTTAAACCCTTAAACCCTAAACCATTAAACCCTAAACCCTAAACACTTATACCCTCTACCCTTAACCCTCTACCCTTTACCCTCAACTCTAAAACCCTCAACCCTCTCTCTCTGTCTCTCTCTCTACCCTCTACCCTCAACCCTCAACCCTCTACCCTAAAACATCTACCCTCTAAGCTTAATCCTCAACCCTTAATCCCTTAAATTCTCAACCCTCCTCTCTATATCTCTCTCTCAACCCTACACCCTCTACCCTTAAATCGTAAACCCTAAACCCTTAAACCCTCTACCCTCTACCCTTAACCCTCAACCCTCTACCCTCAGCCCTCTACCCTCTACCCTTAACCCTTAAACCCTCAAATCTTAAACCCTCAACCCTTAAACCGTAAACTATAAACCCTCTACCCTCAACCCTCAACCCTCTACCCTCTACCCTCAACCTCCACCCTTAAACCCTAAAACCCTTAAAACCTCCAACCCCCCCTCTCTCTCAACCCTACACCCTATACCCTTAAACCCTAAACCCTTAAACCCTAAATACTTAAACCCTCTACCCTTAACCCTCTACCCTCAACCCTCAACCCTAAAACCCTCAACCCTCTCTCTCTTTGTCTCTCTCTTCTACCCTCTACCCTCTACCCTCAACCCTCAACCCTTTACCCTTAACCCTCAACCCTTAAACCATAAACCCCTAACCCCCTCTCTCTCTCAACCCTACACCCTCTACCCTTAAACCCTAAACCCTAAACCCTAAACCCTTAAACCCTAAACCCTAAACACTTAAACCCTCTACCCTCTACCCTCTATCCTCAACCCTCTCTCTGTATCTTTGTCTCTACCCTCTACCCTCTACCTTCAACCCTCAACCCTCAACCCTCAACCCTCAACCCTTTATCCTCAACCCTCAACCCTTAAACCCTCAACCCCCCTCTCTCTCTCTCAACCCTGCACCCTCTACCCTTAATCCTCAACCCTCTACCCTCAACCGTCTACCCTCTACCCTTAACCCTTAAACATTAAACCCTTAAACCCTCAACCCTTAAACTGTAAACTGTAAACCGTAAACCGTAAACCCTTAAACCCTCCACCCTTAACCCTCTAGCCTCAACCTTCTCTCTCTCTACCCTCTACCCTCTACCCTCTACCCTCTACCCTCAACCCTCAACCCTCAACCCCTCTCTCTCTCTCTCAACCCTACACCCTCTACCTTAAACCCTAAATTGTAATCCCTAAACCCTCTACCCTCTACCCTTAACCCTATACCCTCTACCCTCTCTCTCTCTACCCTCTACTGTCAACCCTCAACCCTAAAACCCTAAAACCCTCAACCCCCCTCTCTCTCTCTCTCAACCCTACACCCTCTACCTTTAAATCGTAAATTATAATCCCTAAATCCTTAACCCTCTACCCTTAACCCTTAATCCCTAAACCCTAAAACCTCTACCCTCAACCCTTAAACCCTAAAACCCTCCCTCAACCCTTAAACTATAAACCCTAAACTCTAAACCCTCAACTCTCTACCCTAATCCCTCAACCCTCAACCCTCAACCCTTAATCCCTCAACCCTTAAACCCTCTACCCTCAACCCTCAACCCTCAACCCTTAAACCCTAAACCCTAAACCCTCTACCCTCTACCCTTAACCGTTAAACCCTAAACCCTCTACCCTCTACTCTCTACCCTCGACCCTAAACCCTCTCCCTCTCTCTCTTTTTACCCTAAACCATCAAGCCTACAGGTCCTCAACCCTATGCCCTCAATTATCAACCCTCTAACCTAAACATTGGATCCTCAATCCTCATCTATCTTTGTCCCTTCTTCCTCTTCTCTCCTCTATATCTCATTTCTCCCTCCATCTCTCCCTCCATCCATTCCTCCCTCTCTACCCTAATCCCCCAACCCTATACCCTCAACCCTTAAACCCTTAAAAACTCAACCCTAAACCCTAAACCCTCAACCCTCAACCCTCAACCCTTAAACCCTAAACCATTAAACCCTCTACCCTCTACCCTCTATCCTCAAACCTAATCCTTCAACCCTTAAACACTCAACCCTAAACCCTCAACCCTCTTTCTCTCTCTCACTCCCTCTCACTCTCTCTCAATTCTCTCCCTTCTACTTGAGAGAGGGGGAGAGAGAGAGGGAGGGAGGAGGAGAGAGAGGGAGTGGGAGATAGAGGGATGGGAGAGAGATAAAGGGAGTGAGAGAGACTGAGGAAGAGATAGAAGGAGTGAAAGAGAGAGAGAGAGAGAGAGAGAGAGAGAGAGAGAGAGAGAGTGGAGGAAAAAGATAGAGGGAGACGGTGAGGGAGAGCGAGAGAAAGACTTGAGAGAGGGAGAGGGGGTAGGAAGGAGAGACTTGAGAGAGAGAGAGGGAAGGAGAGGGGGTGGGAAGGATAGAATTGAGAGAGAGGGAGAGGGAGAGAGGGTGGGATGGAGATACCTAAGAGAGAGGGAGAAAGAGAAAGGGTGGGGGTGGAAGGGAGATACCTAAGAGAGAGGGGGGGAGAGAGATGGAGAGAGAGAGAGGGTGGGGTGGAAGGGAGATACCTAAGAGAGAGGGGGGAGAGAGAGAGACAGAGAGAGATAAAGGGAGTGAGAGAGAGAGGGAGTGGGAGAGAGAGAGGGGGTAAGAGGGATAGACTTGAGAGAGAGAGGGGGAGGGAGAGGAGGTGGGAGGGAGAAACCTAAGAGAGATGGAGAGGGAGAGAGAGTGGGACCTGGAGAGACTTGAGAGAGAGGGAGACAAAGTGGAAGAGAGGGGTGAGAGGGAGAGACTTGAGAGAGTAGGAGAGAGAGGGAGTGGGAGATAGAGGGATGGGAGAGATACAAGGAGTGAGAGAGAGAGAGACTTGAGAGAGGGAGAAGGGGTGGGAAGGAGAGGGAGTTCCCAAGCTAGAGGGATGGGAGAGAGATGGAGGAAGTGAGTGAGAGAGAGAGAGAGGGGGTGGGGGCAGATACCTAAGAGAGAGGGGCAGAGAGAGATATGGAGGGGTTGTGATGGAGATACATGAGAGAGAGGGAGAGAGAGAGAGGGAGTGAGAGAGAGAGAGAGAGGGTGTGGGATAGAGATAGAGGGAGTGAGTCAGAGAGATAGAGAGAGAGACCTGAGAGAGGGAGGGAGAGACCTGAGAGAGAGGGCATGAGAGAGAGAGATAGGGACCTGAGAGAGAAAGAGATAGGTGGTGGGAGGGAGATACTTGAGAGAGAGAGAGAGGGAGAGGGAGAGAGATAGAGGGATTGAGAGAGGGAGGGAGTGAGAGAGAGATAGAGGGAGTGACTATGAGAGGGAGAGAGGTTAGGAGGGGGAGACTTGACAAAGGTGAAAGGGAGAGGGGGTAGGAGGCAGATACTTGAGAGAGAGATAGAGGAAGAGGGGGTGGGAGGGAGAGACCTCAGAGAGAGGGAGAGAGATAGAGTGGGAGAGAGATAGAGGGAGTGAGAGAGAGAGGGAGAGGGTCTGGGAGGGAGATAATTGAGAGAGAGAGGGAGATGGGGTGGGAGGGAGATATCTGAGAGAGAGGGAAAGAGAGTGGGAGAGAGATAGAGGGAGAGAGAGATGGAGTGGGAGAGAGAGGGGGAGTGTGTGCGTGTGAGAGAGAGAGAGAGGGGGGAGGGAGATACCTAAGAGAGAGTGAGAGAGACAGAGAGACAGAGAGAGATAGAGGGAATGAGTGAGAGACCTAAGAGAGGGAGAGGGGGTAGGAGGGAGAGACTTGAGAGAGAGATAGAGAGAGAAAGATAACGACCTAAGAGAGGGAGATGGAGTGGCAGAGATAAAAAGACTAGAGGGGGAGAGAGAGAGAGTGAGAAAGGGGGTTGGAGTGAGATAGAAAGATAACCTAAGAGAGGGAGATGGAGTGAGAGAGACAAAAATACCAGAGGGGAAGAGAGAGAGGGAGAGTGAGAAAGGGGGTTGGAATGAGATAGATTTATCTAGGTAGGGTGGGAGGGAACGAGACCGAAGAGAGGGATTTGGAGTGAGAGTAGTCTAGGTAGTGAGGGAGGGAGTGAGACCTCAGAGAGAGAGAGAGACTTTAGAGGGATAGAGAGTTATCCAATTACCTGGTAACGAGGCAGAGAGTGTATGAAAGGTAAAACCTCAACTATCCATCTACGATCATAAATTGTGCACTCTCAGCATTATCAGAGTGGTTGACCAAAGAGAGGGGAAAGTTATATTTTGTTCAAAGCAGGTCATTTGGCAAGCGCCAAATGACACATCCAATTTGGCGCACGCCAAATTTGGTGAGCGCCAAATGGGATGTGTCATTTAGTGAGTGCCAAATTTTTGTCTATGCTCCTCGTCATGTTTGCACGTATTTCAATGCAAGTTTATGAAAAACCATGGTAATGTTACCCTCTCTCTTAGCTATCTAAGTATATAATTCTTTTTTCATTTTGATTCAGTTAAAGTTTTGATCCATAGATTCTATTGTAAATGCCTTTGTTTTTGGTCAAAAACCAACATGTGTTAGTTTTAGGATAGATTTTTACTCATTAATCGAAACGTGAAACAAATTACATTTTTTTAAACTAGACTTCATTCTGCACATGATGAAAAAAAAAATCAATTTTTGATTAATTTTCAAAATATTTTGGGGGGACCATGCTCAAATTTCAACTTTTCAAGATGTGTCCACTTTTGAAGTTCATAAAATATTATATATTCATTAAAAAAATTATTCGAAAGAACGAGGATAAACTACATGGTGTTAGCTAATTTCTCACAGTTTGGATTTTTGAAATTCTAAAAAAAGTTAATCAAAAAGGGGGGAGCCCTCAAGCGCTATGTTATTTTTTTTATAAAAACAGGACCTATTTTGGGCCCCCCCTTTTTGAGACCCTTAATCTTCATTAATTTCAAAAAAAATTAGTAGCTTAGAAACTAGACTCAAAGCACTTCAACTTTTGTTCATGTTGCATCTTGAAATTTTGAGTGTAACTATCTTCATTTTCTCGTGCAAATTAGATTTTGCTGATTTTAGAAAAAAAAATTTAAAAAGTGGCATCTTAAGAGCCAAAATTGTGTCACAGATCCATGCACTTACCCCTATGTGGTTTTGTTTTATGAATCTGTGTATGTGTCATAATATACTATTGAAACTATTTGATCTAGCAAGAGCTAACATTGCAATCACTTTTCTCTAAGGTATTAATAGTGGGAAAATAACTATGCTTGTTTCCGCTTTTAAGACATAGTAGTATGTGTTTTTAAGGTTCCTAAAATGAAATGAATGTTACCGAAGACACTTACTGATCTTGGATGTTGTTTTGGATGCCCATTTTTCCCTGCACATGGTGCATTAACATCCATGGCGAGGAAGGAAGCAGGTTTTGTGTGCTAAGAGCAGAGATGCTTGAATGTTTCAACGATAATTTAGCAAAGAACAAAGCAGGTCATCAAAGGGAACTTCTGATATCTAAGAAACAAACCCGTGGTCATAAATGACATCAATAGGAAATAAGAACTCGGTTGACATGATCCTAGGTTATCTATAGTAGTTGGACACACTTTATTTTGTCTTATATTTCTAGAAATTATGTGTTTTATAATCTTATGTTCATATATTCTAGATACGTCTAAACGAAATATGCTAGCATAGAAGGTAAAATAGAAAACAAAAGCAAAATAGTAAACATTCTTAACCATTATCATATCACTTGCACAAAAGTAAAACTATAAACATAAGTTAAATAGGAAACATACTATTGATATTTGTATTCTTCAATGTGTTGTCTATTGCAAACTCTGTATAATTTATCAACACATCATTCATTCCATTTATAGACAGTCTTAGATGGCGATATAGAGTAAAATTATAGTCTTAGGCGGTGATATATAGTAAAATGGATAAATGCAATGGCAGCTGAAAAAGATGCATTCAAAGCAAATCAAATTCTATCGACTAACTCTCCAAAGGACTACCAATAGCAAACAAAATCTACCAGGAAGGATAGATACTCTACATTTATTCGATCAACATTTGATGTAATTGGTTTCATGCTCTCTCCCATTTGCTCTATCCCATTAAATGCATAGATAAGATTTGATTTTTCCAAAGTAAAGTTTTCAAGTGGTAAAGTTGGCATGAGACTTCTTTCCAGACATGAGACAAGTTTCCGACTGAAACTTCACACTATATATAGCCTGACAATGTTTATCACAAAACTTATGCTATCCTTTTACACAAGATTAAATAATTTTTGGCTTCCACTATTTTTCTTATAATTTCCTACTTTGAAAGCCCACAAAGAAAGCCAATCGGCTAATTATTCAATAAAGACAAAGTTGCAAGACGTAACTCTCACGCTTAATTGACAAATACGACGAGAGTGACATTCTTGACTTTACAATCCAGTCCTGACTTTCATGAATTGCTGTATGATGAGGGATTTTTTCGTGGGTTGTTAATAGTGTGTGGGATCTTACAATCTTGTCCCGAGTTCATTAATTGTTTTAAACCTGTAATAATCTGTCTCTGTATGTAAATATATACATATAACTGGCGCAGGGGGGCGAGGGGGGGAGGTCAGTAGAACAAGCCATCTTTGCTCACTTTGAAAGAGGGTTTTCAAATCGAATTTAAGAGAAAAGTGTTGCTTTCTGCAACTTAAACTAGTGAATCACGATTAGATATGATGCATAATATATTTCAAGACAGTTTAAGTTTCATCGTTACTAAATAAGAAGTATCTGGCATCATTATATAGATTTATACTGCCTAGATAAATTAAATAACAAGCTAATTTGGCACCAACGCTAACGGTTGAGATCAGCACTCGTTAAGCCATTAACATGTGCAATACGACATAGATGACATGACATGAAGGAGACCATCTGAACCCACTTCACATGCTAGACGATGATTCAGTCGAGGCTGTTGTCTGGACAGGAAAAGGCTGAGGAGGAATGGTGATATCAACAACTCCTTCTAGCATCTGAATCACTCTACTCATAGAAGGACGTTGAGAAGGGTTGTATTGAATGCACCACAGTCCCACCATGCTCATCTTCTTGGCCATAACTTCATCTTCATCATCTGTTATATTTTCTCCTCTCAACGTTTGAAATTCCCCCCTTTCTATCTGCTTGAATGCCCACTCAGGATAGTAAAATTTGCTGGATCTGCTTGCTTCTATATCAAAATTCTTTCTACCTCCTACCATTTCCATCACCAACATACCATAACTATACACATCTGATTTGTCAGTCACAGGTCCATAGTTTCTAGACCACATTTCTGGAGCCACATAACCAGGGGTTCCTCTAGCACCTGTCAGGGAGACATGACTTTCTCCTCTATCTGTTAGTTTAGCTAGACCAAAATCAGCAACCTTTGGTGAAAAATTGGCATCTAACAGTACATTATGGGGCTTTATGTCACAGTGCAAGATCCGGCTTCGACAATCAACATGTAGATATGCAATCCCACGAGCTGTACCCATTGCAATTGAATACAATTGTTTCCAATCCAATACATTTTGACCATCTCCATGGATATATTTCTCGAGGGAACCATTGACCATGTACTCATAAATTAATGCTCTTTTAGACCCTTCAAAACAATATCCCAAAACCCGGACGAGATGCAAGTGGTGGATTCTCCCAATGGTAGCCACTTCATTCATAAATTGATTCCGACTATGTTTCGATTTGTCAAGAATTTTAACGGCCACCACAGACCCATTGGGTAGCTTACCTTTGAAAACTGTACCAAAACCTCCCTGGCCAAGTTTCTCTGTAAAATTCATAGTGTATTTTTTAATCTGGTGATAAGAATATTTGGTGGGAATACCTTCTTGCAAAAAATTATCGACTGAAATAGGTCTGGAGTCAAGGGGATCCATATACCCTCTAATAACCTGCTCCTCATTTTGCTGCTCCCTTTTTTTCCGGTTGATTCTGATGTAAATAAAAATGATGGTTGAGGTAATAAAAATACCAGATAAAACACCTATAGCTGCAACAAAATTTACAGCCAATTCTGGTGTTGATATCTAGTAATAAGGTCGTAGGTCATTACACAATTGGAGAAAAATTAAATGAGATAATTAATTTTAAAAGGAAATGAAAGAAACAATTTCATGCTCTGAATTAATTTACCTTCTTTAAATCTTGAAGTCATCCACCATTTCTTCTGCTCGAGGGGATAATTTACTGTAACAGAAGAGAGATTATTTAGTAAAATTCGAATGAAAATAATTATTTTAATCACTTGCAATTTCACTTCTAAAGCTGGAGCCTAAACAACTTTCCTCTACGAAAGTTTCCAACGAATATGTATATCCTCATAAAATTTGATGGGCCTTCACGATATGTCTGAACTCGTGATTATTAAAATCAATTATATAAAATCTATGCTGAAAAAAAAAAAAAGTTTTGCCGTTACCATCAAAGCAGTTGAAAGAGTAGCGACCGTCTGGACAAAAGCAGTCAGAATATCCCCCAGTACCATATTGCAAACCCGAACATATCCCGCCCGTTTCTTCACAGGCAGGGCAATTATAGCTGTTATTCCATTTGATTTCAAATCCCCTGTTGAGGAGCTCCCGGAGACTCTGTCCATCAGTGATGTTGTAGCTTTTGTCGCTTGGAATGACAACTCCATTTTGTGTACAGTTGCCATCATCCGCTGATACGGTCAATGAAGAAGGAAGGAAGAAACATGATTCCTGGGTGCTTCTGTATTTCAAACACTTGATTGACTGGAGAGTTTTCATGAACGAAGGTTCTGTTTGACAGGTAAGAACGGATCCCCATTTGTATTTATCAGAAAGATAAAAACCTAATTCAAAGCGCGCATGAAGTGAATGGGAAGTGGTGGAGGCAGAGCAATCATGTAAAAGGCTATCAGCACAGGCAACTCGAATGGTTCTGCTCGTATAAGATGACTCGGTGATCGCTCCTAGTACCCTAACCCTATCTCCTGGACAAAACCCATGGAATGGAGCATGATCAAATAAAGTGCAATGATTGTTGGGGCAGTCAACAAATCCGAAGCCACAATTCCCAAAAGGAGTTTTGATGATGGAAGTGTTGCAGGTGTAAGGAGCACAATTTTGATACGAAGGATACCTACCAGGGGTTTCCATTACTAATGCAGCAAAGCATGTTGCAGCAAAGCATGTAATGAGAAATATAGGGAAGAGAACAGAGTGACGCATTGCTTTCAATACAAAAGGGAAAAACTAAAATGCAAGTAATGAGTCCAAATCTGCTCGCCTAGGCATTTGTAGAAGACGAGTAACGAAGGAACAAAGAAATACATGTGATAAGGTTTTAAGAAGTCGCGGCGACTTGAACGAGAGCCATTAACCAATTCCGTATTCCATACAGCTCGGAGTGGGCAGAAGCTAATCTCCCTACAAAAACGCATGTCTAAGATGGCCGGGCTTAACCGGCAAATCTAAGCATTGACTGCTTAGGTGGCCGGGCCCACTCCTAACCTTACCTTACCCTTTCGTACTGTTTTTGACCAACTCTTAAACTGACCTTTCCCCTTCGTAGCTTTCCGTTTATGGATTTACCATTGCAGGATTGCAACCGTTTTATATTTTATCCACTCAATCGAGGGACCCAACGAGGGAACCAGCGACGGCTGAAAAAATTGTAATTTCCTAGGGCAAAGTAGTGACGGCAGGGACCCAGGGCAGCGACAACAGGTTTACACAGGCAGGTATACACCAGGGCAACGAAGAGCACATGAAAGTGATCAAAGGGACCCCACAAAAAAGCACAGAAAAATCAAAGGGACCTCACAAATCAGAGGAAAAAGGGAGGAAGAAGAGCACGTGAAAGTGTGGGCAGTGGACTTGCGTTCCAACAGGTCTCCCTGTCACCTCTCCTTGTTTGAAGACATCGGGTTTAAAATAGTTTTAGAAGTCAATTGTAGGCTGGAAAGAGATAATAAAACACTACAGGAACATATTCTAAATCTGCAAGCTAGCATGGAAAGGGAACAACAAGAATTGTTCACTCTAAAGCAAGAATTAGATCAACTCAAAACAACTCAAAACAAGAAGCCGAAAGTGGAGGGAGGTGAAAATAAAATGGAATTAAAGATGATTCAATCAACACTAATAGATATGGAGAAACAAGAGATTCAGTTAAGAGACCAGATTGAAGAGGCCAAATCATGGTCACAAGCGGTAAGTGGAGCATCAAGTGAGCAGAAGGTAATCATTGAAAAACAAGTCAGAAGACAACTAAGGGAAGAAAAAGACAAACAAAGCAAGGCTACAAACATTATTATCAAACGTTTGAAAGATTTTGGTGAAAAGGAGAGAACCGACATCTTAGCAAGGGACTTCCTTAAAGACAAGCTAAAGTGGATAGGTTATATTCAGCAAGCAAACAAGATTGGAAAAAAGATAGATGGAGGAAGAGATAGACATGTAAGAGTTACCTTGAGTAGCTTAGAGGATAAGAATAAGATTCTAAGAACCAGAGGGTTACTTAGAGACTCACATATCTATTTAGATGAAGATTTTCCCTTCGAGCAACAGGAAGAAGAAAGGAAAGAATGGAAAAAAGTGAAAACAACAAGAAATGAAGGAAAGTGGGCATGGTTGAAGAATGGAAAAGCCCAAATCAGTGATCGTCTTTCAAACAAGAAATAGGGATTTGGGCCCCCACAGGAGTACTTACGTGTTGTAAGTTGGAATTGTAGAGGATATCCATGGAGAAGAGGACCTGGATTGGGGCCCATAGCAAAAGGCAAAGATATTATAATTCTTACCGAAACACATGAACACGATGGCTGCAAGGTTCTAGTTTTTGAAGGGTATAAGAAAGTTTAAGTTTGGAACAAAGGGAATGATTCAGGCAAAGGTCATGGGGTGGTTACAGTGCTAATAAGTGAGAAGTGGCAGGGAATTGTTAACTCGAAATAGAAGATGCAAATAAGCAATACATGTGGCTGCAAATAACTGAAAATGGGGTGACTTTCAGATTGGCAACTTGTTATTTTGCTCCAAAAATTTTTAAGTTCTATAGAAAAAGAAATTTAGACAATGAAGACTCGTATGCCTCACTAAAAAAAAATATATCTATTTTCAACACGCTTGGAGATGTTGTTTTAATGGACGACTTTAATGCAAGGACAACTAATAATCAGTCTCTTCAGTTGAGCAAGGAGGAAAAAGGAGAGAATAACCCTCTTTGGTTGGAGGAAGGTGAAGACCATTACTGGGAAAGAACATCCCAAGATGGGAATGGTGAGGTGACCTCTTTTGGGGCAGAATTACTTGGACTTTGTAGTCTATATGGCATGGTTATCTACAACGGGATGAGAGATTGGCCAAAGTCGGGAGGTATCACATGCAAAACGTATAATGGTCAAAGTGTGGTGGATTACATGATTTGTTCTCAAGGCTTTGTCTCTAGATTGATGGAGTTTGATATTAAGGACTGCCCTATCGGGATGAAATCTGACCACTTCCCTCTTTTGGTTAAGCTTTGCATGTCCCCGACCATCCAACACATTAAACAGGTTCAACACATGCAAAAAAACACCCTCTCAAAGGGTAAAATCCTCTTGAATAAAGAAAATAGAGAAATATTTAGTGTTTTTCTTGAACAACATTTTCATGATTTAAAGAATAATAGAGAGGTCAAAACAACAAAAGAGGGGGATGTCCACATTCACAACAACTCACTGATTCCAATAATTCACAAAGCCTTAAAGGCATGCAAAGGTCTCACCCCAAGATGAGGGTTGCAAACACTTTCTTGACAAATCCATGGTATGATGAAGATTGTAAGGCAGCCAAAAGATCACTAAAAAAGAGTGGAATGGACAAAGAATACAAGAAAAAATATGAAAAATTAGTGCAGTCTAAAAAATCTGATTATGTTAATGACAAAAGGAAGGAGCTAATCTCTCTTGGAAAACAAAATCCTAAAGGCTTTTGGAGAGAACTACAGCAAAGGAAAAAGAAGATTGAAAACAGTATTACGGATGTCCAATGGTTAGAATATGCTAGGCTTCTTTATGAACGGGTCCACAAAAAAGACCATCCACCAGTTCTTAACTCATCAATGGAACTATTCATGGTCAAGGATATTAATCAAGGAATAAAGAATTTAGCTAGTGGTAAAGCACAAGACATTAATGGATTACAGACTGGATTTTTAAAATGGGGAATTAAGACTCTTGCCCCTCACATAAAAAGAATTTTCAATAATGTCAATCGCGATGGTTTCCCTGGGGAGTGGACTACCAGTGTGGTCATTCCTTTATTTAAAAGCGGTGATATCAATAATCCATCTAACTACCACACGATTATGGTCAATCCTATCTTTGGCAAGCTCTTTGGGACCATGGTTGAACGGAGGATCAGTAGTTGGGCAAAAAATGAGGGCAAAAGGGCAAAGGGGCAAGCAGGCTTTAGGTCGAAACACTCTACCATTGATCACTATATCACCCTTAGACATTTGATTGAAAAAATTTGGAGCATCCAAGGTGAGGAGGCTTACTGCTGTTTTGTAGACTTTAAGAAAGCTTTTGACACGGTACCTAGAGACAAACTATGGAATAGAATGGAGGAATTAGGCATCCCAAATGAGTATAGAGCAGCTGTTCACAGATTGTATGAGAAGGTTAGAGGTAAAATCAGAACCAGTGATGGTATGTTAGAGTGTTTTGGTAGCGACATTAGAGTTAAATAGGGCTGCCCTCTATCCCCTATGCTTTTTGGGTTATACATTGATAACTTGGAAGCTTGGTTAAGCAATACGGATGGGGATGGTATTCAGCTGGCAGGCTATGTGGTGAAACTTCTATTATATGTTGATGATCTTATCGTAATTTCAAAAACAATTCATGGGTTAAGAGAACACTTGAAAGCTCTTGAACTCTTTTGTCAGGAGGTTGGGATGCAAGTGAATATCACCAAGAACAAAATCATCATTTTCTCATTGAACAAAAAAGATAAACAAAATACCTTTCTTTTTGAAGGTAGCCCGCTTAAAATTGTGAAAGAATACAAGTATCTTGGGATAGACTTTCATTATAAGCTTAGTTGGGATACTTGTCGTACGAAAAGGATGCTAGGAGGTTGGAAAGCCTCCTACCTTCTGCAACAGATGTACAAAAGACGAGCTTTGGGATTGGAAAACCAAGAAAACCCTTTTTGGTTTGCTTGTTGTGTCGGTTGTTCTTTATGGGTGTGAAGTGTGGGGAAGCAGTATGTCAAAGTGTAGTTGGAGGCAACTAGAAAGAATTCAGAAACATCTAATAACAAGCAGTCTCAAAGTTAAAACCACAATCCCATATGAAATTCTTTTAGCTGAAGCAAGGACTTTTCCATTGGAAGCATCGACATTAACTCGGTTGATAAGCTATTTAAAGAAGCTTGAAAACATGGATGACCACCGTTGGCCTAAAATGGTTATGAAGGAGACACTAGATTGTAGGAAAAAAATTTGGATGAAGCAGAACAACAAGTGGATGAACAAGTGGGACATCAATTCGCAAGAGTGTCCTAGCACCAATAGTGAAATAAAAAGCTATGTGAATGAAAAATTTAGAACTACCATGTGGGCAAATCATATTGGGTGTAAAAACATTTACTGCATCAAAGAGTTTAACCTAGAAAAGGATCATGGTGAAATAAATTATCTAGGTACAACTATTAAAGGAAAAGCAAGGTTGTTAGTTATGCAATTGAGGATTGGATCACATCACCTTAGGTGTGACACAGGTAGGTGGAAGATACCCAAATAAACTTGGGAAGAAAGAATTTGTATTTTCTACAATAAGGGGACTATGGAAACAGAATGACACTTCATCATGGAATGCACCGCTTATGAGGATATTCATACTTAGCATGAAAATAGTTTGAAAGTTGATAATATGCACCAGCTCTTTGGGGAAGACAAGATTAACCAGACGGCTAGCCTTCTAGTCAAAATTAATAGTAGGAGACTCGACTTGGAAAAGAGCATGAAGATAGATTAGGCCTGGTTTTGTCTTGGTCCCTTAAATTGTTTAGTCTCGTGGACGTCATTAAAATATTTCATTCATTCACTTCTGTTTTCATTTTTTCCATTTCGTTCATGTGGTAGTTCCTATTGAACATGAATATGAGCATAGATAACATCATACAAAATTTTTGTAAGGGGACCCACCAAGACAGAGCAGTAGTGACAGACCAAGACAAAACGAAGTGATGACAGAGGGATGACGGAAATTGTAGCTGTTACTTAGTTTTGCCGCCCAAATTTGCTTTCATCTATTCAAACTTAAAGCGTAGTCCAACTTAATTTAAATTGAATTTATTATATTATATTATTTTATTATATTGTTATATATTTATTATTATATTTATCATTATAAATTTTTATAATGTAATTAAATTTGTATTATTATTTTATAATAATAATATTGTTTTATAATTAGTATTATATTAAATTATATATTATATATTAGTTTTAGAATATTACAATTATTAAATTATTGTATTATTGTTGTGTTATTATATTATATTATAATATTATTTTATTTTATTATATTATTATTATGATATTAAATTATTATGTTATTATATATTTAAATTATTATATTATACATTTATTATTATGTAAATAAACTTATATGATTATTTTATAATTAATATATTATTCTTATAAATAGGATGTTTCAAAACATGTGATTCAAAATACACTATGTTTATTAACTTGTAATTCAAAACATACCAACTCATGTGTTTTTAATGTGTATATCTAGTTTTACAATACAAATAGCAACAACACCATTCACTTAAACACCTCTTTAGATCATTCAATTCAACAACACTTAAAATTCACCAACTCAATAATAACTCTAGATTATATTTTCTAAAGGTTTCTCTTAGTTTTCCATGTTTACTATCACTCTTATGTGCATAATAAAAATCTCAAATACACTATCTTTTCATATCCTAGGCTACATTCTAGAAATTTTAGAGTCATATATCTTCACTCTTAACAAACACATTGACAAATAAATGTATGTCTAGGTATATATCCTATTTTTATTATTAATTATAATTTTAACTTACTTTAGCTCTAAACAAATCCACTTAAGTGCCTCAATCTATAAAATTTCCACATGTCTATATAGGCCATTAAAATAAGTACTCATGATTTCTAAAGTTAATGATTGCTTAGAAATGCTTATATGTAGAAAAAGTAATTGTAATACAAAAATTCAATAATTTAAAATTTAGACACTTTTCTCATCAAGTGTGTCAATGTATCATTCTACATAATTGATAGTCTTTCATACTAGTCTTCTTTGAAGATTTTTTTTCATTTCTTTCTTACACAAAAAAAAATTTAAAAAAAATTAAACCTTCATAATACATTTTCTTGTTCTTCCATGCTCTCGATATCTCATCACCTTTCCATTTAAAGTAGAAAAAGAGATAGAAATGAAAGGTAGAATGGAATTGTATGAATCCTTTTTTAGAGAAAGAGGAGGTTACAAAAAGTTTGAAGGTGGTAAGGTGGGTGGGATTCATTTTGAAGAATATAATGATGATATATTTAAGGATTTCATCTATCATTTGATGAATCTCACTCCATTCTTAATAAGAAAAAAATCAAAGTAACTCTTTCCACCTTCACTCCCATTTTTGGTTGTTTTGAGAAGAATGTGATTTTTTCACTCTCAAGGGATTTCATATGATAAAGTAAATTAATTAGTTAAGATAATGTTCTAGAGCCTTAGAAGACTACTATAATGTTGATGGTTAAATATTTCATGTGTGAGTCCCAATATCAAACCAGTGTAGAGAATAGTATGTGAATGTTGAATCATTATGATATAGTATAAAGAAGGGGGAATTAAAGGTCAATTTATTAGGAAATGTGTTTTCCTCATTTTAGTTAATGGTTGAAAAATATAATAGGGGAGTGGGGGAATTAATGTGTCATGACCTCATCCATCTAATTTAAAAATACTTTTTTGAAGAAAACATTATGAAACACATCAATAACTATCTATGATTTAATAGAACACCAAATTTTGAAGATTATCTCTCTTTATATTCATTGTAGGAGAAATTATATCATCCCAAGAAGTTAACCTCATGTGTAAGATAGAAATATAAACGCATCTCATCCTTGTACCATAAAAAATATAGTATTCATAGGTTTTGTTAAAGAATTAGTAGCATGTACTTAAATGTTAGTATCCTCAATTTTTACTTTCCTTTATTCACCAATATCCTTTATAAAAGGATATTATACATCCACATGTTTAGTTCAAGCCTAGTAAAAACATTATCTACCAAATAAATTACACTCTATGAATCATAATTCAACAATATGTGACTTAAAACCAATATTGTAACATAGTTTGTGTAACAAACAACTTATTTGCAATCATATGGTGTTGCCAAGTACTTTTGTTTAATAGTGCACAATAAATTTAATTTTCTACTTCCACTTAATCATCCAACTCACAACTATTCCAAATAGAGTAAAAATATAACCACTAATTGGTATCTAGCTATAAAAATCTCTATCCCAATCAAAATCAACAATCCCCTATACATTCAACACCTTTCCCACATTATGATTGTTATGATAACATAACTATTAGTTTTGATTTCCTTTCAAGTACATAAAAAATATGTTCACTTGCATCTAGAATGCTCTTTACAAATATTTGGCAAGATCCTACTTAGAACTCCCCTTGCTCAAGTAATGTTTAAGCCTCATACATTTTAGTGCATACATAGAGCTATCAATTACAATTGCATAATATATTTTTTTATATATCCCTCAAAACCTCCATAGATTTAGGGAATTGTTATAGGCTCAACTTAGTGGCTATTGGAAAATTAATACTTATAGTATTATCATCATTCATGTTGAACCACTATAAAATAGACTCAAGATACTTCCTCTAGTTTAACCATAGCTTCTTATTGTTCATATTTTAATACATATTTATACCAAGGATGTATCTTATAGAACTTAGATCTTTCATCGCAGACCTGAAATCAAACTAAACCTTGAGTTCTCTAATCAACACTCCATTATTCCTAATTATTAGCATATCATCATGTCAAACTATGATTAACTCAACTTGGTTCCTTGGAAAAATCAATTCTAATTTTGATACAATATACATAGGTTAAAAAATATAGATTTCCTCATCTAAATCTCTATATGATAATGTTGTATGAAAATTTATTTTGTCCACTTCAAAATCAAAATAAGTATCCTTGCAATGGCCAACTCTTTGATTTTGTACCCAAAATTTACTTTATAAGTACCTATGGTCGATCCACACCACCAAATGACATCCCCCTCATTGGAGGCTATACACAACAGCCTAATGAGATTCAACATAGATACAAGGTAAAAAATATCACTAAATTATATTCCTTCCACCATAGAATAACCCATTGAACCAACTATCCTTCTACCTTTCTATTTTTTTCTACTCTAAATTTTTTCTAGTACACCCACTTTCAACCAATGGGTTCCTCACCTTCAAATAAATAAATCAAGTCCCAAGTCTTATTTTTTAAGTGCCTCCATCTCCTCTTTTATTTACTGAAGATTTACTAATTTCTCATAAGTTACATTGGATTTTTATAAAATATCAATTTTAAATTATTTACTCTAGAACTATTTTATTTATTATTTATTTATTTTTAGGAGGAAAGCATTGTTCCTATTATTGGGTGAATTGGATATACTTTTCCATAGTAGAGGTTACAAAACACGATGTGTTTTGGATACCATGTGAAGTGCATGTTACAAATCACGATGTGTTTTGAAAACATTATTTGGTTTTTAACATGCATTTTATGCAATAGGGGTTTAACCTTCATAGTACATGCTTCACATTGCACACGATGCTTTCCATAATAAATTACATCCTTCAAACACATGTGGTGTTTTATAACCTACACTTCACAACTTACCCAACCCATGTGGTTTACAACTTTCATTACATAGGTACATTTCAAATAGCAGCAACACCACTATTGTTGTTATTAGGTAAATTGAATATACTTCTCCACAATAGGGGTACAAAACAATCTATGTTATTGGGTACCTTATGAATTGCAAGTTACAAAAAGATGTGGGTTTTGAAACCTACAGTTTCTCATACCCAAACATAGTGTCATGAAATTTTGATGTTATTTATTAATTCATATTTTATTATATTAATTTAGCACAATATAGGTGGAATGCACACTATATTCAAATAATCCAAATAAAAACAAACTTGAAAGTTAAAGTATAAGACAAGATAAAGCTATTCACATGTATATCAAACAAAACAAGTTGTTGAATTACAAATGGAGAACAAATTACGATGAATAGTAAAATAGTAAAATCTTGTACTTAGTTTGAATATATCTATTCATTGTTCCTTACATCCAAAATTTCAATTTGTAATCTAAAGTTTTCAAATAGGGAAATTAAAAAAGACGGGGAAACAAATGATCATAGTTCATAGAAAATATCCTTCATATATATCAAATATTTGGATTATGTTTAGTTAAGATATGTGGGGCAATGTTAAGGAAGTGGATTTATTTGAATTACAACAACCGATGAGAGATATATATTAGCCTTTAAGTCTTCCAACCAAACTAAAGTACCAATGAAGGAAATGCCACACAAACTCTTTTATTTTTTGACATTTAACTCTTGCTCAAGAGTAATCTTTGGATAAGGACAATTGAGGGCAAAGTGGTCAAGCCTTTTCTATTAGGCCCTATGCAATCTTTAATAAAGTTGTAAGGAATAATAGTGGGAAAGAAAATATAAGTTCGAATTAGGTTAATGAAATAAATATAGTTAATTTTGATAATTAAATTTAGATTGATAATTGCAATAATTAATGAGAATTACATTAGTGGGTTAGGTGTATTTAGTTTTAGAATTGATGATGAGAAAAGAAGTTTTTAATATTTTTTTAAATCAATTTGTCATTATTATGAATTTATCTATTTTGGTCTAATCAATGTCTTAGAGTCTAAAGTGGTCTAAGAATCTCTTGGGTCAATTCTAACTATCATGAACTTGATACATCATGTAAGATTGATTTGAGTTACACAAGATTGATCTAATAGAATGTGTGTTTGAAATGATGCTCACTTTTTCCCTCTAGATATCAATGTAAAAGTGGTGTCTAGAGACATTGTTTAGGAATTTTTCTACTCGATTGATGAATGTGTTTTCCTAGGTCAAACCTGCTAGCAAATTAGATTAAATATAATGAGAGATATCAAAGAAAACATTCACAAACATGCAAGTGGCCTATATGATATCAATACAAATTTAATTCCTTTATTTCCCTTTAAAATTGAAGTGTGCTCTAGTTAGCATGTGTGTGTGTGTGTGTTTTAATTATACGTTCAATTTCCTTAAACAATGTGGTATTCTAACATATTGCATGGAATATGTGCTAGGTTGGATCATAACAACCAATAGAAGGGGCCGAGAATTGGAATTTGAATTTGTACTGTTGGGATTTAAGGATTGTGCTTATGCTCATCAAGATCAACTTGGATCAATATTGAGCTAGGTAGAAATGATCTACAATGAAAAGGTGGTGATCTTTGAGGAGAGAATAAATATATGGAAATAAGTGTTAACACGAATGAAATAGGGATAAGTAGATAACAAATACATGGAAATATGTGCAACAAGGTTTAATGAAGATGGATAGGGATTAAGCCATGAACTAAACATGAGAATGTATCACTTGTCAATATATTGTTGCACTAAGGCATTCTCATCAAGGTGGAGATAAACGGGAAATGGTATGGATATAAAAGCAATTAATATCCTAGTGAAAAGTGAGTCACTAATTAATTGATTAATATGGATGGTAAACTTTTTTATACGCCACAACCAAATCAAATTAATATCTAAGTGAGAACCAAGTTTGGAATTTGATACTAACCATCCCTATCAATTAAAATTTTTGTTGATGATTATAAATTTTCATTGCCTATCATTTTACCTTTAAATAAAAATATTAAACTAGTAAAATCCATTATGAAGTCATTCTTATTCCAAAAAATATTTGAGGCATTGAATTTACACAATAAAAGTAGTAGATCACATTGCATGATAAACACAAAACTGTAAAATGTTGATTCACTAATGTAATGGCCATTTACAAAATTGTTAGTTGTACCTTCTTTACCACTAATAAGTTGAAATAATATGCATTTTAATTCATTGTAAAGAAAATAAATGAAACAACATATTAAATAGAAATTTGAGCATTAAAGTTTGTATCAATACCAAGATTTGGTGCCTTTTTACATACACATTCCAAATAACAACATTTCAAAACAATGTGTTTGGGTATGACAAAGTGTAGGTTATAAAACACAATGCATTTTGAAGCATGTAATTTGCTATAATAACTAGTATGTGCAATGTGAAGCATGTATTATGAAGGTTAAACCCTTATGCCATAACATGCAAGTTAAAAACCAAAGAATATTTCAACGCCTCAAATTTCTTATTTAAAGATATTCGTAATTATCACCATGTTTTATAACCTTGACCAAATTGAGCCCAAAGAAAGAACATTAATTTTTTGCTCAAAACATTGTCCAAATAACCATACAACAAAGTTCCTACAAAAATCACCATTGACATAAGAAATAAATGAAAAAAAAACATAAATGACTACTATATAAGAAACATACATCATACTAGAAATGACTAATATAAATATAATTACAATCCCTCCAATTTCCATAAAGTTCTGATTGGTTGCTCTAATTGCTTACTATGTTTCCCTTAAATTCTATCCAATGAACGATTCCCAATATTCACTTTAACTTGGATAATATATGAAGAAAAAAAAATATTTTTGTGATAAAAGAGTGCACAAAACAATCATGACACCAAGAATTTGAAATTCATTAATACAAGATTAAAAAAATAAAATGTTGTGAAGCAATGTATGTGAAGAATTTACTCTACATATACAATTCTCTAATGGCTCTACTAGTGTCGCCCAACCATAACAATGTGAGCCTAGGCACCAATAACTAGTTGACATTAGGATTGATGTGGTCCTTCCCGACATTGTACTCAACAGGTCATTGGATGGTAGTGGTGATGTTGTTAACCTCTGAGTGTCTTGTTGCCTCATTCTATATTTCTACCGCAGACGCCTTATGCGCATCCCTCATTTTCACTGGTTTATTTAGCTTTGCTATGTCTTTAGCACACTGCCCAAAAACTAGTGAAGGAATCCAAATATGCAAGCAAATTTGTGAACTGTAATGTTTTTATTTCCTATATTCTCTATAATCATTTATAGGTACAATCAAAATGTGATGCAAATTACAAGATTTATCTTGTTACATGCTAGTTTCCAAAAGGTTTAAGAGTACAAAGAAAAATAAAGGGAAAAAATAAATAAAATTAATTAAAACTAATGTTTGAGCATATATATCTATATGCACTTGGTCTCCTGATCAGATGGGAATGATGACAGAGATTTAGCTCTCTTTCCCCAGATTGAGTGGGGATTATAGTTGCCCCGGTCTCCCCCAACTCTATTCCCTACCTCGAACTGATGGGTCATTTCCCTTGAGCCTAATAGGTCCATGGTTTATCGTTCCCATCTTAACAACTATTGTCACCGAGGGAAGGGGAATATTGCTAATAGAATTTGCATTATAAAATCTCATTCAAGCAAATAGGCAAGTGGTAGAGTATACATCTATATGTCTGTTAAAGATGTAAACAATAGAGGGAACTCTCACTATTGGCAACATTTGGTAGTAAGTTAAATCTGGTAGATCAGGCCAAAACCCTTATGTTGACAGCTTGATTGGTAAAAAATGATCGTGGACTGCAACCCCTTGGTCTTAAGGGGGTCGGTCGTTGTGGTATGTCCTCGGCCTTGACATGTTCACCCTTGGAGAAAATAAAAGAGAATAGTATCAATTTTTAATTAGTTCATATCTACAATTTGTGAAGCATAGATAATAAGGAAATATATATAAAAATAAAACAAAACATGCATGTGTAGCAGCAATACTTTATTTAGAAGAAACAAAAAAAAAATATTAGTAATGTTCGTGACCTTCTGAAACTGAAAATGAAGATCCCACATAGATGGTCATGGCCTATCTCATGTCTGCCACTATTGAGAGCTAAACAAGATCTGTGCTGAGAGTTGGTGAATACCCAGCTTGCCTTCTATCCTCACAAAATATTTTGATCAACCACCTTAATCCTCTTCAGCGCCCTTGCCCCAATCCACCATCAAGAAACTCTTCCTCCCCCATTTCCTTGCACAGAAAAAAAAAGCATTTATGGATGGATGCGGCTATTCTCTCAGCATGTCCATCATTTTTAAAATTCCCACTTTTAAAAATCCTGCTTCTTTTTTAAAACTCTCAACTGAAATGTCCATTTGTCTCCGTTAGTTTACTTATTTTGTCTAATCTGCCATCATCATGTCATTGTATGGGGATGGTTTTATATGCTATGATAGACATGCGTTTTGATGTGAGAAACAGGGCAATCAATTCACACAAGAATGAAATCCCTCAAAACAGAAAATTTGGAAACACAAGGGAGAGGTGGGGTTAAGAGCGAGCAAATAGGAAGGGTGGGGTTAAGAGAGGGCCTGACCACCTAAGCGGTCAACGCTTAGAGTGTGTCGATTTAGTCGTCTCGTCTAAGAAATGCCTCATCCCCAAAGGATAGCATCATTACGAGATAAGACTGATGGACAAACATTGCCACACATTTAGGTGCATGTCGTTTTGAGTGTCCTCACCTGTCTCATCACCAGAAAAATGTGGCACATCAACATGTTTTTAAATTGTCTATTTTGAAAGCCAAAAAAGCCCAAAACGTCGCCATTTTTCAACATTCACATTTTGGATTTTGGTAGGGAGTTCAGATGGGAGTTGCAAGTGTTCGAAGGTCACAATAAAGCGACCATTCTCCCTACAAAAATTCCCATGACAGGCTTGGGCAGCTAGCTAGCAAGTATGTATATTTTCCAAAAATATATGTCGTTTTACCATTTTTCTTAAGGAATGTGAAGAATTGAACGAATATTCATTACGAAAAAGGGGTATTCATTGATGGGTTTCCAAGGGTTTTCCTTGCAAAAAGGGGTTTTCATTTGATATGCAAAGTTGTTTATGTGCTTTTTTGTTGAGGATTTTTTAATTTTATGATTTTAATGTTCATGCCAAAACTTTTTGAGGAAGAAAAATGAAATAACTCACAACCCATTGTGGAAATCCAACCTACATTTATTTTTTGCAATTGAAATAGTTTTGGAATAACGTTTAGAGAAACCATAAATGACACTGAATATAATTATAGGTTGGAAAACACAATGTGGGTTTTTGCAATTAAATTGTAAGTTTTGAAAGCCACAAAAAGCCTATAACATCACCATTTTCAACATTCATATTTTGAAGGTTGTAAGGGAGCTCGAAAGGGAGTTGCAAGAATTTGGAGGTTGAAGCAAAGCGACCATTATCTCTACGAAAATGCATGTGATAGGCATGAGCAACTAGCTAGCAGGTATGTATATCTACTAGAAATATATGTCATTTTTCCATCCTACCTACATACTATGAAGAATTGAACGAATAATCATTGTGAAAAGGGGTATTCATTGACGGCTTTCCAAGGGTTTTCCTTGTGAAAAGGGGCTTTCATTTGGTTTAAGTGTGTAGAGGGTTTTACAACATTAGGTGGGTTGTAGGTTTCATAAATCATCTACTCACAACCCTTGTGTTTTTCAACTTGCAATTATACTGTGCATGTATATTCGGATCATATGAAGAAATTGAAATGTAATTTTTACTCTACCTAAGACTTGTTATAAATTTTGAAGTTGCCTTTCATCACATGTTCATACTCTCTAAATAACAAAAGGTTTTCAAGACATTCATATTGTGAATAAAATTGCAAGTCAAAAAACATTGGTGTTATGAAACTTGCAACCCACATGTTATTTTAAAACCCTAAATATGTAACAAACCAACTGGCTAGTCACCCCTCACCTCAACTTTCTCTATTTTATGATTGTCTTAAGAACCTTTTATTTTTTAAACAATAAGAATGTAATAAAATTTGAAAAAACTAGGTGTTATAAAACCTACAATCCACATACTATTGTAAAAACCTAAACACATAGCAACCCAGTTGGTTAGTCAACCCTCAAGTCAATTTGGCTAGTTCTATGGACATTCCTAGGTTCCACATATCTTAGGTTACCAATGACACTACCAAAATTAGTTTATGGTATGTGCATGTTCACCATCCTAGTTGCAAGGTAGGATTGAAATACCAAAATATTTCAATTGTCTATAGGTGAAATGAAAGTGACAATAGAGACTATCTAAAGGATTCCATAGATCCCAAGGAGAGGGGAGAGAGGGAATTTACATCACCACACTATAGGAGGAATGAGAGATGTGAGTGGTGCATAAGTAAAGTGGTGTACTAATAAGGAAAATTCTCATTCACAAAGATCATGATGGTCATAATGCCTCAAGCATGAAGATTGATATTGTTTATCCTTGATCACCTTGTTCTTCCAAATAGCCAAGGGTCAGAAATAGCCTATGGTTTTATACAGCTATGTTTCTAGGAGAAACAAGTGGTTTTTGTGTGGGATATTTAGTGTTACCTATTGGCCCAACTATACAATGACCTATGAACATAACATACATTTAGTTGGATCATAATGACTAGTAGGAAAAGTGTGGCAAGGTTTGATTTTAGAAGTTTGAGGTTTAGCTTTACATGTGTGGAAGTGACTTTGGTCAATTATATACATGTATATTTGAACTAGGGTGGCATATGGAAAATCTAATGATCCAAACCAATTCCTAAAAATGAGTAATAATGCAACATGTTAGGATAAGATCTTGAGTTAAGTTTGATGCCACTTAATAACTTAAATTGCATAAATGGAAATGTAGTTGTGATGTACCCAAACATAAAAGAAAAGAGCATGGGTATACAATTTTCACCATTACAATAGTACACGTGGGGTCATCCCACAAATAATGGGTTACACTTTTTGGCCAAACTTGACATTGAAATCAACATTTTGAATAAAATTTTCACCTATTAACGCCTGTAGTAGCTAAACTGTTACGAATTTGAAGATGATACTAACTAGTGATTTATGAGATTTTTTCTATAGATTTTAAATCTATTTTTTTAAATAAATTAAAATTAAATTATAATTTTTTTTCTCCTTTGATAACTAGTTTTTAATACTCAACAACATTTAAAAAAAGTGATGTGTACTATATTTCGCATAACTTTTTTTCAACAAAGGATAAAATTCTAATTCTTTTGAATTTAAGTTGGTAACAATGTTATCTAGTGCTTGCATTTTGTTTCATAACATTTTGTTGAATATTTTTATTTTAATTAAGTTTTTAAGTCAAACCAATTATAATCTAGACATAGGTGTACTAAGTCACACATAACTTATTTTGTATGTATTCAAATTCTTTTATTTTTTGTTGGAACAAGGACATCAATACATGCATAAATATTTTTCTAATTTTTTTATTAATTTACTATTTTTCCACATGTGTAGAACATAGAACTTGATGTTCACTGAAAAACCTATGTTCAACAAAACTAAAATAAAAATAAAATATATTTAAATTATAGTTGTTGGAATGCTCGTTTCAAGGACTACGATCCTACAACTTGGCTTGTCAAGTTGATTCCATTTGGACCTTCAACCTGGGCTTCAAAAACTGAAAAATTGCACAAATTTTGAAAGGGATGGTAGAAGGTCAAAAAAAGGGGCCTTCATTCAAAGACCTCTTCATTTGAAGGTATTTCATTCCAATCAAAAAATGGAAATTTTTTTTTTGAACCAAAGTAATTTCCAAAATGGAAAAAAGGATCTTCGTTTGAAGGTCCTTTTTTCCATTTTTGGAAATTACCTTCCTTCGAAGGTTTCAACCTTCGAACGAAGGTCCACCTTTGAGTGAAGGTACATTTTAACATACCTTCACTCAAAGGTACCTTCGTTCGAACAAAAACTTTCAAATGAAGGTAGTTCAAAAAAATTGCAAATCCCTTCTAAATTTTTCTTGTCCAAAAAGTGTAACCCATTATTATGGGATAACCCTATGAAATGTGTGGAATCATACATGAACAAGAGGGGAGAAAAATAAAACTATTTGTTTTTGTTTAGATCCTTAAAATATAAGAGATAATCACACAAAAAAAGTTAAGTGGAAATCTTTTCTTTATAGGTGTACTCTTTGAAGATCAAATTCAAGTGTTTTTAGAGAATATTCCTTTTTCGTTTCATACATTCTAGTACTTGTTGCTTGATTTTTGTAATTCCATTTTCCCATTACACATAGTGCAAACACACCTTCCTCATCTTCTCAAGAGTAGGAAGAATCTCTTTTTTCAAGACATTATATATCTCATTCACTTTGGTTTGCTTCTTTTCAAGTGTTTTCAAAGTTGAATCCTTTTTCATTTCATACATTCTACAACCTATTGCCTCCCATTTTGCATTGCCATTTTCCCATTGCACATACTACACATGCTCCTTCCTCAACTTCTCAAGAGTAGGAAGAATCTCTTCATTCAATACATTATCTCTCATTCACTTTGGTCTACTTCTTTTCAAGTGTTTTCAAAGAAGATTCCTTTTTCATTTCATAAATTCTAGTACCTGCTACTCCAATTTTGCATTGGTATTTGACCATTGCACATACTACAGACACACCTTCGTCAACTTCTCAAGAGTAGGAAGAATCTCTTCAGTCAAAACATTATCTATCTTAAGGAAGATAGAGATCTGAATCAAATATTAACTCCTTCAACAACAAGGAGATATCCTCAACAAAAATGCATGTGTTCCAAGCTAGGATGAGGATACAACTCTTTAAGCAAGGAAGAGATAGTTGAAAAGGGGATATCTTGCAACAAGTGTAAAGGGATCCTTACCAAGGATACATGACTATCAAAGGGGGAGGAAGAGATATTTTTCTAAATATATCTACCTCCAAAAAGAGAGGAGATCTTTAATAAAGATGACATCTTCAACGAAAAGGGGAAGGATATCAGAAATACACACCTTCCCAATTTCTAGGAGAGTGTATTCTTGATGAAGGATTGCTCACTTTCAACATCAATGAGAGATCATTTAAATGTATATGCTTTCAAGAAAGGAGGTCCTAATTTTTAAGACTATTTGGAAGTCTTTGAAAAAGATGAAGATATTTTTGGCAAAATAGGATGAAAATAATATTAATTATGATCCATTTTATTCTTTAAGATCTATATTTTTCTTGATGAAGATTAATGGTAAAACTCTTTCCTTATACAAAATTTTAATTCTACTTTAAATTGGTCCAATAAAGAGATTAAGAATTTTAGGATGTATATTATTATTGAAAATGGTTTCACTCAATGGGATGATCACAAAAATAGGTTTGATATTATTAGTTCCCAAAAAAATAACTTATTCTTCAATTTTAAAGGTTGTAGGAGATTGCATTCTAATTTTGAAAGTTGATTATGATATAAGGCTTCATAGTAACTTATAATGAGTTAGTGTAAATAAATCAATTGATATCATGGTTAGAATTTTTTTATCAAATTCATTATAAAAACCTGATAACTATTATTATCTGATTAATGATAAAAGAGATCTTAAACTCGATGAAGTAATCTAAATCAATCATTCTCATTAAAAATAAAAAACACACACAACCAACCAAAGGGTTGGTTCTTGTATGTTGTCCCCAAGGAAGATCCAAGCTAGGTTTTTTTGGTTGGTTGATCTTCCTTTGTGTTGTAATGATAGGGATTGATGAAATTGTGTAATGAGCTAAGATAATAATGAAAGAATTGGCTAAATAGACAAAATATAGAAGATACAAAATAAATGTGTAAAGAGAGAGAATATCTAGAGAGGAGACATAGAGAAGAACCTAGTACCGAAATTCAGATCATATTGTTGAGTATGTCAATGTGTTTTGTGGACACCAACATACTGCACTATAGTCCTAAAGGGGCAAAAATCAAGGTTTTTATATGGGTATGAATCCAACACTATCATATCACCTATGACACAAAATTAGGAATTAATGAGAGAATATGATTGTGTAATTAGAATGACCAGATCTCCATATATTAAATCATGAAGAACAAATATTGGGGTTTAGGATTTTCCAAAAGAGTCGCAATATCAAATCTTCCTTACAAAACAATAACCTAGACACCTGATAAAAAAAAAAGGGAGAAAGATTGGGTTATATAGGGGCTTGCCTAAGTCAAACCACATGTGGGTGTTCCCACCTCCAAAAAGAACAATGATGATGAGAGAAAGAGTGTGTTCTCTCAATGAAATAGAGGCAAAGCAAATAATAATAATAAAGAGTTTGAGCTCTAGAGAGAGTAAAGGCAGAAGGACAGATCTTACCATGCAAGTTTGAAACCCTTATGGGATCTATGTTGCTTCACAAATCACTCATAAGGAGAGGGATATAGGTCCCCCTTGAAGCCTTGCAATAGGTTAATGCATATAATATTAACAATAGATAAGAAACAACAATGCATAATACGCGATCATAAGCTTGTTGTAATAAACTTGTAGATTATAGACTGTAGATTTCCTGAAGCATACTTTTTCTCTTGCTTACTTTTAGTGCTCTTTCAATTTTTTCTAGCTAGGTCTTTTCTAGAATAGTGAAGAATAGAATAGGTTACTTATATATGAGATCAAGTACATATCTAAAAAATCATTTGAGAAAGGCCAACAAGTGAGGTTGAGTGCTACACCATGAGGCCAACTTTTGAATTTAATTCTTTTGGCAATAAGTTCCTAGAAACTATAATTTTGTGCTATATTCCCAAAATAAATTTCTATTCAAATGGCCCAGAAATAGAGGACTCGACCAAGTTTATAGAAATGGTGAAGAAATAGACACATTAGAAGCATAATTAGACACATATGCTAAATGAGGGCTAGACCTAGCATGAAATTGTAAGTGGTGATAATTTAAGGTGCTACATTTAGCCCCCACTTTAGTGGGTGTATGCCATACACATGGTAAAGTACCAGGAAGCGAAGGTATTTTCATCAAAAAAATTAAAGAGGAAGGAATAAACCATACTTAGAGATGTGATATCCCCCAGACTTAGGGTCCTACAAATCCACAATGTCAAATAAAAAGGTCACACACAAGACATAGAGAAGGGACACATTTATAAGCTATCAAAACAAAAGGTTGACAATCATAGGAAACATGCACAGAGCATACTCAAAACATATATGGAGAATACACAAAGCATACATGGAAAACAAAATCACATAAGGTATGGAATCTCAGACTTGTAAGACCCACAAATTCTTACTAGGATCTATATCAAAATAAAATTCACAAGTCAGAGGCTAACAAAGTCCATTGTTTCCTGGGTGGTTCATGAATAGGTGAAGACAATACAAGCTAGAAATTTTTTTTGTTTACTAGGTGAGATTCACAAGAAGCGAATGAAAACAACACAAGCTAGTAAAATCCATTTTTTACTAGGCGAGTTTCATGAGCAACAAATGAAAACAATACGGGCTAGTAAAATATGTTGTTTACTAGGTGAGCTTTATGCATATGATATCAGAAATTACATGCTAAGAAAAATGTGTTATTTACTAGGTAACCCCAATAAATTTCTACAAAGATGATCAAGAGGTGTTGTGATAGCACAACCACCTTTGTGGTGTGTGAATGAAGTGAAGCGCATAATGGAATGTATACCCCCACCTTAAAGTAATTGCTAACACGAATAGAGATAAATTGTCTTTAAGGTAGAAAGAGTGATACGTGTAAAATAGGCACATCATGCCAATGGGTTACCCTAGGATGAGAAAACCAAGGCAATGCCATGAGTAATACCATACAATAGCACATAAGGGATCCAAAGACCTAGGACCAATATGAATGTGTGATAAATAATGAATATCAATATGATACTCTTTGAATTGTCTTCATCCCCTAGATAAGGTGGAACTAAAAGTACAATGGAGGAAGAACACATGAAAATAAAATAAAAATTTGGGTCAACATGGAGGAGACCTAAATGTCTCAATGCTTTGCATCATTCCTAAAAGGAATACAAATTGTATTTATGAAAAATGGAAGAATGAAGGTACATAAAGAAGAATGTCACAAAGGATTCATTCCCTTTGTATCCTTGTGCCAACAAGAGCCTCAAGGGTCCTCCAAAGAGAAATAATGAAAAAAATACACAAGTTGAACATTATGAGGATAACAGTACATGCAAGCATAACACAACAGGCAGAGGGCACCACACTTGTGAGATGATCTATAGTAAATCATCGACATCCCAATCTTGCTCATCATAAAGACATGACGAGGAAGATGCTAAAGGGACTAAATCGAGTGTAATACATGGAGAGATACCTAGGTCAATACAAGATGGATCATTCACCAAAGAAGGACCATTACACATACCCCTAGAAGCTAAATTCATTGATTCTATTAAAATCAAGGATAACTCTAAATTATTTTTGAATGGTTCAACCATGTCATCTAAATCACTATCTAAATATACCACAATGGGTGATATGATGATGCTAACAACATAGTCATGAGAACTATCAATCACAAAAGAAGAAGAAGGTTTAAGAGGAGGAATAGAAGAATCTCCCAGACTTGACAATGGTGAAGGCAATGAGAACTTAAGCTTAAATTAGTTTGGTTGGGAAAGGTAGGAATCACACTTAGGCGATAAGGGTAAATCAAGAAAGGATGGTTGAGGGAGTGGGGCCAAGGGAGGATCTAGCTACATAGCGTAAGGAACATTAGGAAAATATTTAATCCATATAGCAGGCTAGTGAGCCATAACATGGCGTCATCTCTTGCATATGTTTGTATTTTGATTTCATCTTGTATGATTCAAATTTTGTCTAGGGGAATTAGAGCATTTCCTAAAATTGTTTCCTTTTCTTCCTTTTTTTGAGGAATAGGAGGAGGAATGGAAGGAACCACCAAAGGTTGGAAGACAACAGCAGGATAAGGTCTCAACACAACAAACTACTTTCCTCTAGACTTCAAAAAGATAAGAGGAAAAAAATAAATTCCAGAAGTGCGAGGAGGTCTAGGGTGTGTCAGGAATTTGGCTTGTGGTCCTAGATAGGATGACAAAGGTGGAACCTTGACATAGAAACTAGACGCTTGTCCTTGGGATGTGGCTGGTTCACAACCATAGATGACTAAGGAGCCTCAAAGGTAGCAACTAGAATGGCACTCGAAGAGTTAATGTCACATAATTGATCAATTTGGATATCTTTATATTTTTTATAAGAGAGTAACATAACATCATCATAGGGTCAAATGGGCTTAGTTGGATGTGGCAAAAAATATCAAGTGAAAATTCCCCACGGAGGGACAAGGGTCAGAACCCACTGTGATGTATAGTGTGAACCTTATAAGGCCTTTCTAATGCTCAACCAACTAGGTTTTTATGGGTAGACACATAATTTAGAGGAGAGGTTCCTAGTTGAACAGTTCACCAAACCCTCACAAAGGATTCATTTAATTATCAACCAAGGATTCATAGGATTTTGATGATGTTGGCACTATATGTGTATTCATGGACTCGACATGGCCTATGTCAGTGAGTATAGGTGGTTTACACATGTACATAAAACAGTAAGGGTTGGAAAAGGAAATAAAGCATTAACTTGCAAAACAAGGGAAATAACTTAATCTTCTACTTATGCTATGGGTACCTTTGGATTAATGTTGTAACTGTTGACTACTAAATTTGAACTCTGTAATTCTTTAACACTACTCACTTTGACTCCTAACTTCTTAACTCCTCCAAAGGACAACTCAAGGATACATTATAAAATATAATTTATCATATAATATATCATCCATGTGCATGTAATTAAGAGTTTTTTCTAAAATGAATGCAATAATATAATCATCAAGTCTAATAAAAAAAATCAAGGTGGGTTGACAATACCTCGAGTGGCCCTTTCTTGAGTTGTTGTGCTCATAGGAGAAATCAAATATATACTACTAAATCAACCAATCATGATATTAAATTGAAGCACCTTTATTGCATAGAAATTGAACTCTTACAGTATGACAAGAATCTCTACATATCTCTCGTTCATGAGTGCATGTCCATTGTAACTAAATAACATAAAGTTAACAATGAAGTATTTTCTACTAAAATAAAAATTGGAACTAGCAACTATATCCTCTAACTAGATCTTCTCCTTGACCACTGATCCAAATATATAGGCTCAGGGGGAGTTTTATTCACACAAGGACTAAAAACAAAATTTAAATACATGCGTCCACTCTCCCTCAAGAGTAGGAAGAGGACTAGTTTTTCAACTAAAACCATAATTGAAAAATACAAAAGAAGAGAAGTAGAATCAAAACCTACCCTAATGATTTGACAAAGACGTGCTCTCTAAAAACTATCATGTTGGCTTCATTATCAATATAGACTTCTTCCTCCTCATGTCGTCTTATTCGATGATCTGGTGAATCTTAGTTGACCATTTCATTGATTATCTTCATTACTTCTTGGAATTTTCATGTTTTTAGTGTTATGTACTCTCCCCTGCAATTTGCCTATAATCCTTTTGTTGAGGGATAGTCAATCAATTTTTTGTGGGTCGTAGTTCTTTTGACTGCAAAAGGTTAGTTTCATCTAAAGTGTACACATCATCATCAACCATGAATTAAACACAAAATCATATTGAATTTCACACACATTTATCCATGCAAACACCATCATATCATAATTATATTCCCACATATCAAAGTTTTGTTTAGGATGCATAAAATATATAAAAAGATATATAAGTTTCAAGAATGTCTCTGAAATAAGCTCAACCTGAAATGTTAAAAGTCATAAACTAAATGGAAGAAAAATTTGGGATAAAGGTGTCATCAACCTTGTAAATATCATGTAATTTAATTACACCTAATATTGTTTATAATTCACTCATAAGGGATGGAGGGTTTCACCGACAGTGGTAGTTAAGTTTTTACTAGGCCCGATAATTATTGTTCTATCGGTAGGGAGTTACTATGTTACTTTTACAAGATAGTTGTCACATTAATGGTAAAATGGTCAAACAAGAGATCCTAGGCATCCACCTTGGGAATATGGAATTATGACATGTTATGAAAACCCTCATAAGTTTTAAGAGCATCTATGATAGCTATGACACCTTTCATAAGATTCTATGATGACTATGATAGCATCTATGATAGAATATTTACTATCTTGGTCCCTAGGCACCCATGCATGAAAGATGCCTTATGAAAAATGTAAGTGCATTTGTAAAAGGTCATTATGGGCTACAATTGATGATTCAAAGGTTTTGGCATGAGGTTTAGACCAATTTGGATTTCATTCTTCATGTATTGAGTTATTCTTTATAATAGGTGTTTGGATTGGAGTTGGAGTGTGCTTCTTCATCAAGTTTTCTTTGTAGGGGTTATCTTCTCTGAAGAACAAAGAGACACACTAGTATTGGAAGGAGGGTCATCAAGAGATGGTGGAGTATCAGGATCTCCAAATGATTCTTGAATGTAATTTCAAAGAGCATAAGGGCTCTCAAAATGACAAAGTGAATCCAAAAGGTCCTTGTCATTGATATGCTCAAAAATAACTCCATAGACTCCGTTGAAACACACAAGACAACTGAGAGGGGGCGTTGAATCAATTGTATCAAATTCTTTACTTCTAAACTTAATCAATTCCACTTTAACTTCAATCTTTTATTAAATGTGAACATGAAACGCAGATAAAATAAATAAAACACTAAAGACACCAGATTTACGTGGAAAACCCAATGAGGTAAAAACCACGGTGATGATTAGCTCACAATATAGTAATAATGCAATACTGGATACAGAGGCTCACTGCCAGAGGGCTCACTACCCAAATGCAAAGGCTCACTACCTAGAACAAGGGCTCACTACCTTAAAGAGGACTCACTATCTAGAAGGAGGCTCACTGCCTACAAAAAATTAAAAAGAGATAAATAAAGATCCACCACAAGGGTTCCACACACTCGCACCTTTGATCAGAAGATTGTAGATACCATTAGCTCACTGCATTTAGGAATCTAACACAATAAAGTATTGCTTCCTCAATTCACTCTTGCACACTCTGATCTTCACACTCATTTGCACACTTCACTTACTTTCTCGGATCATGGATGATGGATATCAAATTCTCTATAAGTTGATTTTCTTTTATACCATCTTCAACCCTAGAAACAATCTCCAAGGTCAGTTATACAATTTCATTTACAAATTAAAACTAGGTCGCCTACTCAACATTCTTGTGGTTGATAAGAATGAGAGAGGACCAATTACATATTTAATTTAGGACCCAAACAACATCTTGGATCAATCAAATGCTTCCTCAAATTGATGCAAAAAATTAATGTGACGTGTAGACACCAGGTCAATCAAACCTAATGAAAACACCAATAATCTTTGAAGTACATGCATCTCTAGTAATATCATCACACATAGATCATTCAAAATGCTTCACTAGACATATTTCCATCTCTGATAATTGTTGGAGTTGAGAAGATACAACTTCATAGGAGCCCAGTGACCTCTGCAAGCAAATAACCTGTTACAAGGAGAAGCAAAGAGAAGCAACAAAGAAAGTGCTCAAGAATGTGGAGCAATGTATTCACCTAAAAATGTAAAATGAATAATCATACAAAAGATATTTTTCAACCATATATAGATGAAAACCCTAAAAAGTAAAACCCTAGGCTTGCACAATAATAATTAATAAAGTAATTCATTACTATGCACCTAATGTTAGCTTGAGTGAAAAAGAGGTAAAAGGGAACTTTACGTAATTAAACAAATATTGTTTAATTAATAAAGTAAATGTCCAATTACTCTAACACGCCCCCTTAAGCTAGACTTAGGGAGAAGCTAAAACCTAGAAGAAGCTACTGAAAGCAAAAGCAATGGGTCCCAGCAACAAGGCCAGATCAGGTACCCAAGTACAAAGAAATCTCTATGAAACGGAGAAAAGGAGAAAACCCAATGGGAAAAACTCCTCTCCAAAAAGAGACAGAAGAACATGTTGAAAGAAACATGAAGGAAGGAAGGCCTCATAAAGACCCCCTAAGGACAACTTCCTTCACCCCAAGCATCGAGTGCAACTGAAGATAGCGCGGAGATGCAAAAAGTTTCGTGAAGATGTTTGCAACCTGCTCAGTAGTGGGAATATACTACAAGATGAGAGAAACATCTTGAATCAATTGTCTGATGAAATGCATATAAAGCTCAATGTGCTTCATCTGATGATGCTCCACCGGGTTGTACAAAATGTGTATAGCACTCTGATTGTCACACCAAAGAATAGTGGGACTATCAAGAGGAAAACCAAACTCAGTCATCAACTGAGGAAGCCATAAAATCTCTTGACTAGTGAGCACAACAGCTCGGTACTCAGCCTCTGTAGATGATAATGCATGAGCAGTCTGCTTCTTGCACGACCATGTGATAGGACCTGAGCCAAGACAGAAAACAAAGTCAGAAGTAGACTTCTGATCACTGATATCACCAGCCCAATCTAAGTCAGTGTAGCCAACAATGTGAGGATCCCCTAATGTGTAGTGAATGCTATATGAAGTAGTGCCCTGAATGTACCTCAAAATATGCTTGGCAGCTTGCCAATGACTCTCATGAGGATCATGGGAGAATCGAGAGACAAGACCAACCACAAAGGAAAGATCAGGATGAGTGTGAGTCAAGTACAACAAACTGCCAACCAACTTCCTGTAAAGTGTAGAATCTATTGAAGGAGTGGGGAAAGTAGTAGTCAAAACAACCCCTGACTGAAAATTTGTGGGGGTGGGCAATCAAGCATGCCAAAGCACTAAAGCATATCAAGAGAATACTTTTGCTGGTAAATGGAGATCCCCTCTGAAGACTGAATCACCTAAAGACCAAGAAAATAGTGCAGAAGGCCAAGATCTGTCATCTCAAACTGCTTCATCAAGGCTAGCTGAGAATTTTTAATCATAGAGGATGAGCTACCTATGATGAGAAGATCATCAACATATAGCACAAGAATCAGGATCCCACCCTCGAGATGTTGAATATAGATCGTATGATCAGAATGACAGCGAGTGAAACCCGTGGAGATAAAAAAGAGTCCATCTTCTCATACCAAGCTTGAGGGGCCTGTTTGAGACCATATAATAACACTGAAGTCTGCAAACCAAAGAAGCATCACGAACAAATCTCTGAGGCTGCTCCATATAGATCTCCTCCTGTAGGTCACCATGCAAGAAGGCACACTTCACATCCATCTAAAAAATGAGCCATCCTCTAGAAGCTGCAAGTGATAGTACAAAATGAATATAATTCATCTTGACGACAGGGACAAATGTCTGAGAGTAATCAATACCCTCAACCTATGAGAAACCCTTTGCAACAAGACATGCTTTGCACTTATCAATAGAACCATCAACAGCATACTTGGTGTGATACAACCATCGACACCAAACCATCTTTCTGCCCTTAGGAAGAGGACAGAGATCCCATGTACTATTCCTCATCAAAGAAGAATACTCCTCCTCCATAGCACTATCCCACTCAGGGTGACCTGTCGCCTCTGAAAATCTCTGAGGATCCTCTAAAAGAGCATGAGTCAAAAGACTAGAACCCGCAGTGTGAGAACAGGTGCGATGAGTGTTTGAAGGATCACCGGCCATAGGTCTTGCTACCTCAATAGTAAAGCAAGCCCATTTGGGCCTTTGAGGTGGAGCAAGTGGAGGTGGAGATGGGGGATCATCAATATCCTCATCAGAATCATCCTCAAAATAATCCTGAAGAGCTGCAGTGGGTGGAGTAGGTAGTGAAGTGGACACTGGAGATAGGGTATCAATAAGAGGAAAGCACTCATCAAACTAAACATCCCATCGAAATAGAACCTCTCTGGAATTGGGATCAAACAACTTGTACGCCTTAACATCCTCATAGTAGCTGACAAAAATGAGGGGTCGACTCTTCCACTCCATAGCTCTCCTCTGAGCATCAGGAATAAAATCCCATGCCTCACTACCAAATACTCGAAATGATGAAATATCAGGCTTGTCATGAGACCAAGCCTCCTCAAAATTCATATGTCGAATCACCTTGTGAGGCATTCGATTTTGAATATAGTTGGCACAATTGACTGCCTCAGCCCAAAAGGATGAAACCATGGACCTGGATTGAATCATACAATTAGCCATCTCCTGTAAAGTCCTATTCTTTCGCTTAGCGATACCATTCTACTGAGGGGTGTAGGGAACAAAAAACTGATGCTGCAAACCATGCGTAGTGTAAAAATCTCTGAAAGCCTGATTCACATACTCCTCCCCATTATCTATATGTATCCATCGGATAGAAAGACTAGACTGCTTCTCTACAAATGTCTTGAAGACACGAAAGGAATCAAAGACATCAGACTTGTACTTAAGAAAGTACAACCATGTCCATCTGGAGAAGTCATCAATGAATGTGAGTACATACTTGGCCCCTGAAAAAGAAGGAGTGGGAAATGACATGAGGTCACTATGAATCAATTCCAAGGGTGCCAAAGCATGACTGGTACTTCCCTTCGGAAAGGGATCCCTGTGATGCTTGCTAAGTACACAACCATGACAAACATTGTCAGTGTAGGAAATCTGTGGAAGACCAAGAACAAGTGACTGTGTACTCATCTGCTGAAGATATCTATAATTGACATGGCCCAAATGCTCATGCCAAAGCTTACTCATCGAATCTACTTGTGCTATAAGAGATGAACCTGTACCCTCGGAAGGCACAAATCCATCAAATCTGTAGAGACGAGATGCAGTATCAACACTACCAGTAGCCACAACCAAATCAGAGTCATGGAGGTCCCAAATAACCATATCATGTGGTGAGAACTCAACTGTCTTACCAGAACCAGTGTGGAAAATCTGATAAATGGACAAGAGGTTCATCAAGATGTCAGGAACAACCAAAAAATCCTGTAGAGTGCACCCAGCCAAAGAGATAGAACCTGAACCCAAGATAGAGAGTTGTGAAGAGTCACCCACTGCAATCTGTGAAGTACCACAAGAGGCAAGAGAAGTGACCAACTGCTGAGTGTGAGTCATATGGTGAGAAGAACCAGAGTCTAAAATCCAAGTGGACCCATTGGTCGATGTTCTAGTAGTGAGAGCATGACCTTTCCCTATGGTGGAGGAAGAAGAAGACTGAGGTGAGGAGATATGTTGCTTCTACATGGCATCCTCTAAAGCCTCTAATCGTTTCCAACACCTGGAAACTGGATGGCCTTGCTTGCCACAAAAACTACAAGTGTCTCCTGATTTCTCCTTAGTCTTGGAGGAAGACTCACCAAACTTCAAAGATTTTCCATGTTTTGGATTAAATGGTGGTTTAGAATCAGACTTAGGAGGCGGTTTGGAGGAATGCTCACTGCCTGCAAAATCTTTCTTGGGCCTCGGTTTCTGCTTCTGTTTCCCCTTCGGTGACTGAGCAACCAATGCTTTGCTCTTTGAACCTGAGAGCATATCCATCCGAGAAAGGTGAGACTGTTCCCGAGAAAAATGCTCACAAAACAAATCAAAGGTAGGCATGGTAAAATTGGCACCCAGACCATCCATGGCGAAGTAGAAGGAGGAAGTAAATATCTGAAATGGAACACGAAGCTTCGAAAGAATCAAGTAAATGCACTCTGTATCTGTCTTGTTCTTGTCACAAACTTGTAAAATAGTGCGAATAGTTTTGAACTTGTTCAAAAAATCCTCAATAGTGGGAAATGAATTAGGTAACAATGAAGTCAGCTCTGCCTCAATCTGTAATGCGTGAAACTCATTAATGGCCCCAAAAAATTTCTCAAACTTCAGCCACATGGCTCAAGGAGTGAGCAAAGCATTAAGGTGAAACAAAAGACTATCTGAAACATGCATGCATAGCAAACCCATAGCCTCATCCATCTTGTTCCTGTGCTGCATAATCTCAAAAGGATGTTGCAACTGAGGTTGAACCTCATCTAAACAAGACCATAACCCTCGTGAACTGAGTAGCCTCATCATGCGAGACTTCCAAGTGTGATAGTTATGTGATGTGAGTAGCTCAACTGAAGAGTCTACCATGAAACCCTGCACCTGTACTTGCTTGTGTTTTTTATTATTATGTGATCTTTCAGAATAGACAGAAGATGCAGAAGGGTTTTTATTTTTGAGAGTTTTGGTGTTCTGGTTTTCTGATATAAATGACAGAAAGCAAGAGAAAAACACCCCCCATAAAAGATAGTCCCAAACCCTAGTACAAATGGAGAAGAAAGAAGCAATGCATAAGCAAAAAATACTTCAAAATAGATTCTCATGTATCTGGTGAAAATTCTAATAAAATAAATTACATCACTGAATAGAGCATGTTGAGAGTTTTCCAACATCTATTCGAGTTTGAAAAACGGAGTTCGTTTGCACCTTCTATGACCCCGGAAGTGAAGAAAGAAGACCTCACTTTGACTGGAAAAAAATATCTAGATTGGTAAAAAAATTTATAAAAATACCTGCACCATCAGATCGATTCTGAAACCAGCTTTCCAACGCTTCTTTTTGTTTGAAAAACGGAGCTAAAACGCCCGAGTTATGTCTGTTTTTGTGAGAGAGCATAAAATGCCCTATTAGACCCCTTTAGCACCTTGGAGCTAAAAAAAATAGCCCCTGGTCGCCTAGGTGGACCAAGGGGCTAGGGTAGATAACCCGCGGTCACCCATGTGACCTGGCGATGGGTGTTTGAAGCCCACGGGGTTGGAGGGGCCAAAAGGGGTCGACGAACCCGTAGAGTCAGTGAGCTTGACAAGCTCAGAGCAAACGGTGACCTCGGCAGGGGCGAGCTCGACAGGAGCAGGCGGAGCCCAGCGGATGGAGTGGAACTGGTGTGGCAAACACAGCCAGGTGAAGCACGGGGCAGTGGACGGAGCGGCGCAAGCGCGGGCGGCACAAGGGTGGCTGGTGGCCGCTGGGCGGTGTGGCCGGTGGCCGAAAAAATTGAACAGGCCACCAAAAATAAATCAAAAACCTTAGGTTTTTTATTTTTTTTGCGATTTTTTTGCTGAGGGGGTCGTATGGCCAAACCCTAAAAAAAAATTTGCATCCCTGGTTGACTGTAACCAAAATCGACGATTTGATAGTCAATTTAGGGGTTTTGGGGCGCTACGAATCCAATGGCACCGTCTGTTTGGGCCTAAAGTGAACCTAAAATTTGGAGTATGCTGAATCCACAAGAAGAAACCTTAGAACCCTAGATCTGCTTCCAATGCAAAAATTTCAAAACAAGAACAAGCAGCTACAGATCTGAAGCTTTGATACCATGTTGGAGTTGAGAAGATACAACTTCATAGGAGCCCAGTGACCTCTGCAAGCAAATAACCTATTACAAGGAGAAGCAAAGAGAAGCAACAAAGAAAGTGCTCAAGAATGTGGAGCATTGTATTCACCTGAAAATGTAAAATGAATAATCATACAAAAGATAGTTTTCAACCATATATAGATGAAAACCCTAAAAAGGAAAACCCTAGGCTTGCACAATAATAATTAATAAAGTAATTAATTATTATGCACCTAATGTTAGCTTAAGTAAAAAAGAGGTAAAAGGGAACTTTACGTAATTAAACAAATATTGTTTAATTGATAAAGTAAATGTCCAATTACTCTAACAATAATTATTCAAATACATCCATGGCAATTACATCAACCTTCATTCACAAAAAACTCTTCAACAGTCCAACCAAAACGACCAACAAAACATAGGAGCTCTGGATTAGGTCTTTTGGAGTGCCATGTCACAAGAAATTTTGATAGAACATAGAAACCATCATAAATAATCATCTCCTAGATCTGAAAGATCTAAAACCAAATATCAGAAGACTACGGAGCCAAAAAAATTCTCCCAGTCCACAACCAAATAGTTCTGCCAAACCAGTTCACACATCAATGAACTTATTTTTTACTCTCCATCAAACCAAAAGCTAAAACTCGGGATATATTATCCATTGAAGCTCACAAACACACTTATAGATCCACATAGGAATAGGATCAACATAGAAGAAATGTAGAGCACAATACCAAAGCATAATCAGAACACACACTTCAATACTGCTTCACAACTATAACTTCATAAATATAGCTCCATGTACCCTAAACATTTATACAGTATCTCAACTATACAAGCACCATCTGCAATCAACCTGAACTGTGTTGACATCAATAACAACATTAATGAAAACACCATCAAACACATCCATACTTGCAACAATCCCCCCTTTTTCATTGATGGCAACACATAATGTGAAAAGCCATCAAAGATAACATACATGATTTTTAGAAGCGACAACCTGCACAAGAATAAAAGTTTCACATGATCTTTCTCCCCCTTTGAAATCAATGGAAAAGGAAATTATTTCCATATAAATCTTTGTTCACCCCCCCTTAGGAGTACATCTACATCACATACTACAACAATGCACCTCACTGCTCCCCCTGAGGAGTAGACCTCAATCATCAGTCCAGAGCAAAAAAAAAAAGACTGTGAATCCACTGGATTGATGCACCTCCATGTGCACTTAGTTCAAAGAAGGAGGGGAATCAACCCCTAAGTTCACCCTGATATACTCAAAAGTATCCTTTAGAAGGGCCTTAGTTAATATGCCACCACTTTGTTCCTTATTAGGTACATATTCAAGTCTAACTTCATTCTGCAATACCTTCTCCCTTAAAAAGTGATATTTGATAGATATATGCTTTGTTGTAGAATGCATCACTGGATTCTTTGAAATATTTATATCACTTGTATTATCATAGAATATAGCAATAGTTTCATCACTCACCACACCTATTTCGATCAAGGTTTTCTTCATCCATAATACCTGTGTACAACAGGATGTTGTTGCAATATACTTTGCTTTTGTAGTGGATAAAGAAACTAAATCACGTTTCTTACTCAACCATGAAACTAATCTCCCTCCAAGGAAGAATGCACCGCCACTTCTACTCTTCTGGTCATCTACACAGCCAGCCCAGTCCACATCAGTGTAGGCATTCAGTGTGAAATCATTGTTCTTCGAATACCATAGCCCATAATCTAGAGTTCCTTTAAGATATCTAAATATCCTCTTCACAGCTGTAACATGTGCTTTCTTAGGTTCTGCTTGAAATATTGCAACTAAACATATTGCATGCATGATGTCTAGTCTAGTAGCAGTAAGATAAAATAATCCACCAATCATGCATCTGGTTACCATAGGGGTATAGACCGGTTTGGAGTCATTCATTCCAAACTTCTTTAACAATTCCTTAACATACTTAGATTGTGAAATGAATATCCCTTTATCAGTTTGATTTACTTGAACTCCAAGGAAGAAATTCAATTCACCAATCATAGACATTTCAAATTCCTTTTGCATCTCTTCAGCAAATTTCTTACACATACCTTCATTTCCACCAAAGATGATGTCATCAACATTTACCACAATTATCAACATTTTTTTTTCTCAACCTTAAAGTAAATATTGATGTCTGCGGACCCTTTTCTAAATCCTTACTTTTTAAAAAGTATCTATCCAATCTAGCATACCAAGCTTCGGGAGCTTGTTTAAGTCCATATAATTCTTTATTCAACTTACAAACCATGTTTGGTTTGTCTAACAGTTGAAAACCTTTTGACTGCTCCATATATACTTCTTCATCCAGTTCTCCATTCAAAAATGCAGACTTGACATCCATCTAATATACTTCGAAGTCTTTATGAGCTAAAAATACCAAGAACATTCGAATGGCCTCCATTCCTTCTATAGGTGCAAAATTTTCTTCAAAATATATTCCTTCAACCTATGAATATCCTTTACATACAAGTCTTTCTCTATTCCTTATCACTTCACCATCTTCATTCAGCTTGTTTCTGAATACCAATTTTGAACCAATTACATTTTTGTTTGCAGGTCTAGGGACTAGTTCCCATGTCTCATTCTTCTCTATCTGATGTACTTCCTCTTTCATTGCTCTACCCCAGCTATCATCATTACATGTTTCACTCACAATCTTAGGTTCTATCATAGAAATTAAACAAAAGTTTACCTCAACCACTTTTCTTCTTGTCTTTACTCCTTCACTTATGTCTCCAATTATCTATTCCTTCAGATGATTTCTCTATACATATTTAGGATCTTAGGTGCAGGTTCTGGAATTTCTTCTTCATCACTTTGTTCATTCTCTTCCTTTTCTTCTTCTTATGCGTGCCCACAGATAGGATCATCAAGTTCAACTTCATTTATATACATAGCTTCATCAACCTTTACATAGGCACTTTCAATTGTTTTCCTCAGTCTCTTAGTAAAGCATCTATATGCCTTGTTGTTATTTGAATATCCAAGAAACATTCCTTCATCACATCTAGCAACAAAATTTCCAAGTTTTCCATCATCTCTTCTAATATAACATCTAATCCCAAATACTTTAAAGTATTTAACAGTAGGATTCTTACCAGTCCATAACTCATAAGGAGTCTTAGTGTTGTTACCTCTTATCTGAACTCTATTAGGAATGGAGATAGCAATGTGGATTTCTTCTCTCCAATACACATCAAGAACATTTTCTTCTTTCATCATAGTTTTGGCAGCCTCTTGAACAGTCTGGTTCTTTCTTTCCATAACTCCATTCTGTTGAGGGGTTCTAAGAGAAAAATAATATCTCTTTATGCCATGTTCTTCATAGAATGCATTGAACTCGCTAGATGTAAATTCTCTACCTCTATCATACCTTAAGCATTTGATTTTCAGGTTTACCTCATTTTCTACTCTTTCCTTATACACCTTGAATCTATCAAGAGCCCGAGATTTTTCTCTAAGAAATGTAACCAATGTCATCCTAGAGTAATCATCAATTAAGAGCATAAAGTAATTGTCACCATTTAGGCTTCCTATTCTTGTAGGACCATAAAGTTCTGTATGGATTAATTCTAACATTCTGGTAGAAGATTGTTCCTTTCCTTTAAAACTATCTGATTTTTAGGTTTGCCTCATTTTCTACTCTTTCCTTATACACCTTGAATCTATCAAGAGCCCGAGATTTTTCTATAAGAAATGTAACCCATGTCATCCTAGAGTAATCATCAATTAAGAGCATAAAGCAACTGTCACCATTTAGGCTTCTTATTCTTGTAGGACCACAAAGGTCTATATGGATTAATTCTAACATTCTGGTAGAAGATTGTTCCTTTCCTTTAAAACTATCTGATTTTCAGGTTTGCCTCATTTTATACTCTTTCCTTATACACCTTGAATCTATCAAGAGCCTGAGATTTTTCTCTAAGAAATGTAACCCATGTCATCCTAGAGTAATCATCAATTAAGAGCATAAAGTAATTGTCACCATTTAGGCTTCCTATTCTTGTAGGACCACAAAGGTCTATATGGATTAATTCTAACATTTTGGTAGAAGATTGTTCCATTCCTTTAAAACTATTTCTAGTTTGTTTTCCCAATTGGAAACTTCTACAAATTGAATTTGAAGGCTTTGTGATTCTAGGTAGATCTCTCACAAATTCTCTAGAACTGATCCTGATCAGATTGTCAATACTCACATTTCCCATCCTCTAGTGCCAGAGCCAACTTTCATTAATATGAGAAACAAAACATAGACCATCACCACCCTTAAGTTGATAGATGTTTCCATGATTTCTTCTTCTAGTTGCTACCAGAGTTCCAGATCCTTTTTTGATCTCACAAGTGTTATTCTGAAACACAAGCTTAAAAACTTTGTTGCACATTTTTCCAACGCTTAAGAGATTATGCCTTAAACCTTTTACATAATAGACATCATCAGTATTATGTTTTCCATCAAAACTAATTGTTCCTTTACCAACAATCTTAGGGGTAAGTACAAGAAGTTGGGTCCACGAAGAGGGGAAGTTTCGGCCAAAAAAAAAATCTCGTAGAAAACGCGTATGCGTTATTAAAAAACACATATGCATTATTAAAAAATGCATATGCGTTATGCATTGGGTACTCGATCCTAAAAAAATGCATATGCGCTAAAAAATGCATACGCGTTATAAAACGCATACGTGTTATAAAACGCATATGCGTTTTTGAGTGCATACAAGTCATTTATTTTTAAAAAAATGCTTTTTAGAAACACATACGCGTTTAGCTTTTCAAAACGTGTAAGCGTTTTTCTTTTCAAAACGCGTACGCGTTTCTAAAAAGCATTTTTTTTTTTAAATAATCAAACAAATAAAGAGCGCATATGCGTTTTGTAACGCATACGCATTTTTAAAAACGCATATGCGTTATTAAAAACTTGAATCTCCAACCCACTTGCAGCCTTGGTTTTAGGCTCGGGAAAAGCTTGGCAATCCAAGCCTTAGCCTTTGACCTGCAACTAAAAAACTAAGGCAGATTGAAGAAGAATGTCCATCTTTGACAATATGGTTGATGGACTTTTTTTCTGAATCAATCTATAAAATTAAAACCCATTACAGAACACGATTTCTAGTTTCCAAATATATAATTATTGTTAATATTGGATTATATTTGTTATTTTTAAATTAATTTCAAAGCAAACTAGTCCTTAAACATGAAATATCAGACTTTTTTTGTTTTTTAATAACTTTTTTTTGCTAAAGTTTCTTGTAAAAAAAATTATATGACATCAATCTTTAGATAATTCTTTACAGAATGAAAAAAAAAGTTTCAAAAAATGTTTAGTTTAGGTCAAATTATGTTGTCCGTACATGTTGATTTTTAAAAACAATAATTAAGGCCAATAAAAATTTAATAAAAAAAAAATATTCAACAAAAAATTACAAAAAAAAATCCTCATCAATCTTCATGTTGTTAGCTCTCTTTCCTCAAAATGAATTAGCAAAATACTTTTATTTGGGTCAAAAAGTGGTCTCCGTACATGTGCATGGTATGGTAAAAAAACAGGGACTTTTAAAAAGTGGTTTTTATAGATCCCTATCAAAATTTAATTTCTACAATTTGGGTATTTGAATAATTTACATATTTAGAAACTAGATTCAAAATTCAAAATTTCATATTACTGATTTTTTTAAAAATTCATTGTGTAAGTGCCTCAAATTTTCAATCCAAGTGTGACAAATTATGAAAAACAACAAAAACACTTCCACTTTTTGAGCTTTTTGTCGACCCAACTTCTTGCATCAGCCCTTAGCACCAAATTCATCTCCAAACATAACTATTCCTCCATCATACTTCTCAAGTTTAGTGAAATTACTCTTATCTCCAGTCATATGATTTGAACATTTGATGTCAATTACCCAAAATTATTCATCTTGTCTAGCATGGAAAGAAGTCACCAAAGTACCTTTTGTTTCATCCTTCTTGCTCTTCAGACTAGATTCCTTTGCACATCTTCCATGGTTAGAAGATACAACTTTATTTTCCATAGCTAGAAATAAGAATTCATCCTTATCCTCCTCAAAGTTAGATTCATCATCATAAATTCCTGCATCTTCTTTGACATAGTATAGTTTCTTGAACTTCTTATCCTTTTTATCTTTGTGATTATTGTTATTGTCTTTGTTCTTCTTATGTGTAGTACTATTAGGACATATTGATGCATAATGACCAATATTTCTACAACTAAAACACTTAAAAGACAACTTACCTTTGTATTTACCAATACCTTTCTTCAATCTCCTTGTGAAATTTTATTCCAAATATTCTGAATCATCACCATCCAAGTCATCTCTTATCTTCATTGCTTTAAAAGTAGTTTCAGTCTTCTCCTTTTCTCTTGCAAATTTTCTCATCTCGAATGTAGTCAATATACAAAATAGATGCTCCTTAGTAAATGTCTTTAGATCATATGATTCTTCAAGAGCAGATAATTTTTCATTGTAATTGTCTGGTAGGGTCATCATGATCTTCTCAATTATATCTTCATCTAACATGGTACCACCTTGATTCTTGATTTCAATTGCTATAAGTTCAAATCTTTGATAATAGCTTGCAATATCTTCTCCATCTTCCATCCTCAAGTTCTCAATTTTTTTCTTGGTAGTTATTTTCCTTGACAACTTTATTCTCTCATTCCCTTCATAAATGTCTTTCAATTTTCCCCATACTTCATGAGCAGTAGCTAGAGAAATAAATTTTGTTCGATTTTTTTAGATAGAGAACTAAAGATAGCATACCTTGTCCTTTCATTCTCCTCATAAGCTGCAATCTCATCAGTAGAGGAAGGACCACCTATGGGTTTAACATACTTTGTCTCCATAGCTTGCTAGGTCTTAAAACCAATTGAAACCAAATAACCTCTCATTTGTTCTTTCCACTCACTATAATCAGCTCCATCAAAAATAGGAATTTTCAACTTGTGTGCCATCTGATCTACCTCAAACAGTTAAGCTTTTCATCGAGGAACCAGTGCTCTAATACCAATTGTTGAAACACACAAGACAATTGAGAGGGGGGGTAAATCAGTTGTATCAAATTCTTTACTTATAAACTTAATCAATTCCACTTTAACTTCAATATGTTATTAAGTGTCAACATGAAATGCAAATAACAAAAAGAAAACACCAAAGACACCATATTTACATGGAAAAACCAATGAGGGAAAAACCATGGTGAGGATTAGCTCACAATATAGTAATAATGCAATACCGGTTACAGAGGTTCACTGCTAGAGGGCTCACTACCCAAATACAAAGGCTCACTACCTAGAACAAGGGCTCACTACCTTAAAGAGGACTCACTATCCAGAAGGAGGCTCACTACCTACAGAAAATAAAAAGATATAAATAAAGATCCACCACAAGGGTTCCACACACTCGCAGCTTTGATTGAAATATTTTAGATACCATCAGCAAACTGCATTCATGAATCTAACACAATAAAGTGTTGTTGCCTCAATTCTCTCTTGCACACTCTACTTTTTGTACCTTTTTGCACACTTCACTTACTTGCTCAGATCATGGATGATGGATATCAAATTCGTTACAAGTTGATTTGCGTTTATACCGCCTTGAGTCCTAGAAAAATTCTCTAAGGTCAACTATACAATTTCATTTACAAATTCAAACTAGTTTGGCTACTCAACATTCCTGTGGTGGATAAGAATGAGAGAGGACCAATTAAATATTTAATTTAGGACCCAAACAACATCTTGGATCAATCACATGCTTCCTCAAATTGATGCAAAAACTTAATATGATGTGTAGACACTAGGTCAGCAAAACCTAATGAAAACACCAACAATATTTGAAGTACGTGAATCTCCAGGAAGATGATCACATGTGGATCACTCAACACACTTCACCAGACATATTTCCATCTCTGAGAATTCCTTAGATACATCTGCATAAATTAAATCAACCTTCATTCACAGAAAAATCTTCAACAGTCCAACTAGACCAACCAACAAAACATAGGAGCTCTGGAGCAGGTCTTCCGGAGCGCCAAAAAAATAAATAAAAATGAGAACACAAAAACCGTTAGAAAGAATCATCTACCAGATCCACAAGATCTGAAACCAAATATCAGAAGACTAGAGCCAAAACATTTCTCCCAATCCACAACCAAATAGTTCTACCAAACCAGTTCACACACCCGTGAACTTATCTTTTACTCTCCATCGAACCAGAAGCTAAAACTTGGAACATATTATCCATTGAAGCTCATGAACACACTTACAGATCCACACAGGCATTGGATCAACACAATATAAATGTAGAGCACAATGCTGGAGTACAATCAAAACACAAACTTCAATACTACTTCACAACTGCAACTTCATAAATATAGCTCCATGTAGTCTAAACACGTCTGAATTATCTCAACTATACAAGTACCATCTAAAATCAACCCGAACCATGTTGACATCAATCAAAACATTAATGAAGACACCATCAAACACATCCATACTTGCAATAGACTCTAGCCTTAAATCCTTTCCAAATCATATACCTACTATGTGTGTCTAGAACAGTAACTTCATTATACAAATATGGCAATAGATTCTTCCCACTAAGATGAGCGAGAAAAACATCTCTCCATTGCCTAAATTTCCCTTTTTCCAAAGAAATCATTATAGCTGTATTCTTCAAATATTCAAATATAGTGCTTTCACAAGTATAAAAACTTCCAAAAAAGAATTAAACCTGTTTTGCAGAAAAATTTGATGTAGCCCATTGCTTGATCTCCATGTTGACATTGAGAAAACTCTGCCAAGCAAACAAACAAGATAGCCTATGAGACATTCTCACACCAATTAAACACACTGCAAAATTATTTAAAGAGCAGAAAACTACCCCACGCAACCAATGTGGGATAATTTTCCCAAAGACAACTTCACAAAAATTAGGGCCCACACCACTTCTCTACACAAAGTAAAACCTTAAATGTTTCGTTTCAAAATTTATAAAATATAAATTTTAAAATAAAATGATGGCCAATCAAATCGATCCTCTGATAGGGCCTCTCCAAATGCTTCAAAAAAAAAAATCACTGGCTGAAGAGATTCACGCCTCCAACAGGAAATTCACTCCAGTGAAAAAGAAAATCAAATTCCTTCAAAGGTTCACAACCATCAATGAAAAATTGACCCTTCTGAGATTTCACGCAGCCTCCTTGTGCCTTTTTTCATGGTTGGTGCAGGCTTGCAGACTGTTCCTAAGTTTGGGACGTTATAGAAAATAACCCAAAAAAATCATCTATAAATAAACCTCCACAAAATACGAGAGAAGAAAACCGGGCTATTTCACCAAAGAAAATACATTGAGATGAGATATATATTACACAATGTACAAAGTGCCTTATAAAGGCATGAAAATATGTGGCAAGTGTAAAACTACCCAAAACGGGAAAAAACCACCCTACTAAATAAATGTAAAACTAATGCCCAAGTAAACTTAAGCATAAATGCAATTTACTCTAACACCCCCCCTTAAGTGCAACTTAGGGAGAATTATGATGCAATATGGGTCCCATCTACACAACCATTTTAGGTACCCATTTACAATGCATAAAATAAAAACTCTCAAGGGAAGGAGGGTAGAATGGTTGGCTCTGATACCACGTTGGTGTCATCCACCTCCCAGGAGCGCCATTTGCAACAAAATTTCCTTCACAAAATAGAGAGAAGCACAACTATTTCACAAAGAAAGAGTGAATGAATTTGAGATGATTAAAATACATAATGTATAGGATTTTTAAAGCCACGAAAGAGGTGATGGGTAAACAACTACCTGATATGGGAAATAAAACCACTACAGTAATTATCCCTAAATTAAACTTAATACACTAGCAATTTAGTCATTGATTGTTGTAATCTAAACACTTATTTAGTCTTTTTGTATTCACTGATATATTTAGTCATTGATTATTGTAATTAGGTCACTTATTTAGTCATTTTTTATTCACTGATATATTTAACTAGTCACTTATTTAGTCATTGATTTAGTCATTGAAATTGTTGTAATCTAGTAACTTATTTACTCATTTTTTATCCACTGATATATTTAGTCATTGAATGTTGTTAACTATTCAATTATTTAGTCATTTTTATTCCCTGATTTCTATGCATTGGTAGTGTATTTAGTCATAATTTTAATCATCATTTTGATCAATTTGGTAGTATGTTTAGTCATTTTTATTCATTGATTTTACTAGTCATATATCTAGTCATATTTATTCATTGTTCTTTGATTTCTATCAATTGGTAGTATATTTTGTCAATTTAATTATTAATTGATGTCTATAAGTAGTATATTTAGTCATTTTAATTGACTGATATTTGAGGATTTAAACATAAAACATAGAAATACACATCAATCATCAATCATCAATTTCACACAATAAGAGCCATTGAGAAGGAAAAATCAATGAAATTTATTAATAAAATAAAGGTGTTCTGGTTACGGATTAGAAATAGAGTATTACAATTTTTATTTTCAATCACAAGACTAATAATTTGAGTTACAATATTGCATAGAAATGACTACAAGAAAGAAAATTCTCCAAAAAACTTATGAAATGATGGAAACACATGCTTAGAGCCCTTCAAAGCGAGCACATGCCCCTTTCATCTCTTGAAACTTCTACAACATGGGAAATCTTAATGGAGCAAGCTATAACGTGTAGAATCTAAAAAGGAGAGTGTTGATTGTGTCCCATATATGAAGCTCTCTCCTTCAATGTAGTCAACAATAACCCAACTAGAATCTTTACTCCTTTATATGCAATGTGCCATCTGATATGAGAAATAGGGTGCTACCTTTTCTGCCATGAATGAAGTTGTGCCTCAATATAACCAGCAAAATTACTATTAGTCTCAATTCAGAAACAATAAAAGTGCATTGTATATTGAAAGTTTAAAAAAGTAATTCCAAACATAGCATAAAGATAAATCAATTAAAAAATTGTAGCCTTGTCAAAAAATTCCTTAAACAGGGTGTTCAACATAGGCTTGAAATATGCACATTGAACCCTTGATTTCAAAACCTTGTTCAAAAATTAAGAAAGGTGATACGCTCAGATTATAGAATGAAGTTGACATTATAGAATGAAGTCTATCAACACTAACCAGACTGGAACAACATTATCAGTAGAAATTTCTTGGAAACCAAGCCCAAGAATTCCATCAGACTTATAAGACAACAAAAATGTCAACCCTGGTACATGTTTGTCTCAATAAATACCTTCACCATGAAAGAATCAATTCATACATAAATTCCAAATTAAGTTGAGAAAATATCTTTGATATCCAACTAGTAAGGCTTAACATCCAAAAATTACTAACCTAATGTTTCACAACAATTTTTCCAGCTGTGACATCATCTTTACTTAAGAAATCGGATATTGATCCACTACCATATTGGATCTCACAAGATTCTTCTTCACAAACAACAAATGGTATATATTAATTGTTTAGAAACTTCCTTAATATCCCCATGTAAGAAAACTAAACTGAGGTTAAGGGTTTGAAGTAGAGTACCATCTTCTTGGTATGTGCTTGACTTTGATCATGACTTGTATCTTGAATGAAATAGCAAGCTAGATAAACTATAAAATCATTGTTAGAAAAATAACCACAAAATTCTCTTTTTAATTAAAATAATCCTTCTAGATGTTTCAAGACAAGATATTTCAATTAATTTCTAAGAGAGCTAATTTCACTATCCAAACAACCATCAATCTATTTACTGTATATAATTTCCTAGAATTTAGAATTTGAATGTAATGAAACTAACCATAATTAGCAAAGATTTGACACCAAAATGCAGCACATGCCTCTTTCATCTCTCAAAACTTCTACAACATGGGAAATTTTCTTGGAGAAAGTTGTAATGTGTAGAATCCAAGAAGGATAGTGTCAATCGTGTCCCATTTATGAAGCTCTCTCCTTTAATGTAGCCAACAATAACCAAGCCCAAGAATTCCATCAGACTTAGACAACAAAAATATCAACCCTGGTTCATGTGTTGTCTCAATAAAGACCCGCACCATGAAATAATTCATTTATACATAAATTCCATATTAAGTTGCTAAGAAAAGATCTTTGGTATCCAACTAGGAAGCCTTAACATCAAAAAATGATTAACTTGATGTTTCACAACAAATTTCCCAACTGTGACATCATCTTTGCTTAAGAAACTGGATATTGATCCACTACCATATTGGATTTCATGGGATTCTCCTTCACAAACAACAAATGATATATATTAATTGTTTAGAAACTTCCTTATTATGCCCATGTAATTAGACCAAACTAAGTGAGTTTGAGGGTTTGAAGTAGATGATAGGTTGTTGTCAGGTCCCATTACTTTAGAAGATAAAACATCAATATATTGACCAGGCAGTGTTCAAGGTTATTTGCAATAGAAGGTGACTTGAATATCTCTTAGATTTTCTGTATTTTTAGAGCAACTAAAATTAATTTTAACCTAAGGTCGTTTAACTAGTTAGCTGGAAAATAATTTATCTAAAAAATTTTGGAAAGTATTTAAACTAGAAAGCACAAGATAATTAATCTAGAAAGCATGATAACTAAACTAAGAAGCATGTAAACTAAAAAATTAGAAAAACTTGTAAACAAACTATGGAACATCTAATTAATAATAATAGCAATTCTAACAGTTAACTGAAAGTAACTATGGAAATGAAAGACAGCGGGAGCTCCGAAACTTCAGACTCTAAGATGACAAACTTAACTACTATCTACATAATTAACATGAGAAATGAATACACTCACGATTATTATCCATGCAATAAAAATGATAGAATTATTTAAAAGTAAAGTACTCATTTATTTAATCTATCATCCCTTGAGTGGACAACTCGCGGGTTCCTACATTCTCAGGTCACATGCATAATGTAATCTAAATCTCTTCTATTAAAATTAATCATCATCCATAATTTCAAAAACTCAGAGATTGATACACAATAATTTATTCATTCATATATATTTAGAAAGCATATCGATAGCATAACAGTACTATTATGCCTTGTCTTTTACTTCTGGAGATTACATATTTTAAAAATCTTCTAACTAAATCCTATATTTCAGATGACTTTAACTACCATTGAAAAAGTCTATAACAGATTTTAAACAAACTTTATGTCTTTAAATGCTCATTACATAAATATTAAAGAGGATCAAGTTGAGCCATGAAGTCTTAAACTTTAAAACATAACAGAAATTTAACTAAAAAAAAATATGATTTCGGTCCATCATCCTAAAGTTTTAGAGCATGTTCCTAGTGCATGTATTTCATCTATTTTGGAGCTCGTGTTGATTGAATTATTTTAACTATTGTATGATGATCGATTATTATCCTAAAAAACACTTAAACTACCCATTAAATCCGCATTGACAAGATATTTCAATAAATCACAAGAAATAAAGTTTGTACTATTTTTCTCGGAAGATAAGCAATTGTTATGCCTAAAGTTTAATTAATTGGTAGAGAATAAGTATTTCATATATATGAGGAAGGGTTTTATTATGTTATTATGACGATTTTATTTTTACCTCATCACTTCCTCCCCTTCCTAATTCCTGGCAGATCCTCCTACCCTTTGTTGTGACCCCTGCCCTCCTTCTCTATTCAATTTTTTCATATTCAACACTAATATCATACAACTCATCTGTTGTTTTATCTAACTTTTTAGGTTCGTATAGGAATCCTTGATGATAAGTAACCCTCATTTTCCACATGTTAAAGACTCCATTATCCTGATCTGTGTTAATATGAATAGCAGGTGGTGAGAAAAACAACAAGGGAGGTCTGTACCTCATCCCTATCCAATCTTTTTTGAGGTATTTTAAGATTTCGGCCAAGGCATCGGCTCTTTTGTAGGACCATTTGATGTTAAGAGGGGATATCACTTATCTTTTCTTTAAGTACACTGGTAGTGGGGTGTATCTCTCTTCACGGGCATGCCAAGCCTTACCAATCAGTTTTGGCCCTTGTTCTTTGAAATGATTATAACATTGGTAGAGGTTATCATCATATCTTTGTTTTACAGTTCCTTCAACTTTAACAGCTAAAATGTTTGCTTTGAAAGCTACAGGTTTCTTGTTGGGGTATCTCATCTGAAGACCCACATTCTTCTCTCCTTGAGAGTATTCTCTAGTGTGCTCCTACCAATGAACCTGATTGTGCATAGTAGATAATAAAGATCTCAATTGCACTTCTCTAACAAAAAGGTTAATAAATAAATCAGTATGTGTTTCCATCAGTAAATTATGAAAAATGAATTCACATAAAATGTCTTTCTACTTAGGAGTTGATTCAAAAAATACTTTAACAAATTCACAATCATTAGGGTCATGTGGTTGGTTATGATAGATTCTCAGCAATTTCCATCTTAACAATTGTTCATTTAAAAACATAGAATATAGCCTTGACGGTCTCCTACATGCTAATAGAAATTATCCCATTTGGCATGCATCTTGCTTTTCCCTATAGACCCTATCAAATGAATCTTTGAGTAGTACCAACTCCTTTTTCAACTTGATATTCTCAATCCTAGCATCCCTCAAGAAATAGCATCTTTCCATCCACTTCATTAATAATGGGGGAATTCGGAATTGGAACCATTCCATTACAGTTGGTTCAGTTTGAGTTCCCTTTGATTCCATTATTGGTTTATTGGTGCTTTCTTGCAAATCATGTTCCAGCTCCACAATCTTATTGAGAGAAACATTTAATTCTTCATTATGTATTTTCTTTTCCTCTTCAAAATCTTGAAATAACTGCATAAAATTATTTTTCAAACTGTCAATTTGTTTATCCTTATCCGATAAATTAACATTATATGTCTTATTCTCATGATTCCATTTTTGAATTTGTATACGCAATTCATTAATAAATGTATCCTTCTTTTCTATCTGCAATTTCAAATTTTGAATCTCCTGATCTCTTTTTCCTATTACAGCAATGTGTACTACTATTTCCTCTTGTTGTTGTACAATATGTTCTTCATTTTTTTGCAATTGATTTCTTAACTCATCAATTTCCAATTTCAATTTTTCTAACTCTGCATCAACACTATCATTTTCAGCTATTTCAACAACTTTATTTACACTGGAAGACAATTTTTCTAAAATATTATCCTCAACCTCCATAAAAGGTGGAGATTGTTCCCTCTCTTCTTTTTGTATTTCTTCAATAGGGGTCTCTTTCTCTTGTCCTATGTGGGGAGGTATTTATTCTCCTACTACCCCTGGAGACTGATAAATTTTCTCTGTTGTTTCCATTATTTCCACATTATTAGTAGGGTCCTCAGTTTCTATTGGCTTTTCCTGTTTTCTAGACTCCTTTTTCCTTGAAACACTCCCTATGTCTTGAACTAGGATTTATGTAGACTCAAAGGACAATCTCTTGCTTCTCCTCAATGGAGGAGTGTTCTGAAAAGTAACTGATGACCTTCTTTTCCTCTTCCTAGAGGGAACTCTTTTTATATCTGGATGAATAATTTCAACATCCCCTAACTGGTCTGGAGTTCTCAATTCATTGGCTAGAGGTTTTGATGCTCCATCACCAGGGGTTGTGGGAATTTGAGCTTCAGGAGCTCTTGAGGCCTCAAGGAAATTTCCTCTGGAAGGTGAAGCAATTTTCCTGGAGGATTCCCCTTCTAATTTTCTTTTGGGCATAAATTTTTCAAATTTTTAGAGAAATTTCTCCCACTTACTTTCAGGTTTCTTTCAAAAATGATATTTACAGATTAATTGAATTAACCCATGGTGTTTCAATGGAAATGAACCAACTTTATGTCTTTCTATGGAGGAGATGACAGATTCACTCAAAAATTTAGGCAAATTGACCCTAAGAGTAGGGTCTTCTTTCCCATGACGCAAGTGCATAAGCATATGAAATGCAGGTCCTACCACAGTAGTAAGTTGGCCTTCACAAGTAAAATATTTTATGATCCATGCAATCATTGTTCCCCAGGGTTCTAATATGGAGGTCCTTTGAAACCCTTTGTTTTATCCTCTAGTACTGATAACTATCATGGGTTGAGGGTCTCCCTCTCTAAGAAATAATTCTGATAACTTTTGATATGTAATTTGGGAAGTTTCAGATAACTTAATACTAGAATTATTTAAACTAGAGAGGTGAGAAATAACTTTCAGACTCACCTTAAAACACTTCCCATGTAGTATCACCTGGCCATTGGAATAATATTTTGCAAATGCATTCACTAACTACTCATTATATCCCTCAAACTTTTTGATAAAATCCAACCATCCCACTTCCTGAAACAAACTGGAAATGTTGTTTAATCCCAACAATTTATCCGCTGAGTACAACTTTGATTTATTCTTCACACCCCCCCATTTTTTGTCTCTGCTCTTTCAAATCTACTGAAAAATTTCACAAAGCAAAAAGCTTGTGCACAATTGTTTTGAAGATATAATTGAGAAACGATTATTTATTTGTCTTTGTTCAAAATCTTATTGTGCAATGCTAATAATTTGCATGGAGGAGTGTGAAAAGAGTGTCATACTACCAATTAATCAACTTAGTGGCTCAAGTTACTAAATTAGGAAGGGAGAAACTCATGCCAATTAATTACACCTTATTAAAAAATAACTACTTATTTAAGTGAAAGTTTGTACTTACTTACATTTTGTGATTGCCTGAAGATTATGTACCTTTGTTGATTTAATAGGATGATGGAATGGTATTGGTTAAGGTGGTGGCATATTTATTATGACATGAGTGAGGTAGCTTGTAAATGAAGAAGTCATAAATGAGGATAAGCTGTCATAATGGCTTTTATTTATGATGGAAAAATGGCTGCGATTCAGAATAACCATACTAGGCACGGATCCTGAAGTGACAACTTGAAAAATGAAGGCATGTGTACATGGGTTTAAAAATTCAAAGCATTGGAAAGAAATTTAAATTTTATGGAAAAAGGCGGGCGAAATGAAAATGGATAAGTTTTGGAGCATGCACTCGAAACAAGTGAAATAAATTCCAGAACACGCTTTGAGGAATACATTCGAAACAAAGAAGGTGAATAAGTTCCAGAGCATTGGAGCACCCAAACTTGACAAGTTCTAGAGCATCGTTGAAAGATGCAATTAGAGCAATAACTGAAGGAAATTTCTGGAGCATCATTGAAAGATGCAACCAGAGCAGCAACTGAAGGAAAGTTTCAGAGCATCGTTGAAAGATGTAGCCAGAGCAGCAACCGAAGGAAAGTTCCAGAGCATCATCGAAAGATGTAGTTGAAAGAAGAAAAATGGATGTATGAGTGAACTTGAACTTCTGGATCTTTTCTCGACCAATCACCATTCTACAGGAACAAAATGCATGATGCGATGAGTTGAAATGCAAGTTCCGGAGCATCTGGGCATCAAAGCTCATGAATTCTGGAGCACCGCTGCAACCGAAGGTAAGTTCTGGAGCATCGAGGCACCCAAACTTACAAGTTCTGGAGCATCGTAGCAAGGTGCTCCGGAAGTTGTTTTTGATTTATAGTAAAGTCCTGCAAAATGAAAACAAAACTTAGCCAAGTCCAAAGAAATAAAAATTAATGAAGAATTCTTTGAAACAAATTTATACACATGCCTTTTTATTCTAATTTTTTATTTATTTTTTTATTTTTTAACAAAATTCATGCAAGGTTTATATTGACTCTGCAAAGGCAGAGTCAATGCATTGGATTTCCCCCTACATTTCTATCAATTTCATAAATTCCTCCTTGTTGACAGGTTTATGGTAGATATGTAGGTGATGACCATTTACTGAGAGATTTCGTGTATCACCATCAATGGGTTTTAGCTAAATTGTCCCATTTGAAAACACTTCAAAAATTTCATATGGACCTAGCCAATGAGTTCTGATTTTTCCTTGGTGATCTTTATATCTGGAATCGAATAGCAAGGCCTAGTCACCATTATGGAACTCTCTTTCTTTAATGTGTTTGTCATGCCAAACCTTTCTTTTTTGTTGAACCAACTCAGTTTGATGGACAACATCCAAACAAAGCTCATCCAACTTGCTTAGCTATAAAACTCGCTCCACTTGGGCTCGTTTCAGATCCAGGCCCAGCTCCATGGTTGTTCTCAGTGTTTGGAGTTCAAACTCAAATGGCAAGAGAGGTTTCTTCCCAAAAACAAGCTCATAGGGGCTAAACCTAGTTGTGGATTTCCATGTTGTGTTGTACACCCAAACGGCTTCAGGAAATTTCCTAGCCCAATCTCTCCTCCCTAAAGAAACCATTTTCGTCAATATGTTCTCTAGCTCCCCATTAGTCACCTCTACTTGACCATTTGCCTAAGGTTGATAAGGAGGTGACTTCTTATGCATCACTTGAAAATGGTTTGTGAATGCCAAGAGAACTTTGGACATGAATTGGGGTCCCTGATCTATAACAATGGTTCTGGGAGCTCCAAACCTGAGAAAGATCCTATTATAGAGGAAATCAGTGACTTGTTCCTCTCTAGCAACTTGTAGGGCCTAAACTTTTTCCCATTTAGTAAAGTAATCAATGTGAACTAGTATGTATTATTTCCCTTGAGAGGAAGGATTTATGGGACCGATAAAATCCAAATTCCATTTCTTGAATGGCTCAAGGACTCCATATCGCTGCAAAGGCATTTCAGTAGAAGTTGTTGGTCTTCCTACCCTTTGACGTTCATCACAATAATGAACATACATTTTGAAGTCTTTATGTATTGATGTCCATTAATACCCGATGCCCAAGATTTTATGAGAAGTTCTCTTTGTAGAATAATGATCCCCATAAGGATCATCATGACAGGCTCTAAGGATACTGTATGTTTCATCTGCCCTGACACATCATCTCAAGACCATGTCATGACCACATCAGAATAGTATCCTCTTAATCCATTGAAATGGGACACTCTCTCTAACAAGTCACTTCCTTTGCTTTGATGTAAAACTAGGCGGTAGCTCTGCAGTGCCTAAATAATTGGAAATGTCAGCAAACCAAGGGGTCTTTATAAAGATAGCAAATAGATTTTCATCTAGAAATTCATCTTGTATAGGTGCACAGTCCCCATATTCTTGTTTAATTCAATACAAAAATTTTGCTACTACATTAAATTTCCCTGGCTTGTCAAGTATTGTTACATTGAACTCCTGAAGGAGTAATAACCACCTCATTATTCATCCATTTACTATAGGTTTATTTATCATATATTTAACAGTTGAATGGTCTATATAAATAGTAACTTTGTACCCTATAATGTAATGGCGGAACTTTTTAATGGCATGTACTACAACCAAGATTTTTTTTTTTTTGTCATGTAGTTTCTCTCAGCAGATGTCAGGCTTTTACTAAATTATATGGCATATTTACCCCCATTCTCATCTTCCTGCCCCAATACTGCACCAATTGCGTCTTCTCTCCCATTCCATAAATATGGAATGGGAGATTCCAATTTGGCCCATGTAGTATGAGAGAAGAGATAAGTTTCTCCTTTATTGTTTTAAATGATAGTTGACACTCAAGTGTCCATTTAAACTCCACGTATTTCTAGAGAAGGGAAAACATAGGGGCCACTATCTTACTGAAGCTTTCTACAAACCTCTAATAGTATCCAGCATGCCCAAGAAAACTTCTAACATCCATTTGTGTCTGAGGAGTAGTCATTTTTTGAATGAATTCAATTTTCTTGGGATCAACCTTAATTCCTTCAAAAGAGATATGATGACCTAAGACTTTTCCTTGTTCCACCATTATCAAACAATTTTCATGGCTAAGGGATAGTCGGTGATCCTCACATCTCTCTAAAACCTTGTCCAAATTTTGAAGGGCTTCATCATAGGTTGACCCATAGGCAGTGAAGTCATCCATGTAGATTTCTATGCAGTCATTGAAAATCTCAACAAATATAGCCAAAATGGCTCTTTGGAAAGTTGCAGGGGTGTTACAAAGTCCAAAGGGAAGAACACGATATGAAAATGTTCCCCATGGACAAGTAAATGTCATCTTATCTTGGTCTTCTGGTGCTACTTGAATCTGGTTGTAACCACTAAATCCATCTAAAAAGGAGGAATATTTCCTCTGAGCCAAATTATCTAGAACCTAGTCTATAAATGGTAGGGGGAAATAATCTCAGTGAGTGGATTTGTTAAGTTATCTATAATCTCCGCAGATTCTCCACTTCTCATTTTTATTTGGCACTACAACCATAGGTGAAACCCACTTACTGTCAGAAATGGGATAAATAAATCCTGGTTGAAGGAGCTTCTCAATTTCAGTTTTGACAATATCTTTTAATGCAGGATTAAGTCTCCTTTGTGGCTGACATACTGGCCTTACATTAGGATCAGTATAAATGTGATGTATACAAACACTTGGTGAATTACCCTCATGTCTGTATAGTCCCAAGCAAAATCTTTAGACCTTTTTACCAAAACATTAAATAATCTATCCTCAACTGATTCTGCCAACCAACTATTGATGTTCAAGGTTTTTCTCGACAGTAGCATAATTGTTTTTATTCCCGAATGGGCGGAAGTGACATTATGTATTGGTCATAACAAGGTATTAAGAGTACAACTATGAGGTATAATTTGGTGAAATCTAGCAATGTCCTCAAAAAAATGATTAGTTCGGGGAATCATACTGGCCAAAGGGCAAGGCAATCCCATAGTAGTATATTCTTGTTCAATCCCATGTACATCAATTGGTTGTCCTAAAATTTCCAGTGCATCCTCCATTTCCTCATCACATGAGTCTATGGCAAGGGGTGTTATATCATTTACTAACTCATCCTCTAATTCTTCTCCATGTTGTCTAATAACTACCATGGCTAACAAGGCCAAACTGTCTTGACCATTAGACTCTTCTGGTTCATCATTCCAAACGTTGTTATATTCGGTGGGTTTAGCAAGAGGGTACAAGAATAAATGTTTACTGTCCTGACCATGTGAAATGATCATTCCTCCCTCTCTACAGTTGATTTTAGCTGCGACAATAGCCAACCATGGTCTTCCAATAATTATTGGATAACTCTCTTTGGGTGTAAGTGACTGAACTGGATATTCCCATCCATCAACTTTGAAAAGAACGCATTCAAGAACACCCTTGGGAATGGTTATGGACTAATTTTCCATCTACAAGACTGTAGTTATGGGATGTAAATTAGTAAGGCCTAATTTTTCCATCACATCCACAATCATTACATTAATGGCTGCTCCTAAATCCAATAATGCATTAGGTATTGCTACCTCATTAATTGTGACAGTTATCAGTGGACTATCGAGATCATCACATTTTGGAGCAATGGTATTTCCAAACAAAAAGTCAGCTAATGAACCATCGATGTGCACAATATTTATTTTCTTTGGTTTCCTCCCTGGATTTTTAATACACATTTGTTTGATCAACTTGTTCAGCATTGGGAATCTCCTTTATTGCCTATAGTAAGGGAACCTCTATTTGTAGTTGTTTGATTTCCTGTATTAACGTAGCTTCAGAGGTCAAAGACATTTTTGGAGTATCCTTAAGGATGGTTAGTTTTAGACGCTCTGGAAATGGTGTTTGAGTTTTCTCTTTTGGAGTGGTATCCTTCCTAAGATTAGTTGGAGACTAACCTCCCTCCTCCTGAGGTAAGTCAGAAACTCCTGCTAACAATGGAGGTAGAGTAGTATCTATGGTAATAGTTTGGTTTGGTGGAGTGGCCTTTTTAGGATTTTTGGGCATAGGTTCATCCACAATTTCTTCAATGGTTGGTGTTTGAAGTGTTCAACTAGAACACAATCGAACATTTCCAAAATGTATGGCATTAAGTCTAGTAACATTATCCTCTTCAGTGGAGTATACCAGAGTATTTTGTCGATTGTTCTTAGGATTGGGAAGTGGTTGCACCGGGAGCTGAGGTTGATTTATCTATTCATTCTGTGGAGGATTATGGGATGGTGGTAGCAGATTCTGTTGTTGATTCCTTTGAGGGCTAGTATAGAATTTATTTTATCCCTAGTTCCATTGAGGATCAGTATGTTGTGGATACCATTTTTGTTGAGTTTGGTTTGGCCACTGTTGAGCTCCCCATGATTGGTTCATCCATTTAGGGAGTCCCCAATAGGGAGCTCCCCAATTGAACTGTTGAGGTGGTGGTTGAGGCCAAGATGGATTCCATTGATTACTAGCCCAGTTGTTTTGGGGTCTCCAAGCAAGATTGGAATTCTTCCCATAAGAAAAATTCCCTCCTTGGCATTGATTTACCACATTTATTTCTTCCTCAACTTGTACAATCTTTTTCTTGGAATTCTTGAGATTAGTAAGAAGCTCACACTGGTTTGTACGATGACTTTTCTTGCAAAGATGACAAACATTAACCTTGTCTAGTGGACATTCTCACAAAAGATGTTTATTTTGACATCTTGGATAGTAGATGTAAAAAGTCTTAGGATTGTGTGTCTTAGCTTGTATGCCATCTAATGTAGTGTTCAATTGAACAATTATGTCCATTTTAAGGTTCGCTATTTCTTCTCAGAGCTTCCCTATTTCATTAGACCCTTTAAAAAGGGTAGTTTTACGGATTCCTCCTCGAGTACGTGAGAAATTCTAACACAAGTCGCACATATCATCAAGGCCTAACTGAGACACGTCTCCTTTTCCCATTAGATTAAGGCTTCTTCTTTCATCCTCATCAAGTCCCTTAAGAAATATAGTCTTCAGAATCTCTAAACTAATTGCTCTCCTCCACATCGTTTAGACAAGAAAATAAACCTGTCTGGGTAATCCTTTAGACTCCCATCCTCTTTTTCACTAAGTTTAAACAACTCCTCCTTTTGATCACTCACCCTATAATACTTTAAGGATTTTTCTAGAAAAATAGTCTCCATGTCATCCCAGGACCTAATAGACCCAGTAGTTAATCCCATAAACCAATGCATGGCTATGTCCTTCAAAGTAGAAGGAAACAACTTCAGTTTCTGGTTATCATTTTTATAGTCATAGGTTTGACAAAGGACCTTAAATTCAAAAAGAAACTTGTCTGGGTCTTCCAAGGAAAAACCTCACAAGGTTGGTAGGAAGGTTGGAGAGATGTTTTTCATCGTAGTATCATCATATGCATCAAGAGTAATAGGATAAGTGAATGTTTGTGGTACCAGAGGATCATTGTTATTACGGTTAGCATATTTTCGGTTAGCTTCAATCCTACAATCACCCATGATGTCTAGAGGAATGTGTTCCTCCTGAATAATTTCCTCAATGATGGGTTGTTCTACTGGATGATCTTCAAGAAAATAGTGGAAGGTCTCTGGTGGATTAGGCTCAAGGAATTCTTCAACAAAGTGGTGTTCTGAGCCGTGGTCCTCCCTATGCATGATTAGAATGTATTTTGGCGGGATCTTTGGTATAAATCTTCCATGAGGGCCTCTTTTCTTGACCATGCAGAAAAGGAAGCCAAAGGGGTATTTTGGACCTAAAAGAGGTATTCAAGGTGTCTCCTATTAACACTCAAGAAAGAAAGCTCTCTTCCCCGACAACGATGCTAAAAAGCGATAGGGTGTCATAATTCCCACTACTTTAGAAGATAAAACATCAATATATCGATCGGGTAGTGTTCAAGGCTATTTGAAATAGAAGGTGACTTGACTATCTCTCTTATATTTTTTGTATTTTTTGAGCAACTAAAATTAATTTTAACCTAAGGTCATTTAACTAGTTAACTGGAAAATAATTTATCTAAATTCTTTTGGAAAGTATTTAAACTAGAAATCATAAGATAATTAATCTAGAAAGCATGATAACTAAACTAGAAAACATAGAAATAACTAAACTTAGAAGCATGTAAACTACAAAAGTAGAAAAACTTGTAAAAAATCTATGGGACATCTAATTAATAACAGTAACAATTCTAATAGTTAACCGAAAGTAACTACGGAAATGAAAGACAATGGGAGCTTCGGATTTTCAGACTCTAAGACGACAAACTTAACTACTATCTACAGAATTAACATGAAAAATGACTACGCTCATGATTATTATCCATGCAATAAAAGTGACAGAATTATTTAAAAGGAAAGTACTCATCTATTTAATCTATCATCCCTTGAGTGGCCAGCTCACGAGTTCCTACGTTCTCAGGTTACATGCACAATATAATTGAAAGATCTTCCATTAAAAGCAATCCTCATCCATAATTTTCAACAACTCAGAGATTGATACACAATAATTTACTTATTTATATATATTCATAAAGCATGTCAACAACATAACAGTTCTATTCTACCTTATCTTTTTCTTCCGGAGATTACATATTTTTAAAAAGCTTCTAACTAAATCCTATATTTTAGATGGCTTAGATTACCATTGAAAAAGTCTGTAACAGATTTTAAACAAACTTTATATCTTTAAATTCTCATTACATAAATATTAAAGAGGCTCGAGTTGAGCCATGAAGTCTTAAACTTTAAAACATAACATAAATTTAACTAAAAGAAACTATGATTTCGATCCATCGTCCTAAAGTTCCAGAGCATGTTCCTAGTGCATGTATTTCATCTGTTCTAGAGCTCATGTTGATTCAATGCTTTTAACTATTGTATGATGACCGATTATTATCTTACAAAACACTGAAAACTACCCATAAAATCCGCATTGGCAAGATATTTAAATAAATCACAAGAAATAAAGTTTGTACTATTTTTCTCAAAAGATAAGCAATTATTATGCCTAAAGTTTAATTAATTGGCAGAGAATAAGTATTTCGTATATATGAGGAAGATTTTTATTATGTTATTATGATGAGGTTATTTTTACCTCATCAGTAGAGTACCATCTTCTTGGTTGTGCTTGAATTTGGTCATGACTTGTATCTTGAATGAAAATAGCAAGCTAGTTGCACTGTAAAATCATTGTTAATCATTGTTAGAAAAATAACCACAAAATACTCTTTAATTAAAATAATCCTTCTAGATATTTCAAGACAAGATATTTCAGTTAATTTCTAAGAGAGCTAATTTCACTATCCAAACAACCATCAATCTATTTACTGTATATAATTTCCCAGAATTCAAAATTTGAATGTAATGAAACTAACCATAATTACCAAAGATTTGACACCAAAATGTAGTACAAAATGAATTGTCTGATAGAAAATGTGTTTTGATAAACCAGATATACCCTTGATATATTGATTTAAATAACAAGGAAATATCAAACTGGATACAACAAGATAACATTCATTAATTCACTTCAACAAATAATTGAAACCAGAATTCGACCACCAATTATAACTTCATTCTATTGATCTTCAAAAATATTTTACAATACGTTTCAAAATTTTGTCCTGACTGACATGTCAAAAAGTGTCTTTTCAGTTACCCACTTTTAACATAAATCAAAAAATCTTAATTATCATTGTTTACATAGGATTACATAAAAGCAATAAAATATGAGAAATGAAGAGAAATGATCAAATGTTGAAGTCTAGAGCACTCGCAAGATATAGAAGTTCATTACTCATTATAAGATACCCATGATAATTTAGATCTAGCAAGGCCCTCTCTCCATGATAGTATCTGCAAGACTTTGTACTTCAATACAAGGCCCATTCTTCTAGGGGAGCTAGATATGTTTGCTCCCATTGGTACATTGTGTAATCATGAGGCCATTTGTATTGGATTTTGTGTGTGGTTGCCAAGTGACTCATCCATTTGCTATCTAATAATGCTTTGCCATCTATGATGAATTTTGAGTATCTAGCATCTAGTGCAATTATTCAATCCAAGGTTAAATTGAGGTGGTGAAGATTTATCTCACCATCCTTCTAGAAATTAGTGGGGCATTTGGGAAAAAATTTTCTAAACTCATCTATCCAATCCTTGGAGCCTTTCAGTTGATCATCATCCCTTAGTATCTTAGGCATGAACCACTACTTGAGTGTGTGAAATGAATCCATTCTTGCCTTGATATTTTGGTCTTCTATAGATATGTATTGAAATTCATCTGTGACCATTCAGACAATTTTCTTAGTAGGCTTTAAAGTTGTGGGGGCCTCAACACTCCTTTGTAAAATTCTGCACAAAATCATTAAGGTGTAATGTACAGGTTGTCATTTCTTGAATAAGGGGTCCAATATAGGTACAAGGGCCTTTATTTTATCTACTTCTTGTGACAAGGATACATAACATTCATACACAATTTCCAATGTGTCCACAATTATTTTAACCCTATGCTCCAAGATTTGTTCCAATACCTTGAGATTTTCTCTCTTTTCTCTTTCCTTTGTTTATTCATTAGTATTTTTCAACTTCTCAATTTCTTGTTTTAGCACATTTACTTGTTCAAGAGTGATTGGACTTGTATCACTTTGGATGGCAGGGGGATGATATACTATTAATTTTGTTCTTTGGGAAGGACCTTCTCCCTTCAAGTGCTCTTTAAATTTCACATTTTCTATGAATAACCTATTCACTTCATCATTCAAATCAGTCTGTGCTTTCTCATATTTTTCCACTCTAAGCTTCATACATTTAACCACATCCCTAGTAAACATTTTTTATTGCATTTTCATAGTAGATGCCTCTAATGTTGATGTGTCTTGAAGTGTCTTTACCATGGCAGTCCCTCTCATTTCTTTTACAACATCAAGTAATCTTGGTTTTTCTATTTTTTTTGCTTTGTCCAAAAGGCTAGGGTTTCAACTCTTGGCTTGTAACCTGTGCCACTCATTCCCCCATCTAAATTGAATTCAAAAACAAACATGGGATCTTCTTGGATTCTTACTTAATACACTATGCATATCCTTTTTAACTCCATCCCAAGGATAATTATATTTCTTTCTAAGACCAATTTTCTTTCTTCTTAGGGGCTGATAGTAATTTCATTAATCATGAGTTCTTCAAGAGTTTGGTAGAAAAATTGGTCATGTTGTGACTCCTCAATTCCCATCTTATTATTTTGGAGTCTCTCCTCAAATTATTTCATTTTCATCTTAAATCGAAAATCCTTAAACTCGAGAGTTTGAATAAATTCATCATCTTCAATAAATCTAAGGGCAACAATCACCCTTTCATCACCATGCACTTTTTGATCATTATATCCATGTGCATCCACTCTTTCTTCTAGTTTTTTAGTATCATTTGCAAGCTTAGGCAGTGGCCAATCAACTTCACCATCTTTAAAATTCAAAAGTACATCAGTTGCCTCTTCAATATCCCCTACTCCTTAACTTATTAAATATGCCACTAAGGGGGCCACTCCATGTGTCTTCTTCTTTTTAGGACTTTGTTTCTTAGGGGATTCTTCTAATTGTATTATGGAAGTTTCTAGTAGGGGATCTGTGATTACAATACCACTTGGTTTGAGGGGAAGCTTGGAGGATTTTGAAGACTGGCCCTCAAGTTTCTTTTCTGGTTCAATATATAATCTTTCAAAGTTGTCAATTATTAAGTTCATCCTTTTGATAGGATCCCCTTCTTCAACATAGAATCCTTGGAATCCAATGTCCCTTCTTCTCCTCCTCAAGCCTCTTTATGATTTCCCACTTCCTCTTCCTCTGAAAAACTTCATGAGGTGTAAAGCAATTTCTTATTGCATCTTCTTTGTAATCCATTACATGAGTAATCCCAACTCTAGTGAGAAGTTTCTGCTTTATAAAATTAATATTCCCTTCAGGATCAAAGACCCTTTCTCCTCGTGACTTCAATGAATACCTCATCTTCAAATAGTTCTTCATTTCTTCAAGAGCGTTAGACCCTATGGATAGCTCCTCACATTCAGTTAGGTCAGGGAGAAATGTCCTCTTTTCTGTCTTTTCATAACATCCCACTCCATCCATAACATTTTCCACATAAATTCTAAAAATGTAATTTGAATAGAAATAAATTTAGATAAAACATGTGGGGCTTGAGGACACCCATAGACCCTTATTACTGTTTGATCTGCTAAGAAGAACTATTCACCGAAATTATGAGTGTGTCCCTACTCTAGCTTCAATACTAAAGGTCTTAATACTTGCATGATTTTATTAAGATATCTTGGTGAAATATGACCAAGACTAGCCATGCCCTTTATTATGAAACCATCATGAAATATTACATAATTACTATTTTTACATCTACTATCCCAAATGTAACACCAGTTTTGTACAAGAAACCTATTCCCTTCATCATCAGTCATTCCCAAACATATTGTTTTAGTCCATCTATTTATGTTTTGGTACAATATTAAATGACACGGTAGAGAGTATTTCTTGAAAGTGATGGGAGCTAAGTTCTCTCTTACTTGCAAAAATCTCGCATGTAGCCCTTTCTCAATTTCAACACCAAATTCATACTCAATGTTGACTTTGGGATTTTGTATCTTCATTGCCATCATCATGAGATAGGTTGGAATCCTCTCTTCAGCATTTATTCCAAGCACTTGGCACAAAGAAAAATAAGTTCTTTTGAAATATACTTGGAAGTCTTCTATGGAAAATGGCTCAATTTGGGAGGGGAGATAGGTATCCTCCTATTGTTTACACCCTTTTTCATGTGTAAAGGAATTTCATCACTCTTGTAGGTTTTTCTCAATCTCCTATAATCCTCCTCACTTCTTTCCAAGTCGATCTTAGTGATAGCTTACTTGTTTAACATAAAACACTCTATAATTGCTTCTTTAGTCGGCGCCACTAATGGTGAACCATCTAGAATTCTTATAGTGCTGGTAGTTGGGTGATAATATTGTGTCAATACTTGAATAAACTCAACATCTACGAAGACATTTGGGACTATAAATTTGGCCAAATCTAAGGTCCAAGGATTCAAAATTGGAATCTTGTCATCCCTTTTTTCATTGAAGTACCAGAAAATATCCCACTATGAGATAGGGATAATTGGGTCTCACATCCATGGGTTGTATCTTTAAACACCTTTTTGAATCCTTTGTTTACATAGTTAGGTAACACGTCAAAAATGGATTGTTGCATGGACCTCTTCTCTCTTTTAGAAACTATGGACTCTTCCTTTTTAATCACAAGTTGACTTCTTTTGGGAGGTATGATGAAGAATTTACTCCTACTTAATTTCTTTAAATGTCTACTTGTAGAAGAAAATGTAGTTCTTATACACTTGCTATAGAGGGCTTCTATGAACTTACCCAATGAAATAATAGCTACAAAGTTTTCCTGCTTGAAATCCCTTACCCCTGATACACTGAGCTGTGTGAATGATTGCCAAAATTTCGTCGAGTCCCAAGTAATATTTTTTGTTGAGCTTGGTCACCTCACTATTAATGTCTATTCATGTAAAATATTTCATAATCTTCCCATATTTTGAGTTTGAATACATGTCTTTGATCTTGGGAAATCAAATGATGTAATCATTAAATGCTTTGACAGCTTGTATGGTTGTACCGCTCTATCATTTCAAGACCGTTGTGGGGTAGTATTAGTAGTACCACCACCCCACACACACCCCTTTTGACTCCCATGCAACGATGGGTTAATTCTAGCAATTGAGTGATTTTTCACTGCCATACCGCTCTATCATATCAAGACTATTGCGGGGTAGCGGTATGGAAGGGTTAGCAGTACCACCACCCCACGCACACCCCTTTGGACTCCCGCAAGATAGCGGGTTAATTCTAGAAGTTGAGTGATTTTTCACCGACATACCATAGTGTCATTGTTTACCCCTTGTGGAGTTTTGGTTTACTTTAGTTGTTAACATGTTCTCACCTCCACCCCATGCTATTCATATTTGGTTGCCACGATATTGTGGTAAGTATTTATACATTGACCTATATGTCCCACCATACCACACTATTCATATTTGGTTGTCATGGTATTGAGATAAGAATTTGTACACTGACCTATATGTCCCACCATCCCATGCATACCTCTATTGATAGCTACGATAGTGTGGTATTGGATTTTATTATGAATTCTAGTATTTTAGATATCATTTTATTGAAAATATTGAACAATTTTCTAATTTTACAGTCTCTCAATTTTAGTTTTCAGTATTAGTCAAACCTAAGAGATCATTTATTTTTTTGTAATGAGGAGGCTTAGTTTACCTAATGTTAAGATATCTATATGTATTATTAAATCATAGATGTTCATTATATGTTTACATCTAGAAGACATATAGGACATACAAGAAATTATATTCTAACTAAACAAAATTAATTTCAAATTTTCAACCAAAGTAAGAAAACGAAGAAGAATTATTGAACCTAACTTTAAATGCACTTCAAATCAATAGTGAACATCTTAGGTTTTCTATACAATGTACCAATAGAATAATGATGATTACATTCAAAAATGTATCAGTAAAACAATAGTGAATAAGCATACCTATACTCAAATCTTGATTGCATTCAATAATAAATTACACCATACATATAACTAAATTTTAGGTGACAAGCTAACCTCTTAAGGTGACAAAACATCATCATAATCATTTGCATTGCCAACAAGATCAGAATCCTGATCATTCATGTCTACATCTACTTGATTTTCTTCCTCATCCTCATCTATGACATGCAATGCATTCTCTCTCCCAATCTCTTCATTGGTAATCAAAATGTCTTCTTCAAACACTTCATCATCATCTTCATCCACTTCTTCAAATGTTTCTTGCAAATTAACATATTTCCCATCAGGCATTATATCAATAACTTCCATGAATTTTCATTTTGAACAAGCCTCTTTTTGAATGGCATATGACCATCCTAGGCTTCTTACATCATCAATTATAAATTATTGGTTAATTTGAAAAGGGAAAATATACGGCTCATCCATCTCTAATAAAAATTGTCTTATATTTGCACGTACAAATCCATACTCATCAAATTATACTATAGATGGTTGGATCCACTTACATTTTAATACTATAGGAATATTTTCACCATAGTCCACTTGAATAAATTCTTGGATGAATCCAACATAAAATTTCTTCTCAATATTGTGAAGAAATTCAGCACTAACAACACAATCACAATTTATCTTTCCTTTATCTTTTTCTTCCACTCTTAAATGACTACCATAGGCCCACATTCCAATAAAACGCATAACCCATAAATGTGGAGATTGTGAAAGCTCACTTTCCTCCGTTGTTATATCTTGACCTTCTTCTTTTGCATCACTGACTGCATTAGCAATCCATTCTCAAATTTTGGAAAAGAATCACCTCCAATCAAATCAACATGATGTATGCACTTTTGAGGTGGATGTTGCATCCAAGCTTGATTGTCTTCTTCATATTTTCTACATAGAATATTAATGTACAAATAGTAAGATTAATAATATAAATGTGTAAATACAATTGAGTAAATAAATTATTGTGGAATTTTGTTTTACCTGCATCACTTATCGAACAAAGATGTGTTTTGAATAATATAGGAAATGTATCACACTTCTTTCTTGATATGATAGCTTGAAGTGACATCCATTGCCTTCTAATACTTCACCTACAACTGTCTCTTCTTCATCATCATCCCATACATGTTGATTGACATTTTTAAAATTCTTCATATATTCTATGCAAAATCCCATGGCTTCTTGCATTAAATATCCCTCAGAGATGATGCCTTCCAGTTTTGTCCTAGTACTAACAATTTTTTTCAAAACTTTCGTATATCGTTCTATAGGATACATCCATCTTGTTCTTATTGGACCACAATGCTTTAGTTCATATTTTATATGTATAAAAAAAGCATAGAAATGTTAAAGATTGTTGGTGGAGATTATCATTCCAATAGACAAAGGACTTCAACAACATCCTCCCTCAAACTATCAAAGTTCGAAGGATCTAATACATATAAACTCATTCTCTTTAATATTAGGCCCAACCTTATAAATGCCAATCTTGGCCCCTTTGCCAAACTTAATATATTTACCATAATAGGTAAAATATTCTTCATTATGACATGATAGTCATGGGTCTTGAGGCCTCTTAAGCCATTAATGTCATTTTGGCTTCTAATACTACTACTTACATATCTAGTGGGAAAGCGAGTCTAAGACATCAACTGTAAGAATTGTGCAAGTTGTTCCTTTGTCTAGACATAAGGAGCACTAGATTTTCTATATTTTTCATCATCATATTTTTCAACCCAAAGATTTTGATGAATCTTTAGTTGTTGAAAGTCTTCACATGATGAAATAGTATCAAAAACACCAAAAAGAGTTTCTATAATAGCATAGGCTATATTTTTCTTAGTATGCATAAATTCAATAGTATGCCTAATGGCTATATCCTTAAAGTATGACAACTTATAGAATATGCACAACATTTTTACACTACTTTCAGTACGTGGAACATATCTACTACCAACAATCCCATCATTTTCATTAAATGACATTCTTTTTTGTCCATTCTCAACAATGTAATCACCTATTATTAGCAATGGTGCTTCATGATTCTCTTCTTGACCATTGAACTGTGTTTTTTTATGATATGGATGATCCATTTTAAGGTAAGCACGATGTCCACAATAAATACACTTACACAAACTTCTTGAGTGCCTTGCAAAATCCTTAAAGTTGCAAGCAGGACATCCATGGTATCCATGAGCTCTGAGACCAGACAATGTGCCATATGCAGGAAGATCATGAATCGTAAACAATAAGGAAGCTCTTAAAGTGAATATTATTGAATGACCATCCCTTAAAGATTGAATTGCTTCAATTCCTTTCCACAATTCCATTAGCTCATCATATAATGGCTCTAGATAAGCATCAATTGTATCTGAAGTCACACTTTTCTTTCTTGGTATAATCAATGATAGCATTAAGAAAAATGGTTTAGTTTCCAACCATGGAGGCAAGTTACAATTAATTAAAAACACTAACCAAGTTGACCATTTAGTACTTTGATCTAAGAATGGGTTCACCCCATCTAGAGCCAAACCCAACCTTATATTATGAGGATCTTGAGAAAAATCAGGTCATCTATTATCAAATTCCATCCAAGTCTTAGAATCAGGCACATGTCATTGTTTTCTCACTACTCCTATTTTGGGCATGCCATTGCATAAGTTCAGCAATGTCTCTACACCTATACATTCAGAGTAGTCATGGGCTTACCTAAAAGTGGCGAAGAACCTTTCTAGGAACCATAGCTGATTTCAACCCTTGTTTATAACTCGCTTCATGACATTTCAGACATTCAATCTCACTTGCAAGATTCTTACAAAATAATACGCAACCATTCACACATGTGTGGATGTTTTCATACCCTAAGCCTAGGTTAGTGATTTGATTTTTACTTTGACTTTTTTTTGTTGGCAATGTGGATTCAGATAGTAACAACAAACTTAATAATGTCAATAATTGATCTACACTCTCATTTGTCCAACCAAAAACCACTTGCAAGTTAATAATTTGAAGGATTTTTGTCAAACAACTTAACTTTCAATTAGCATACATAGGCTTTAAAGCATCCTCCATCAACTTGGCCCAATCATCATTTAGACCCTCATTCAACATTCTATCAACTTCAAACCCTTCATCTAACATTGTTTCCTCTTCATGTATGTTTGGTGCCACTTCATCTATGTTTGTTGCTTCTTCATCTCTCATACTCTACAATTCTATCATATCTTCATAATAATTGTAATTCTAAGGGCTTATACCACTATGCCTAAATCTTATCATATGCCGATAAATTACACTTATTTTTCTCACCCTTCCACCAAGACAGTCATTACATGGGTCCATGGATATTTTTCCATGTCCCTCTCATCGGCTACTCTATCATCAAATGCATGGTGTTGATTCATAGTCAACCTTCGACATTGATCCATCTTTAACATTCTACACATAGCAACAAAAAATTGTAGACTAAGAGAAAAAACTATTTTTTTCAATTGAAAGGCATTTCCATAGCAATAGAGTTATCGAGAGAAAATATAATAGAGATTTTAACTAATGAATTGTAAAACGTAGATTTTTGTAGTTTATACTCAAATTGTTGATTACATTGCATTGCACATCTTTCAAACTCAAAGAATTACTTCACATTGCATAACTAATAACTAGATGATGATAGATGACAAGATGTAAAAAATATAGAATAAGAGACAAAAACCATTTTTATTAATTGAAATGCATTTCCATAGCAATAGAGTTATAGAGAGAAAAAACATGAGTCTACCTCAACCAATGATTTTGAGGGAAGATTTATCTCTCAAGTGCATCCATTCACAACCGAATCTATCATAATCCAAGAACAACAACCTAATAAGTTTCATGTGATAGGCGAATCCTGAAAAAAACAACCATACACCCTCATTTTCATATATAGCAGGTGTTACCACAATAGCATCACTACCATAATCATTAGAATTTATTGAGTCTGAATCATCATCAAACTCCTTATTTTCTTTCTTTTTCTTGCAGTCCTCCTTAATGCAATCTCTCCATAGTTCCAAGATTTTACTTTGTAATGATAGCCAATTATGTTCCATTTTATGCCATATTTTAGCATATTTCATATGCCTTCATATCCATTCTCACATTTCATTTGCATTCCATATCATACTATTGCACCATTTTATGTTGCATATGATTATATATATATAAGTGGTATTTAATATAGTTTTGGATAAAATATGGAAATTAATTATTGACTATCCTTTACTAATAAGCATTGTGATTTCAAGCCTTGGAAAATAAAGCTTGCAGCATGCAGATCACAGGAACTTCTTGTCACCTTTTATGCACAAAATCTTCTTATCACTTTCTAGTTAGGAACCAATTTTTGACCAGCGATTTAGTTCTTTCATATTTTCAAGAGATGATGGCAACTTCTAAGGTGGCATCGATTACTTGTTTAGTGCTAACTACGCATTGTTTTTTCTAATGGTGACCTTCCTTTGGTTCTTCATGGCACTTCTCACATGTATTCTTCATCCACGTGAATCTATTTCATGCTAAGATCTTTGTAACCCAATATTTCCATGTCATAGTGGCCACTTCAATACCATTGTATCCCATATGGAAACCCGTGACGAAGGATGCTCTGCTAGCTGTATGGTGGATGTGCTTTCTTGAGGAAACTGCGAATATTAGTTTGTAAAAGGGGATGTGTTTGGTGGCTGGAGCAAAACCGACAATATTCCCATCTTTAATTTTGGTCCACTGTTTTTGATTAGGGGTAAAGCAAGTTTTGATGGGACCCGAAACCCATTATAGACCCGTTTTGAAGGGCTCCGTAACCCTGTCAAAGCAAAGCAGGTTGCATACAAGATAATCAACACAACAAAAGAAGCCAAACAACAACAACCTCAAACAGATAAACATGACTAGATAAGCTGCAATAGAACAAAAAACAAGGGACGGGGGTCCATTTACAATCAAGTTTAAACTGGGACCTAGAACCCTTTAGGTGAACAAAGAACCTGCCTGCATCAGCTAGGAAATAGCAAACCAGCCACTCAAGAAAGACACCACCGAGCCAAGAAGAATAAAAAAATTAATAGTACATAACACCATCAAACCCCTAAACAACATCAGCAAATCCAAACACCCAACCTCAATAGGGGAGTTAGAGAGCACAACAATACCCTAAAGCTCAACAACCTTCTTGCAGCAACACCCCGCCAACACCAACCCCGTCTCCACCTCAATAGGAGGGGGCTCCCCTTTATAGGAGAGGAAGATATGAGAGCCCCAAACTCCAAATCCATCACTCATCGACCCACACAAGCTCCACCTCGATAGGATCAAGCATAGGAGAAAAGTCCTTCCTACAAAACCTACAACAAGCCTCTCCACCTCAAAAGAAGAGGGCTCCGCCTCAAAGGGAGTAGTCTCCACCTCCATAGAAGACACCAACTGTAGATCCCGAGAGAAAAAAACTTTGGAAGGAGGAACAATAACAACCTCCTTAAGCATAGCAAGATACAGGTGAAAGAAAGAAGAATGCACCGCCATCAAAAGGAAAAAGCACAAAAGCCTATGACCTTTCAAAATAAAAATTTGAAACAACACAACCCACGAGTGACCCTCAGTCACCAACACAAGAAAACAAGAGCCTCCAGTCCCCTTTTGAAAAACAAAAGCTTCATAAGTCAAAAAGGGGGGCAAACAAACTTTAGTATGAACCAAAGTAGTCTGGAAATCAACCCAAAAATAGCTGGAGATTCTAAAATAGACCTTCCTGTAAAAACAGGACACCTTCGAACTAGCCATCAGATAAAACACCCCTGAACTATCCGCCAAAAACACAAAAGAACAACCAACACAAACAAAATGTCGAAGATCCTCAGGAGAAGAAACACCTTAGATACCACATCTCCAACACTTTCCTCAACAGGTTTGAAAACCCCTCCAGACCCACTGGAAAGAAGGGATCCAAGGAAACACAAACAACCCACAAAATGCCTTCACCATGAGCACTCATCTCTATCTTAGCAGGCCACTCATTCACAGCACTGGAAAGCAAATGGAAAACACTATTAGCTTCTCTTTCAGCAATTGCAACACCACCACTAGCCATCACAAAGAGATGGAAACGAAAAAATGGGGAAAACCCCACCACAACCTAGAAGACCACCACAAACAACAGGAGCAACAGTCTCATAAACCATAAAATCCTAGCATACAAACATCTTGTGGGCCGCAACAAACCAAAAACATGAGCCAAATAACCAACGGCTCCAACCAAAGAGAGCAAAACATAGGCCCCCTCAACACGAATACAAAGCAAAGTCGCCTACAAGGCAGACCCACACAACACACAACAAATGTGAGGGGCCTCAAAGAAGCTAGCCGCTTGATCAGCATCAACAAAAACAACTTCCCCAACATTTGCGCATCCTTCATATTTCAGACCCACCCCATGGCTCACACTCTAGCCCAACACTTTGAATGGTTCTAGAAGCTACATCAAAGCTTCCAGCAAACCTGAGGAGGAACCAACAATAGAGAAAACTGTTTGTGCACCCTCAACATCATCTGCATCTTCATCATCGTTAGAATCAGAGGCTCCCTCTGAATCACTCGCCCCAAAATTCAAAACGCTCCTCCCACCCAGTTGCCCGCTCCTCCCACTCAAATGCATCATTGTATGAATTAAAGTTGGTGGTACTCAATTGTTTCTCACATCTCCTCTTTTGGTCCACTGTTATAACAAACTTGGTTTTCATTTGTGGACAAAAACTATTATTTCACGTAGACCATTGTAATATAGTTTGTTAGCTGCAAGACCGAACAAACTATCTATTCTTATACATATCCGTTATAGGCTGTGATGTCCCCGTTCTAGTCAGTTCTCAGGAGTAGTGGAGTTAGCCTATCTCTTGGACCCTTGTAGGCTGACAAGATTTGGTTAGAGGGTCAGTTGCCATTTTAGTGGGTAGTGTCGTTGCCCATTCCTTCACTCCAGTATTGGTTCAGTATAGGCGTCCATGGTTTAGTGTTCGCCAGCTTTTGACGGCACAGAGATATATGGAGTTTTGAGGGAGATATGAATATTTAGGTGGTTTAAGTTAATTATTTAACTTAACACTTTATTATAAAGTCAAATTGACTTTATAAATTTTATATCACTTAAATATGTCAAAAAGTGATTTAATATTATATCACTTATGAAGAAAGTGCGCTCAACTTAAAAGGGGAATTATTTAATTGCTAAACTATTGGAAAAGTCATTAAATACATTTTAATGTATTTTATAAAAGAGGAAAGCCATACTTTCTTGGAATTCGTGCCTTTTGGGGATATAAGGCAATTTTGGAAAATAAAACTCATTATTGATTATTTGACTTTGCCATTGGTTTTTTCCTATGCTATTCTCTGAGACAAGGGTTTCAGCAATTTCTTCCATTGAAGAACGATATCTCTTCAGTGTGAGCATTTTTGAGACTATGAAAGACCAGTCGAATTAGTGCATCTGTGAGGGCTTCATACAGAAGTTTTGTTGTGCTTCATTTGAGTTGTTTACTTCAGCCAGTTAGTGTTGCAATAAGGGAAGGGCTTATCTACTTGGGATGCCATTCTTTATCAGATTCATAGCTTTTGGACAGGGTCGTACCATAGCATCAGAAGGTTGTGATTTCTCCTTGGAATGCGTACCACCTTACTTGAGGCGTGTGAGCTTCAAGGCAAAAACGCCTTTCATTGAGGTTGATTTTGTATTCTATCATTGGCGCCCTTCATGGTCAGCATCATTTCTACAGCTTCTACGTGGGAGACAACAGATCTTGAGCTCCGACAGTGATTTCTTTCAGTTTCAGCATTCTTGCCTGCCAGCTATTAATTTTCTTATTTAATTATTCTGGAGTCATTCGGGTATGTAATTTGCTTGCAATCTCATTGTATGTACTGCAAATGAATATCAATTACATCTGTTGCTCTAAAGATTTTTGTATTTCGAAATTTTGTGCCTTAATATGTTGTCACCCCTTCTCTTCTGTCTAGAATTCATTCTCTAAAAAACTAAGAAAAAACACAAAAGATAATTAAAACTACAAGGATTACAGAGGGAGCCAGTAGGGCTCATCACAATGGTATCAAAGCTAATTAATCCTGCCAGCTTGTGGGAAAAATTTAAATATCCATGCAGCCACACCAGAACAGGTTTGATAGGCACTACACACGCAAGGGCCTCGAAATACCAAGAAATACTTTTGAACCTTTTCATGCAATTCCATTGAACGAATAGGAGGAGGATTTTGACTTTGATAATATGGCTGAAAGGAATGATGATGCTCATCTTAATGACGAAGACAGGGATGCTAGAGAAGTACTGAGAGGAATGGTGGCCGGTCAAGAATAGGTGGCAAACATCCTTCAACAACTTAGCACCAATGTGCAAAACTTGATAGTTCAGAGGAGGCCGAATATGGATCAAGATCAGGAGGGTAGCATACATGGAGAATAGTACAAGAATATTGCTCCAGCTCGCACCTTTGAGAGAGCCACACGCCCTACTTTTGTCAGGAATGACGCTAAGGACGAGGTGGAAGAAGGTGGGGAAGTGAACTTTGTTGACAACATCCTGACTATGCATGATGAATGGGATGCATTGCCTCCACGAGTTAAGGATCACCTTAACTTTGACCATTTCATGAGCCAAAAGAGAGAGCACACTAGGAACAGGAATGACAGGAGGCCTAGACATCAGCAAAATGATCTACGCCAGGCTACCAATAAACTTACCTCAGTGAACTATGATGGTAGTGGCAGAGTTACAACACGTGCCTGGGTGAGTAAATTGGATACGTTTCTAACACTACGTCCTATGCCAGAGGAAGATGCTATTAGATTTGTAGCTTTACATCTTGACGGCATGGCACATGACTGGTGGATTCATGGCATGGCTACTCTTCACCACGATTGAATTACCTCATACCAGGAGTTCACTGATAGATTGGTAGAGAGGTTTGATAGACGAGATCCAAAACTATTCTTCAGGGTTCTTGCACAGTTAAAATAGTTGGGTAGCTTGGAATCGTACATTGGAGAGTTCCAAAGACTATCCATGATGGTGACAAGTATCTCAGAGAGAAGGCTGATTATATTGTTTATTGAGGGTCTTTTTGAGCCCATGAAAGGTTGGATAAAAGCATTTGATCCACCTACGTTACAAGAGGCCATGAGGAAAGCTCGCAGTATGGAGCTCACTACACCTCGTAAACAATTTGGCACGAAACCTTCTACCTCCTACACAGAGAACAAATCTGATCCAAAGAAGGCTGATAATGCTGATCAAAAGAAAAAATATACAGCTCCTTTAGATCATGATACAGTGAATGATCTACGAAGAAGGAAACTCTGTTTTTACTGTAAGGGCCCGTATGACTTCAATCATGATTGCCCCTCAAGCCTAGAGGGCAAAATAGGCACATGGAATGGTTTTATGAGGGAGAAACATTGACTGATTTTTCTGATCAGCAAGCTGCTATTTATGACACAGATGAAGAAAAGTCAAAAAATGAGGCGGAGATTGAGGTTGAAAGTGAGCTACAGGAGGCTCATATGTCCAGCATGCAGAGAGAGGGTTCTTTCAGGCTCCGTGGGATTTTAGCAAGTCAAAGAGTCATATCTCTTTTGGACACAGGTGCAACTCACAATTTTATTGATTCACGGTTAGTGGAAAAAAGGGGAATTCAAACTCAGCAGTTTGAAGGCATTCGAGTGAAGGTTGCAGATGGACACACTCTCACCTGTGAGAGGATGATTCCTGATTTATTGAAACTCAATAATTTTGAGTTCAAGGCAGATTTTTATGTTGTGAACATGGGAGGAACAGATATAGTTCTCGACATGAAGTGGCTTCATGCTATAGGAGAGTTCACACTGAATTTGCGTGATATGGAGATGAAATTTGAAATTGATGGCACAAATCATGTTCTTAAAGCCATCAAGGACAACAATCTAAAAGAAATTTCACTCCGAAGAATGGAACGTTTGATTCGACATGACATGGTAGAATGGGCTACTGAGTGCAAGTTAATGCCTTCACAGTTAGAGCATCAAGCTTCTCCTTACCATCCGGATGTACAGGAACTCCGAATCAAACATGCAAAGGTTTTCAGTGCTATTCCACCAGGTAGACCTCCTGATAGAGGTATTGAGCACATCATTGAGTTGGATGAGGGCACGAAACCTATAATGATCACTCCTTACCGGCACCCCAAGCATTTAAAAGATGAAATTGAGAAAACTATTAAGGAGCTTTTAGCTATGGGGCACATTAGGCCGAGTAAGTCACCCTTCGCTTCATCAGTTGTTTTGGTGAAGAAAAAGGATGGTACACTTAGGATGTGTATTGACTACAGGATGCTTAATAGGAAGACTATTAAGAACGGGTGTCCTATTCCACGGATAGATGAGTTGATAGACGAGCTTCATGGAGCTTGCTATTTCTCGAAGATTGATTTCAGGACTGGTTACCATCAGATCAGAGTTAGAGAGGAAGATATTGAGAAAACCGCATTCAAATGTCACTGTGGACATTATGATTTCTTGGTTATGCCATTCGGCTTAACCAATGCTCCAGCTACATTTCAGTCTACTATGAATAGGGTTTTCCATTCTCTCTTGAGGAAATTTGTATTGGTGTTCTTTGACAACATCCTGGTTTACAGCAAATCATGGAAGGAACACATTGTTCACCTAGATGAGGTATTGAGTATACTTGACAGGGAGTCCTTGTACGCCAAGGAATCCAAGTGTGCTTTAGGCATGGTTGAACTTTTGTATCTGGGTCACATTATCAGTGGGGAGTGAGTCAGTATGGATCCAGAGAAAGTTCGAGCTATTATCGATTGGCATACACGTGAGACGTTGACACAGCTCAGGGGGTTTGTAGGGTTATGTGCCTTCTACCATCGGTTTGTTAGTGGGTTCTCGCGACATGCGGCGCCACTAACTGATTTGACTAAGAAGGGAGCCTTTGAGTGGACACCTCTTGCACAGGCATGCTGAAATATTCCGAGCCAATTTTTTTTTCAATTTTTGATTACAATAAGCAAAGCAACACACATCCGTTAGGGTTAGCACTTAAACCAAACGATGCAGAATTCAACTCTAACAAAGGATGCACCGGTTGATGACGAGCATATGGTCAGAGGATCTTAAAGCAATGCTGAATAAAGAACTCTAACCAAGAATGCGCCGGATGATGACGAGCATATGGTCAGAGGATCCCTATCTTCTATTATGCTGAAAGTAAACTCAACACCCAGAATGTGCTTTCAAACCCGGAGTGGGAATGGAGCTACCATAGGGCAGAGATGTAAGATATTACAATGCAAATCAAAGTAAATAGGTGGCAAGCCAGCCTCTTCCACTAATAGTGGGAAATATAATAAAGAGCTTACAAATGTGAATATTGGCCGGTTAGTACTACTAACAGCCTTACAATGTAATATTTCTCCTGCAAGCACGATGGATTATAGTGATAATCAAACTGCTGAAAAGTAGAGCTACTCCAGAATGAATTAATATGACTAAGATAGACAATCCCAGCCCTATTAATAATTTTACTAAGTCTGATATGACAGACCTGCAGTTAAAAATGGTGAAACCAACAACTCCAGAACTCACTTAAATACTCATATCTCTCTCAATACTCACTCATTTAACTTGAAATCAGTTGCAAAACATTCTAATGATGATAACAATGAAGATGGATCACAAAAACTTCTCACAAAGACCCCTATTTATTTTGCACGACTTCCAAAGCACTTACAAAGTGAAATTGCCTTCAAGCAAGGGCGATTTACTTTAGATAATTCATAGACTTCAAATAAAATTCTGTAAACTTGCACATATGGTCGCCCTACATGGGAAAATAGATTGGAACAGTACCCAAAATAATATTATTTATGTTTCTTGAGTTGTGAGTAAAAACAACCTACAGCCATACAAACCAGCAACTCTAAAAATGACAGAAAATACAATAACTCAACTACAAAATGTGGGAAGAACCAACTACAATGAAAGGAAACCAACTACAACTAAACCTCTCAACTAGTTGTTGTCTTTCAAGCAAGAAGAAGAGCCAAGCTAGGAGGTATGCATCCCTCGAAGCAATTCCAATACCATTCCGACAGCATAACTTTGCAAATTCATCAGATGAGAATTGAAGACCCAAGGCTCCCTTTTTATAATTCTGAAAAGACCCTCCAGAAGCTTCCAGAAGGTGCACCCTAACTTCAAGATGCTTTTAGGGTTTTGACTTGACCCAAGCTTCCTTCAAAAATGGCATCCCTTTTCATGAAGGCAAATTTTCTTTAATTTAAAATCATCTTTTCTCCAAAAGTTGGCGTCCATTTATCAATTATTGACTTTTAGAAATATAAAAATATTTCCTTCATGAGAAAATACCCCTCAAGGTCCCCTTCTTTAAAACAACTTTTAAGTTATATCACTAGGCCAAGGGGTATTTTATAAAATAAAACATTTTGACTTAAAATAACTTATTTCTCCAAAATGAACCCCTTAAGCCAAAAATGAGAATTACCCAATGAATTGCCAGAAGAGGAAAGTTGATTGCGCTGGTGCTGACTGGACCGTTGCTAAAAATAGTAAATTCCTGAAGATGCTCAAAATGCCAAGAAAAACATATCACTGTGAAGCTCTCTGAAAACCCAGAAAGAATCCGCCATTGAATCAACCAACCTCAAGCAAGAGCATCTTTCAAAACGAGAAACCCTAATTTTACCTTCCGAAAAGCCTACGGGTCTCCGGAATAGGCCAACGGTCAACTGGAAAGATCATGCTCGAGAAGGGGACATTACACGTGCTTTGAGAAGTTCAAACTTCTTATGACTACATGTCCAGTATTGGCTTTGCCGGATTTCACCAAACCATTTGAGCTACATTGTGATGCCAGTGGTGAGGGTATTGGTGCAGTTATCATGCAGGATCGACACCCTATAGCTTTTGAGAGCAGGAAGGTAAGAGGTCTTGAACAAACTTACAGTATTTATGATAAGGAAATGTTGGCCATCATGCATGCCATGGCCAAATTCAGGCAATACTTGGTTGGTAGTAAATTCAGTGTTAAAACTAATCATAACAGTCTGAAACATTTTCTTGGACAACGAGATTTGAACGAAAGGCAATAGAAATGGGTCAACAAACTTCAGTCCTATGATTTTGACATCGCCTATGTCAAGGGCACTCAGAATGTAGTTGCTGATGCTTTATCTCGCTGCCCTCACTTGAGCTCCATCACACAGATTTCAGAGGATTGGAGACACATGATAGTGGCAGAGTATGCTAAGAATCCGTGGGCTTCTAGCATAGTGGATGGGACAGTACAGGATGACAGATACTCACTTGTGGATGATCTTATCATTTACAAAGGGAGGATATTTCTTGTCCCAGGTTCTGAGATGAGGGACATGGTATTGAGATCATTTCATGATTCGCCTATGGCAGGACATCCCGGCTACTTTAAGACCTATAGGCAGGTATGGGAGAGATTCTCTTGGAAGGGTCTCAAATCATTTGTTCTTCAATATGTCGAGGAATGCCTTGTTTGTCAGCAGAACAAGCAAGAACATACATACCCTGCAGGTTTACTTCAGCCGCTTCCTATTCTTGAGAGGAAGTGGGAATGCTTGTCTATGGACTTCATTACGGGCTTGCCGAAAGCTCAAGGGAAAGACAACATTTATGTGGTAGTAGATCGGTTGACAAAGTATGCACATTTCTTCTCAATCACTACTACACACACAGCTACTCAGGTGGCGGACTTGTTTTTCCATGAGGTATTCAGATTGCATGGATTGCCTCGGAGTATAGTCAGTGACAGGGATAGCAGGTTTTTGAGTAACTTCTGGCAAGAGTTATTCAAACTTTGCGGGACAGAACTCACTCCGAGCACCAGCTACCACCCATAAACAGATGGGCAGATAGAGATAGTCATCAAATGGGTGGAAGGATACTTGAGGAATTACAATTCAGGACAGCAGAAGGCATGGGTGAATTGGTTATGCCTTTGTGAGTATTGCTACAATACCACTCATCACATGAGTATTTAGATGACACCATACCGAGCATTATATGGGTATGATGCCTTGAGCTTTCTAGATTTATTGCTGAGTGACAGTAGAGTACCCAGTGTTGGTAATCTATTATAGGAGAACCAAGACATTATGAGAGCACTCAGGGAGAACATTCAAAAGGCTCAAAATCAGCAAAAACAATATGCTGATCAACGACGAGTGGAGCGATCTTTTGAGATCGATGATTTGGTGTATCTGATGCTATAGCCTTATAGGCAGTCCACCCTTCGTAAGAAGGGCATTGATAAACTCAAGCCACGGTACTGTGGACCATTCAGGGTTGTCAGACGTGTTGGTGAAGTGGCTTATGAGTTGGATCTACCAGTGAACAGTAAAGTTCACAATGTGTTCCATGTGTCGCACCTCAAGAAGGCATTAGGACAACTGGTGATTCCTTCTGCAAATTTACCACCCCTAGGTGATGAGGGGAAGTTGATTTTGATACCTGAGGCCATTCTGGAGTCCAAAGAACGTCATCTTCGGAGCCGAGTTATCAAGGAGTATCTAGTGAAGTGGAAAGATTTACCGACAGAGGATGCTACTTGGGAGGGTGACAATATTTTACAACATCCAGCTTTGAGTTTGCTTGTGGACAAGCAAATTCGGGGAGGGCGAACTGTGATGTCCCCGTTCTAGTCAGTTCTCAGGAGCAGTGGAGTTAGCCTATCTCTTGGACCCTTGTAGGTTGACAGGATTTGGTTAGAGGGTCAGTGGCCGTTTTAGTGAGTAGTGTCATTGCCCATTCCTTCACTCTAGTATTGGTTCAGTATAGGCGTCTATGGTTCAGTGTTCGCCAGCTTCTGACGGCATGGAGATATATGGAGTTTTGAGGGAGATATGAATATTTAGGTGGTTTAAGTTAATTCTTTAACTTAATGCTTTATTATAAAGTCAAATTGACTTTATAAATTTTATATCACTTAAATATGTCAAAAAGTGATTTAATATTATATCACTTATGAAGAAAGTGCGCTCAACTTAAAAGGGGAATTATTTAATTGCTAAACTATTAAAAAAGTCATTAAATACATTTTAATGTATTTTATAAAAGAGGAAAGCCGTACTTACTTGGAATTCGTGCCTTTTGGGGATATAAGGCAATTTTGGCAAATAAAAATCATTATTGATTATTTGACTTTGCCATTGGGTTTTTCCTGTGCTATTCTTTGAGACAAGGGTTTCAACAATTTCTTCCATTGGAGAACGATATCTCTTCAGTGTGACCATTTTTGAGACTGTGAAAGACCAGTCGAATTAGTGCATCTATGAGGGCTTCATACAGAAGTTCTGTTGTGCTTCATTTGAGTTATTTACTTCAGCCAGTTAGTGTTGCAATAAGGGAAGGGCTTATCTACTTGGGACACCATTCTTTATCAGATTCATAGCTTTTGGATAGGGCCATACCATAGCATCAAAAGGTTGTGATTTCTCCTTGGAATGCGTGCCACCTTACTTGAGGCGTGTGAACTTCAAGGCAAAAACGCCTTTCATTGAGGTTGATTTGGTGTTCTATCATTGGCGCCCTTCATGGTCAGCATCATTTCTCCAACTTCTACGTGGGAGACAACAGATCTTGAGCTCCAGCAGTGATTTCTTTCAGTTTCAGCATTCTTGCCTACCAAGCTATTAATTTTCTTATTTAATTATTTTGGAGTCATTCGGGTATGTAATTTTCTTGCAATCTCATTGTATGTATTGCAAATGAATATCGATTACATATGTTTCTCTAAAGATTTCTGTATTTCAAAATTTTGTGCCTTAATATGCTGCCGCCCCTTCTCTTCTGTCTAGAATTCATTCTCTAAAAAACTAAGAAAAAACACAAAAGATAATTAAAACTACAGGGATTACAAAGGGAGCCAGTAGGGCTCATCACATAGGCTACGTGTATATAAGTAGCATAAACAGACTTCTGAAAGGGGCGATTTTCTTTTGTATTATCTTTAAGAAATAAAATATCATTTTACTGATCAATCCGACATAGACAAGCATTATCATTTCATCACCAGGTGAACCAAGGAGGCAGGGCCCACTTCTTGGGTCACTCGGTGATTTTTCCCAGTTAATTTATTTTGGTAATGTGTGATTTGATTCTCTGTGGCGTTTTCTTTCTATGTAATTATCTTATGGTTATTTACAATTTGGTTTAAAACTGATTTTCATTGGACAATCATTTCAAGTATTGATATTTCGTCAAGGTTGGTGTGTTTATTTGAAGCGTAAAATGCGAGTTATATTCTGGATTCATAAGAGAGCTTGCTCCTATTATTGTGTAGTCTATGGAAGTTCTTATCACGCCTTTTGACAAAAATAAAAAGTAGGAAGATTGAACTAGACTTTCACTTAGAAAATTTATGTCTGTTCTAGATGCATTTCATCCCCACTTAATTCACTACTTTCAGCCCTTGGGTATATTTCCGCAACATCTTTCATAAGTTTATGATCCCCGGATTGACACTTAGACTGAGATGAATCCAATTTATTCTTTACCCCAATTTTGGCCTATCACTTTGATTCCACCAAGAGAATTAGATATCCCCTTAGACTTAGCACACTTTTCCTTCTTTCCCTTGCCCTTGTCTTTCACATTGCCTCTAACAATCAAAGCATCTTTTAAAGATTCTAATGTTTTCTATCTCATCTTCTTATAGACTAATGAACCTACGAGCTCATCAAGCTTCATAAGGCAAAAAACACAAAAGGGTTATCCACTAGTCCTCATCCATTTTCATATCCACAAATGCTAACCAACTCACCACAATGTTAAATGAGTCAAAGTGCTCCATCAATCTTCTACAAAAATATCTTGTTAACAAGGGACTTTTTCTGGAACACGTTGCCTAACTTCTTCTAAAGACTCCTAGTGGTGGTTTTTTTCCAATACATTCAAAAGCACTAAATATACATGGTAAAGCCAAACAAGGATCCTTTCCTTTCTATCAATCACTACTTGATCTTCACCTTTTATGCCAAAAGATTTCTATCCAAACATTGCTACATAAATCTCTGTCAACAAGGAGATCCTCCATCTTGAGCTTCCAAAGCTTGGAGTTTTATTCCAAAAAAAAATTCGACCTCCCTTCTAGAAGTGCTTGCCATATATGTTTCCTCAAACACAAGATCAACTGAAAAACTCCCACTCAAGCGAGAATTAATAGAAAAAATAGCCCTATTCCTCCCATGTATCTAACAAGTTGTCCAAACTGTAATAATAAATATAAAAACATCCACTAAATCCTAGTTAATCCAACAAGGAGAGAATTACAAGCTTTTCAATCTAGTTAAGTTTCAATATAGTAACAAAATATAAAGAATAAAAACAAGAATAGAAGAGAAGAATTGAATAATTACAATACAAGTGACATAAAAAATACCCTAAGAAAAAACAAACCTCCAAAGCATTGCACCCAATGTATTAATCAACAACAAAGATTATCATACATTATTAAGGCCAATGTGCTTAAATATGGTTACACTTTGAATCTAGTGGAATTTTAACACCATAACCCTACACAAGGTTTGATATAATATCTCCATTCCAAGCACTATATATATAGGACAAGAAGATCCAAGAAACCAAGAATAGTTTTCCAAAATCATGAGGCAAAATCGAGTCAAGGTGGTCCAAGTCTAAACCATACACTCCAACTCCAAGGGAAATTCCTCTACAATTAAAATGTAATTCTTAGCTGACCAATCTGACCCCTATGACTAAAAGGCCCAAGTATAGCTCCCAAGTGCTCCAACATGACCAATCATTTCACTAACACACCTCTTACAAAACTATAAATAGCCAATCAAAAGATTATAGTCATAATCCACCTAGCAACCCACTATTCAATGACTTTTTTAGACCATCATAAAACCAACAACACACAATGGAATCTAAAGATTCCATACAAGCGGGTCTCCCTTTTCCATGTGGGAACATTACTTACAATATTACAAATACTCAATATTTTCTACTTGACCTTGGACTTTCAAGGTGTACAACAAAACCTATTCCTCTAGTCCTAACATCGTTGTTGTTATGTTTCATCCATTTTGCAATAATTAAAAGTTTTTATTTACAATTCTCGTAACAACAGTTTCTCTTGTGGAAGGAAGAAGATGGGTGAATAACAATCACAAGGCATCCCTTTCAATTTGAAAGCAAAAACTGAAATCAATTCATATAGAATTCAATCGATGCTCAAATATTAAATTCTCCATTGTAATAATTGGTGGTTTATTTTGATATGTTCATTTGTAATGATGAGCAAGAATAAATTTTACATGATTAATAATGACCAGTGTCAAGATGCTTTGTTTTTTGTCAAATCTCTAACATCTTCTAATATATCTTGGGCTAAGTTTACAGATTTATTGAAGGTCCAATTCTACCTTCTCAATTATGGATAGAAAAGAAGGATCCAATGAAAGTAGTAGTCTCAAAAGCAGGGGCTAGACGTACAAGAGCACACCACCAAATAGGAGACATGACGCATTGGTTGGATCCACTAAACATAACATATTGACTTCCTAATGACATATTTGGGAGGATTGCATACTTAATTGAAATGAAAAGTCTATCATTCTCATCTCAAATCTATGGATGATGCAATGGTCAAGGCATTTTGGTTTCCAAAATCAGCTGTTTTAGATTGGGATATAAGGTTTTTGGGCATGTTTTGAGTCACACTGTAGGGAAAGATGGACACCATGTTGCAAAGGTCTCTGATTTCAACCCATAGATAAATGGGAGTACTTAAGTAGTAATTGAGGGCCTAAAATAAAGGAAATCCAAAATTTTGAGATGAAAGCTTAGACTATAGTTAGCACCGTTATAATAGGCCCTAGGGAAATCAAAACTCACATTCATTAATCTCCATTTGAAGTAGGTTACAGTTACATGGCACTGTCACCATTTTCACTTGGTTGTTTAAGAAAATCCTGGTATAAATTCCAGCAAAAGACAAAGAAGCATCCAAATCTGATGCATAAAGATGATCCACCAAGGGTACAATAACAACTTACCAAGTTACAAGAAAAATATAGGGGAAGGCATGATCAACATAGTGTTGAGCATACCGTTTAGGTGGACACCATGGTGTTACTATAACTCAGCTGCTGGAAAAATTTAAAAACCTCGCTAAAAACTTAAAACCCCCTTATTTTTTGTCTTTTTGTCATTTTCCTTTTCACAATTAGGATCTCAATGGTATGAATTAGTTCTTGAATGATTGCGAGGGCTTATGATGATTGGATAAAATCAATAAAATTATGACAAAAATAGCATGCACCATAAAGGTCCCTATGATCCCAAAGCCCAGAAAAAGCACTACCACCCCCAAACCCCACTATAGTTTTTAAAAGCAAAAAAAAACAATTGTTTTCCAACAATGGGTCAAACATCCAAGGAAATATTGTGTTATATAAGGAGAATATAGAGGAGTTGTTTCCTCATCTATATATATATGTATAAAGGGAAAAAACATGAGTATATATATAGGAAAAAAATAAAGGCAAAAGAACAATTGTTTGTGTCCCTTTTGATCATTTCTCTTTCTTTCCAGGCTTCGATGAGGAAAATAAATTCATCGTTGTCTCTCCACCTCCTAATTGATGCTTAATCCATAAACAAAAGGCTTAACTTCATATTTCAGCAATTCAAAGAAGAGAGAAATTGCAATGCAGCAAGTAGACAACATTGTTTGAGGTATAAGGAGGCATTTCAAAGTAAATTGCACTTGTACTTGGTCACATCTGAACCATACATCAATTGTATCTTGCTTCTTTCAGCTAAATTGAAGCCTTAAGGCCCCATTCTCACTCTATTTCTCCCCACAATTGGGTTTCCAGGTAAGTAAGGTGTCATCTTGTGTGAACGTTTTGTGGTTTTTGTGTTCCTTTCAGGCATATTGAGCTATCTTTCATTATTGTTATGTGTCTTCGATTTTCGCAATGCTTTCAATCACAATTCTTAATGTAATTTTCAAGGTGATTAATCTTGAACTATAAATTGATGAACCACTTCCATCAGAAGTGGTTTTATAGATCAAGCCTCTTCCATATGGTTCTCAAGGATGGAAGTTTTTCAGAATGTGTGCACCATTAATTGAAAAGGACTTGAGATGGTATGTAAGGAAAGGGAACAAAGATTTGTTTTGGAATGATACCTTGACAAAGTCAGCTACTTTAGCTCAGAATGAAAGTTTACTTATCTAAAGGTTTCTATAGAACAAACTAGGGATGACAAGGTTAAGCACTACCTCATTTTTAAAAAGAGGAATAAAAATGGATGTATTTGGAATTGCCCCATCATTTTGATAGAGATTATTATTTAAAAAAAAATCAAATGGCCTCTTGAAATGTATTACAGAGAGACATCAACTTATATGTGGCATAGCTAAGTTAGGAGACATTTAAGTTAAAGTGGAAAATGAGAAGGAAGGAAGACAATCCCCAACCATGAATGTGTGCTCAAATATGGACTTACAAAGGAAAATTCCATTCTATGGTTAGAAATTTCAAATAATTCAATGGCATGTGATAGTCTCATCCATAAAACAATTCATAGCCCTTCCAGATTTCCATTATGCAAGAGCAACATAGATGAGGATTATTTGTCTCAATATTATAAAATGATATGAAATATCGAGGAATATATTTTAGGAGAATGGAAGTAATATGAGGTAGCCCAAAATCAATATGGGAGTGGATATTGGAGTGGCAAATAAAGCTTCAAAATGGTATTTTGCAGTGTTCCATGCAGCTTCACAACAAGGGGATGCAAGGATGGGTTTCAAGTACAAGGGGACTATGGACTCAAATTTGGGGATGGCTGAGGGATGACAGTGGGAAGGCAGTGCAAATATAATATAGCACTTGAAAAAATAGTTAAAAAAAATGAATAAGAAATAGCAATTTATCTAAGTCTTTTATGTATCAATTTCACCTACATTAAATAGTACATTGAAATTTTTGAAGACCAATATATGGTAGAGGAATAATTTAAAAATCATAGTTAAAGTTAATAAAGGAAAGCTTCATGCAAGGTGACAAATTAGGAAAATTAAAAAAAAAACTTCACTAAGTGACTGAGACTAAGGTAACTGAAAGTATTTTTAAACCCTATTTAAGCCCAATAAAGCTTGACAAAAAACATAAATGCTTTAAGTAGATGCATTGTGTTCTATTCACAAAGTCATTTTTCAAACTAATCCATCCAGTAGAAATTATTTTATAGTCTGAGCAAACTCAGGAACCTAATTATATATAAGCCTATAAAACCTTTGTATATTGATAAAACATCAACTTTCCTTCTCAAGTTGTTGAAAGGAGCCCTAAGCGTGCAATCCCTTGGAGAGGACTACTACTACTATTTTCTATTTTGTTATGGCTCTAAGAAGCATGCAAAATAGATTAACAAGAATACTCAAAAACTTATCCTCAAGAACAAAAGACTTTGAGTGGCTGCTAATAAGTGAGGCAGCTAAAAGCTTTCAACACCCGCTTAAACATGTTTGCGATTTTTTTTGCTAAATGGCATCTTCAATGTGGTGAATTATTTCTGAATTATACTTATGTGCTGGTTTTTTGGTACAAACTACTGATGACTGCAGGAAATGAGCTAAAGCTTTCATATTGCAAAGGAATAGTTTAGTGCTTTTGCCTTTATGGGGTGCCAAGACTCCCAACTATCCCCGTGAATGAGGGATACCCAGGCATCCCTCACTATCCTGAGGGCGGCAAGGAGTCCACTCAGCTCCTGCAAGGGAGATGCACCCAGGATATCCCCTCCTTATGTTGGAACATCTCAAGTGCATCCCTCGTAAAGGAGGCAGTTTGGGGTTGAATGGGAAGTGGCAGGGGTTTTGTCCGTCCTTGATTTTTTCAGGGTGATGAGTCCCCATGGAATAGTAGTATTTCGAAAGCCATATGAAAAATGAGTCTAGCTACTATATTTTAAAATCTATGGCTAGAAAGGTACTCCTGAAATTTTAAGGAGGAAAATCCAATTTGGAGAATACGGACGGAAATAGAGAGTTCAATATCATAATTCATTAATTATTGGAAAATCTAAATCGAATAAAGCCATCTAAAGAAAATAGGAAACTCTAAGAAGATGGAAGTTGATTAAGATACTAGACAATAGGTTTGGTGGGAATAGGATGGAAAAGATTAAAGATACATGCAAGAAACCTCTTAAGATTAAAGATATACTTCTACAAATAAAAATTGTCTTTGTGTGTACCAATTAGTGTCTTTTCATGTTTATATCAAAGAAAAGAGAATGCTGAAAGAAGAGTTGATGGATAAATGATGAAATATGCTCACTTTTATTTCTGCTATTTTTCATGCAATTGGAGTATGTTTATTTCCCTATTTAATTTTTAAAATTCACATCATTTTTTATTTTCCTAGTTTGGTTAGTTAAAACCAGCTGAGTGTTAGTGTCTAAACCCACAATAATTTAACTCTATGTAATTTTAGCAAATATAATTATATCATTTAAAGAATTTAGAGAAACCAAAGGTTGAATTTTAGTATTTTACCAAAGTGGATCAAGAGCAAATATCATGCAATTCCTTTAGGACTTTACAAATAATCTTACATTTTGTTGGCTCAATTGAGATAGAGATCCCTTGCACAATTTGAAATGTCCATCATGTCAATAAGTGGGTTAACTTACAAAAATAAAAAACCGGCCAAATCTCCCAAATGCAACTTCTCCAACATCTGGATATGTAAAAAATGCCCTGTTTTCTCTCAAAAGATTGATGCAAGAGAATGCCCGTGTAGCAGCAAATTAAAGCAAACATCACCAATAACACAAAGCTTATCCAGCCTGCTTCTTCAATAGTATATGGTGTAGAAAGAATACCCACACCAGCCAGCACATTCACACCTGCTAAAAAGAAAATTCTATTGTAAGAACCAACTATTTAGGGAAGACTGGCATTATTAGATAATTTTTAGTATATAGAAGCTATCTAGGCCTTTGACTAAAACAAATTCAAAAGACACTGAAGTTGTAAATCTTTGGAAACTGACATGTAGTGGGATTCAAAAATTAACCCAGATAAAGCAATTAATGAAGGTATCTAATATATTTCATAAGGTATAGGAATGAGCATCTCCCTGCAAAGGCTTGAAGAACCAAACAACAGATGAAAAAGAGAAAAAATCATGAAAGAAACAGGAAAATAGTTGTGTGTGATCCTCTTTCAATAACAAACATAGCTAGAAAGGTTAAGAAAAATATATAAATTTTTGTAAGGGATAAATATATCAAGCTCACATGAAGCAAAAGAGTCAATCACAAAGTTGAACATTAAACTGAGTCACATATCAAGTAACTGAAAGAATCTCACAGCTGCCTTACAAATAAGGAACTTGCAATAAAGATTGGTGAATAAAAAAGATAACCATAAAGAGTTTAAAGTTTAGACCTGTGAAAATTACTTACTTTGTAGGAAAAAGGTAAAACAGGCTGCATGGCATTAATGATCTGCATACCCTACTTTCAATGAAGATCATGATAGGGACTTGGCAACTTGCATGTGGAGTATGTGGTTCAAACAAAGTAGAACACTAACACTATAGTGAAAAATCTACATGTTATATAGAAGCATTGTATGGTGGGCATGTATGTTCAAATAACCTTTGTAGTTAAGTTTTAAATTCCACCCTGCTGGCAGCTATCGCTCTTATGAGCCAGAGCAATTCATAGGGAACAATTTTATCTGATAGTGACTAGTGTCAACAAAAGAGAGAAGATATATACAACTAAGGAAGGGGGAGACTAACACTAAATTTCTCTTATGAGCCAGATCAATTCATAGGGAACAATTTTATCTGATAGTGGCCAATGTCAACAAAAGAGAGAAGAAATATACAGCTAAGTAAAGGAGAGACTAACACTAAATTGAATAGATGAAAAAAACACATAAATCAGTTTTCTTGTGAGATGAACACAGCTTGAAACCCACAACAGGTTATACATATTTTGTGGACATCAGCAGGAACATTATAAGCGAGGAGCAGCAAGAAGCCGTTACTGCAAGTTTAATCATAATTTTCATAACATCTCAGTTACTCAAATACTCTGTTTTTCTCCCATCATTAGAAAAGCTTCAATTTTCTTTTGACCTTTTGCAATTTAACCCCATTAAATTATTAATCTTTTTGGAGCAGTTGCAAATGAATTGGTGATCAATATTTTGGTAACATTGCTCAAATTCCATTTTAGGTATGAAAAGCAAGGGAACCAGCTCAACTGCAAAGATTCTTCAGCTGTAATTACTAACCAATACTATCAAACGGGACTTGGGGGAAAATGAAAGATAACTTAGGACCTTGGGAGTTTTAGGCTAGTGAACGTAATCCCATTTGCACTGCATGTCAATAAAACTTTCCTTGATGTCAAGTAGGATTTTACTTTCATCACTTGTGTATATTTTCTGACCCAGCTACGTTTACAGACAACCAGATTAGAAGTAACTGGCACTCCAATCAAACTTAGCTAAAAATTTGATTGGTAAAAGTATTTGAAAGATGTAAAGGACTGTGTTTTAGATATGGCCAGATTTGCATAAAAGAAAATTTTGTTTAGAAAGGTAAAGGTAAAGGTAGGTTTTTAGGTAACCACTAAACAAGAGACTAATTTGCTTTTGGGACTGAGTTATTTTACGGGCAGGGGGGGCTGAAATTTTTGATGGTTGCCACTGCTAAGTGGAAGAAGGGAGCTTATTTTCTATGAGAGGAGTCAGCTCGTATCATACACTCGAATAAGGTCTTGATAAGCCAACCCCCCAATAGCGTAATTGGAAGATAGATTTTGATAAGGCTCAGCAGCACTACCAATAGCGGCATCCCAGCTAATACCAGCCCCCCTTTAAAAACCCTCAAGGGGATTGATATTTATTTTATCTTTTATCAAAGAGGTGTACAATCCTACACCCCTTGTAATTCTAACCTATGACCTCCTTTGAAAATAACACACAGTTTCACTTTCACTAATATGTAAACTATTTAAATATTGAAAGAACCCTATTTTCCTAATAAAGAAGAAAGTATATGCTATATACTTGTTGAACTGAACATGTATCTTTCCGCTAGTTCATCGTTTCAGCTAATACTTTGGACGTACATGAAGGGACAAGAGTCAAGACAACCAACTCAATGACCATCACTAAAACAGTAAAACCTGAAGACATGTAGACTGGGGCATTCTTGAAACAGATATGCATCTTCAGGACAGCAAGACTTGTATAAAATGTCTGCATAATGCAGAAAACATCTTTAAATGTACGGGACATCACATAACATCCCTTGGCATCTCAGTAAATGTCCACTGCTACAAAAACCAAAACAAAAAGTAAATGAGATACCCTATGCTTTAGAAGGTCAAAAGAACCTACCAAAGTCATTTCTCACTCATCCAGACAAGGGAATTTAGAGAGAAAACAAATAATGTCTGCCAAATTTACAGAAAAAGTACAGGCAAAAACTATCGGGTTTCAGCAGCATAGATTTGTCAAGAATTGCATATTAAGAACAACTGAGAAAAAAAATCTCACTTGCACTTATGATTCAAATTTGTGATAATTAATTTTGATTTTGAACATTCAAATTGGATATACATGTGGCATCTGTTCATTGAGCATTGTCATTCCCACATGCACCAATAGCCTGATGCTAAAAATGATGTCCAAGTCACCATCATCACATCTCACTACGACCATGGTAATCAGGGAGAACTCACCCAAATACATTAGTTTGGTCATTATGATAAAAAAATTCAATAAAATTTTATAAACATAACATACACAAAGATATGAGGCAGTAGTAGACAGCTGGCATTCATGAACTCAGCACCAGCTTACTTTACTGACAAATTTTCTAACCATTGAATAATAAATACTGCTTGTATGAAGCAGCAACCAGGTGAAATGCATTCTGTATAGTTAAATTTTACTCCAATCTCTTTGTCAACTTGTGTTCTAGTAATTTCATCTTTCTTTTCAGCTTCTGTAACTAGTAACTACCAGTAAATATGTCCACTGCTCTTTGAGACCACCCTTTTCTGATTTACTTGGAAGTAATAATATCTTGGAATCCTGGAAAACCCCGTCCTCTGGCAAATTGAAATTATTCTATATTTACTCTGATATGAAAACACAATCTAAGGAAGAAAATATGTTACCCTTGAAATATTTGAAAATAAAAATGTTCAAATCTTTAGAGACTGTAAATTGCATTGAAAATAAGCCGTATGAATATTAGGACTGGAGTACATAGATTTCTCTGCCTAGGCTAACTTCCACTGTTGTTGGCAAGCTGAAACCCTTAGATCCCAAACCCTTAAGACTGGAGTACTTCATATTGCAGGGTGCAAAAAGTGATATGTAAAGGATCTAATAAAGAGATAATGTAAGAGACGCTTTGTTACCTTATTTAAAATGATCTACAAGATTCTTTCAAATGTTCTAGCTTAGGGAATTTTAGGTGGTTGTTTCTATAAAATCAAAAAGGACAAAACAAATTTTGCAAAGTAGATTCATTCTCAGCAATATTACCTCAATACGAGAGACTGTCAATCTGGCTAACAAGTCAAACTAGATAAAATTGTGCCTAAAGAACAAATTTGAAAAATATATATATATCATAAGATTGAATCGGACTTCATTCATGGCATGCTTTCATGGCTGAAGTTGTGTTTAAATTTTTTATTCATGTTACTTCTCTAGAATGACAATTGCATTTTCCAAACTGTCTAGACCTTAGAGTGACCCTAGTATTTCTCTATTATAACCGATAATGCTCTGTAATTAATATTTGAAATCTTGTAACAATTGCCTTATCCCCGTTGTCAAGAGGTATACATAAGGCATTATCTATATGGAGATGACAAGAATGAAGAAAAGAAAGAAACGAAGAAGGTTATTAAAGACAAAACCAACAAAGGGACCAACAACCCTAGCAGTGTTTGAACTTGGATGAGGGAGAGAGAAGTTTGTATCCCCTAGTACAGAGTAAAATGACAAAGTGGACAACAGGATTGTCAAGCACAAACCCAAATATGAGGAAGGGAAAATTGCTAACAAGAAAGAAATAGCTGGGAATGACAGCGAGAGAACCAACAAGGATATCAAGACTAATGGTGGGAGAAGCATGGAGATGGAAGTGATGATCCCAACAATGGGAGGAACCCTAACAGAGGGCAGCAAAGGGTAGAAGGATCTGTAGATGGGGAGCTGCTTGATGGTGCAGGCGACGAAAGGATAGAGTCTAAGGAGGGCCAGTTCCCAAATGATGAATTCTGGTTTGAGGCTGCACCATACTCTCAAATAGGGCTTCTTGGCAGAATGATATTCTATGAGTGATACTGCACCCTGCACTGGATGTGAGCATTTGGTGATTCACTAATCAACCAATAGGAAAACATATACAAAACCACATCAGAGAGGGTGCTATAACATCTGGAAGTGAAATAGTAAACGTATACACAAAAGCTTTGTAAAGTATGAGAAAGAACCCTTACAGTGAATACTCTTGTATACCAATTGTCAATCTGATGTGCATATAACTGTTATAGAATCTATTGCAGCAATGGACCAGGTTCAAATCTCAGATGTCGTGCACCACTGTGTGTTACTGTGGATGTGGGAGAGGAGTTGATTTCCCATGAATCCATTCTTTAAGACAGTACGATAGGCTAATTTTCTTCTCAATTAAAATTTCCAGGGACATATATTTGATGCATAGAAACTTGCTAAATTTGTGCATTCTGAGATGAAAAAAATATGAAATCATGGTCAAAGGATTATGAAAGGACATTTAGGATACAGATCTAGCAAATGGAGATATTTTAGATGAATACAAAATAACTTGTGTGCATTATCTGATGGAAAAAAATTGTAGACATCAAGGAACTCCAAATGGGTGCATTGTGAAATAAAAACAAAATCCATTATATCAAAAAATTAAAAATAGAATAAAACACCAAAACCATAAACAGTTGACAGCTAGATTCCCCACACAGACAAACTGTGAGATAAAACCAAGCCCAAATATAGAACAATGAATTTCAAGGACACATATGGTTAATTGCATATATGACCCAAATGGGTGAACCTGGACACAGTTAACTCCATCAACACAGTTCTTCTTTCTTTAGAAAAGCGCGCACACCCTAAACTCTATCTGTAGTTTTAAAAGAAAAGAAAAACATATACAACGAATATGCACCATACCTGTAACTCTGAGGCCATTGGGTGGAAATAAATGAAGATGGGGGCGAACCATTTTCAGGAAAAGTATCTTTGCTTTCCGAATGAAGCCACTCTTCGTCACCATCATCATGAATTCCCGCTCCATGCTTTTTTCACTCATCTCGTCATTGATAAAATGTCGTCATCTTCTCTGTGCTTGTTTTAATCCATTATCAATAAATGTTTATTGTTTACAACACTGTGCCTCGGCTTCAATACTTGCAGATACCTTTAATTCTGTAATTTTGTTTCCGGTTTTAATTCTCTTCCATTGTTTATATACGCAATGTGTATATATCAACGAAAGGAGACGTTGAGAAGGTTCTCGTTTAGAAAGAGTCCAAAATGCCTTGTTCAACAAATTCAGAATGTGCTTAATTTCTCGTCGTTCAAATCCAAGCAGATCGTTATAAATCCCCCAAAAATGGTGAGATTTAATTTTAAAAATCGGAAAAAGTACGAATGATTGTAGAGTTACATCAGAATTTCGCCGTTCAAATCCAAGCAGATCGTTATAAATGCCCCAAAAATGGTGAGATTTAATTTTAAAAATCGGAAAGAGTTCGAGATTTTGAAAATTTATGTATGGGTGATTGAAGGAGTGGTCTTCTCACCACCTTCGTATAATTAGCCAATCTCCACTTGGCCGTTTGCTTTTTAATTGTATTGGCCATTTTTTAGCAGTTTTGTTTTGTGATTTTTTATTTTTTATTTTTTACATTTTTTCTTTTCTCGTTGCTGCTGTTCCTTGTTTTTGCGAATCCTTTCTTATCGAAACTTTGTTTTTGAGTGAATTGTTCCGTTAACAAGTTACATATCTTCTTTTAATGAAGGATTTTGTAATTAGTATATCTATAAAACCACAGTTAAAGTTAGAATTCTTAAAATCATAGTTAAGATATTAAGATTACAAATATGGTGATGGATAAGATATAAAATCACAGTTAGAGTTAGAATTCTTAAAATTAGAATTAAAATTAATAATTATGAAATTGAAAATAATGAAGTTGTTTAAGAAAATACTAAAAAACATAGATATTATTTAAATATTTTTTTATCATTATTTAATATTTAACATAGTATATAAATATGATTTAATATACTATAATTTAATAGTTTAAAATTTATGTGTTTACTTTCGATTAAATGGAAAAAAATATCCATAGAAAAAATTAATCCAATCTACCATGTAGCTATCATTGCAAAATTGCAAGTACAACTATCATTTTATTTCATGAGACCACATATCTTTGAGGATTCTTGTCTAGAATTTGGTGCTACACATTAACAGGACCATTTTTTTGGGGCATTTTGTGGAATAATTAATGTGTTTTCTTTGTTTCCAACTATAACATCCAACTAAAAATCATTTTCCATTATGATGATCGATGAGCTCAAACTTTTAAGTTTGTATTCGAAAATTTCTAAGGCCTATTCAACAAATCCATATTGATCTTAACTTGCAACAATGGCATCTTATCTTCTAACTTGTTTCATTTCCTAGAGGCTTCAACCATGCAGCGCTCACGTCATGTCCTTGCAATCTTTCTTTTTATTTATTGTTGTAATGTCTAATAGGGAAATTCTTACACATGCCTTTCGTTTTTGCTGAAATATGAATATTCACTCATATATGCCTGCATTTATAATTTTGTGTACTTTGTCGGGTGACTATAACCTATTCCAAAGTTCTTACCTTTCTTTTTTTTCTTTTCAATTGCAATCATTCAAACCTTTTGCAAGAAAGTTTCTTGAAACTTGCAATCCAAATTTGCAAGAAAGTTTATGAAATCATCATTCATTTGTATATCCTACCTTGTGTGACCACATTTCTTGAGGCATCTTGCCTAACGAGTCAGGTGTCTTGTCTAAACTTTCGCTTATCGCATGCATTCGTTATGTTTAAGATGAATGTGTATACCCTGTTAATGAACCATGCATCTATATGCCAACATTATTATATAATTTGATACACTTCAAATCACCACCTTATTCATGATATTGAATCATGATATAACATTTAGTGATTATTGCACCTGGTTAGTCGATTGTGTGATGCATTTTATTGTTGATGCAGTCATTATTTGGTTATTATCAGTCCATGCAGATCATCTTGATGAATATTTAAAAAATCTTGATTGTTCCCAATTAATTTGATCTCTTTGGGGGGTTCAAATAGTTACATACCTTGTCTATGCTTATCCATTTTATGATAACGTTAACCAAAGGAGTTGCAAGGGTCGTGGAATTTACATTTACATCTACTAATGCATTTACTCAAAAGCTTCCAACACCCATTCAACAAACCCAGATTGAAAGTAACTTGCAATCAGTGTATTCCATACTAGGGAAGGTTGTGGACTTTAACTTTACACCTTCCAATTGTGTTTGCTAATATTTTTTTGAATTTTTACAGTAGATCTATTTCAAAAGTATCCAACAATTAAAAGGAATTCTTAAGTAAGCATTGGCATCTTAAATCATAATTAAAAATGATTTTTTCCCCACCTTATTAACAACTATTACAAAATGATAAACATCCCTTAACAATTGGTTACCATTAGGAAACATGCTATTATAAGACCAATCAAATTAACTTCCATGAAACAAATTATAGCTTTCTGAACAACTATGGAATTTAGATTCACTCAATGTGGTTGCACTTTTGTTCACCAAGTCGGTTAAATGAGAAGACTGTACCTATATACTTTGACTAAGCATTGATGCCTACAAATTTGCTTTGACATAATTATATATTATTTATTAATAATATTTATAAAAAATCCGAGAGATATCCTTCTCGAGGCGCCTATTTTTTAAGTGCATAGACACCTCAAGATGGACATCTCTCAATTTTTTTTATAAATTTATTAATAAATAATATATATATGCTAGTCATAATCCTAATTGAAACCTAACCCTAATTAAATCCTAAGACTAATTAGACTATAACCCTAATTGAAAACTCTAGTTGGACTATTGTAACACCAACCCTATCCTTAACCATAATTGTAACCTTGATTAGAATTACTAATATTGTTAGAAATTTATACAGACTTATGTGGTTATGTTAGGGTTAGAGTTAGAGTTAGAATTAGTGTTAGTTTTAGGGTTAGGGTTATGGATACATTTAATTTAATTTGTGTTAGTTTTAGAAATAGGATTAGGGTTAGGGCTAGCATTAAATTTAGAATTAGAGTAAGGGTTAGCATTAGAATGTATGTGTTAATATTAGGATTAGTGTTAAGGTTAGCGTTAGGGTTAGGATTAGATTTAGAATTACAATTAGGAGTAGGGTTAGAAATAGTGTTAGATTTAGAGTAAGAGTTACAATTACTCTTAGTTTTAGGATTAGGGTTATAATTAGTGTTAGGTTAAAAAAGAGTTAAGATTAGGGTCAGGGTTAAAATTAGTGTTATTGTTAAGGTTAGGGCTAGAGTTAAAGTTACAATTAGAGTTAGGGGTAGGGTTGGAACTAGTGTTTGTATTAGAATTAGAGTTAAGGATAGGGTTCGAATTTGGGTTAGAATAAAATAAATTATTTTATGGAAATAATTTATCACTTATAATTTTTTATGTATATCATAAAAATATGATTCTTTTATATTATTATAAAATACTTATCAGCTTAATAATAAGTTATTTCTTTAGTATTACTCAAAAAATTAAAAGGTAATGTGTACATTTTTATCAACCTGTTGATATAAACTACTAAATGTAGGTTTTGCTAATCATTGGGAATCATTTTGTTTTATAGGCCTTATTATGTAGCTGGTTGTTTTTTGTGAAAACAATTGTGTAGAAAATTGTTGAAACCTTTAGGTAAGACATTGGCGGGGTTAATTCCTATTCATAGTGCAAGTGTAATCTTAATGATTTTAGGATTTCTTATTGCAACATGGTATTTTAATATAATTAAAACAGGTCCACTATTGGGTAGAAAGATAGTGTAAGCTTTCTTATGTTATTTTGAGTTGAAACATAGTACAATAACACTACTCTCATAGATTTTTAACAATTTTTTCAATTTATTGGTCCTTAAAAGTAGGAAATTTTATGAAATTTAATTTTACTAAAATTATCTTTCATTTATACTATTCAAGAAAATTTAATAATATTAACCTTTTTCAATAATATTTTGTTATTTAGTTTTTCTATATAGATTTTGAAATATAGTAAATATTTTTTTCATTTTGATGATGGACCACTGAATATGATAGAAGTATCCATTTTAAAATATACATAATTGATATGAGAAATAATATTTTAACACTACATTAAACCCTAGATTTTATGGAATGGTTTTAGACAATCTAAATATTAAACAAGATTAAAGTTAGAAGAGAATGCCTTTAGAATAATTATGTATATTTTTGTACTCATATTTCAAATCACTCTCTTATTTTTGTTTATAAAATATATAAATCAATTAAAAAATATATACTTCCTATTTTTGTTTATAAAATTTCTATATTAAATAAAAATGAAGGATAATTATGTATCCAAAATGAATGGTACAAAATTATTGTACCATTATAATAATATTTGCATTAAACTTAAAATCAATTTTATGACGAAGAATAACAATATTTTAAATATTAAGAAATTTTATTTTGTTAATATAAATTATAATATACTAATAATACTTGTGGAAGGAGTTTGATGTTAAAAATATAACATTTTAATTATATATTTAAAATTATAATAAACATGTATTTTTATTAGATAAAAAGAAAAACTAAGATCCAATTTGTCTTGCAAAACAAACTAAAACACTAAATCAAAAAAATTTCTCTTAACAAATTCTCTTGATAGTATTTATCTTTCATTTACACTATTCAAGAAAATTTAATATTATTAACCTTTTTCAATGATATTTTGTTGTTTAGTTTTTCTATATAGATTTTGAAATATAATAAAAGTTTTTTTCATTTTGATGATGAACCAAGGAATATGATAGAAATATCCATTTAAAAATATAAATAATTGATATGAGAACATTATCCTAAGCTTTATTTAGGAACATTACCCCTAACTCTAAGCCTAATCGAACCTTAACTTTGTAACTAACTCTAACCTTGTTTGAACCTCAAATATAACCTTAATTGAATGTTAACACTAATTGAACCTAATTAAATCCTAATTAAATTGAAACCCTCACCTAACCCTAACCTAATCATAATGTTAACCCTAAACCTAAGCTTTTTCTTAGAAATTTAACCCTAACATTAATCATAGTCCTAACCATAACCATAACCCTAATCTTAATTAAATCTTGATTGAATCCTAACCTAATTGTGTATGATGCTGGTACTATTTAAGTTTAGTTATTCTATGTTAGTGGTTTTAGTGGTTGTTATTGTATCTACCTTTATGATTGAATATTGTTAAAATTTTCTTTCATTTTATATTATATTAAAATATTGTTAATTTTAATACATTATTTAGTCCTTTTGTATTTATTGACTTAAGAATTATTCTAATTTTGTGTTATATCTTATCTTTCTATATAGAACATTTTTTATACATTTCTCATGATATTATATATTTTAGACTATATCACAATTACAACTCTATTCCTTGGTTAAGATTGTGAGTGTAATTACATGGCCTTCTCCAAATATCAAATTACTCACATTCTAAGGATGAAAATCCCAAAGATAATCAGTATCTCTTGGCATGCATGTAGAAAATTTTAAAATATGTTTATAGGAATTGTATTTATAAGAATCATTCTAAATGAATTTAATTTCATATAAATATTGGATCAAAGTAGAACAACACATTTACATATTTGTTTCTACAATAAATTTTAGGTTCAACTCGATGATCTCTATGTCTAAATCGTAATCAAACTCTACTATCGTTTTTTACTTATAACTCTCTAAGATCTTAAACTACATGCAAAAAAGTTTGAAATATGTTTATAGGGATTGTAATGAAAAGGATCACCTTAAATCATTTTAATATCATATAAAATATTAGTTCAAAGTAAAACAACACATTTACACATTTGTCTCTAACCTTGAACTTTAAGCCACATATATCAAACCCACAATACATGTTAACACCATCACTATTTTACTTCATATACCAACAACCAAACAAATTCAATCAATATAAAAAATCAAATGCTACTTAAAATTAAATCACAAATATCAAAGCAGAATCATATACTAAGATTTTTACCTTAGACATTTAGATTTTCAGATTTAGTTCAACATAAAAAATAAAATGCAACTTAAAATTAAATCAGAAATGTTAAAATCATATATTAAGATTTCTTCCATAAATATGTCCCAGACATTTATATTTTTAAATTTAATTCAATATAAAAAATCAAACTTTATTAAAATCAATTCAAATTTAAAGGTTATGATATTATCTTATCAAATGTTGTAGACTCGAATTGCATGAGTTGTTATGTAGTTATCATGATGATAAGGAAATGAAATGGTTACAAACATCCATGGATGCTTTTAATATTACCTTCATACAAGGGATATCAAGCATTTTTACATATACTTACTAAACTCAAATAAAGTTTCTTTTAGCGTGAATACTAAATTAAAATGAACACAAATCAAAGCACTGGCAAGAGCATGAAACAAGACTTGACATGTCTAGAACACAACACTTACAATGATAGAAGAATAGGGGAGAGGAGTTGATACGTAAGAGGGGGCCCTAACATGCGATGGGACATGCACTTGTTGGGGCCCACACCTATACGCCGGTCCTCCACAACTTAAAAATAATTTCATCCATGAATAGGCACATTCATATCAAACATAAATCAGATATAAAATGCACACTTAATAGCATTAATTTAAAAACAAAAAAAGTACACGCTGGCAGCCAAACATGATGAAGTGTATCCAACTTGTATCTGACATATAACAAGTAGCATTTCGACATGGAATTTAAACAACCCAAACATTAAGACATGCACCCTTCCCCATAAACTGGTAAACCCAAATTTCACACCAATGCAGACGTCACTTTCACATTAATCACAATTGCACAACATAAACAAGGTGCCAAGTCAACAACTTTGAAACCCTTCCGATCCATCTTTGACGGACTGATGAACCCATTACAACAATGTTTCCCATCGTAGAATAACCAAACCAACATGCAAATACATTCACCTGTCCCGTCTACCATGAGACCTACAACACGTATCAGTTTGAATCTATCCCATCTCGCCAAGTAGGGTGCGCATGTATTGGAGCCAAACCCAAATATCCCACCTGCATCCATTTAACACTCCTGTAAGGCCGCCATTATTCAAAACAAAAACATGGAAACAATTTCAAACAATCCACCAAACCAATCAAGTCAAGAATTAATGGCCGAAATCAATCGAATCTCCAATTCATACGAAATAGAATTCAAATTCAAAATAGGACAACAATTTATTTCACCACACCAAACAAGCATCAATCAAATTCAAATAATTCCCAATTCAAATAGTCATGAAAATCAACAAGTATTAAGTTATTCTGCAGTGAACGACATAAGAAAAGGAGGAGTGACAAGCACATAATTGAAAGAGTTAACATCAAGGGGAGGCAACAACTCAGATTCCAGTGCACCAGCATCCATATTGTTCCAGGTTTTCCTTTTCACACTTTTCCATTCGTTTACTTTATATTGTTCTTCATTACAACCATTACTATTTTTCATTTCTAAGCTTTATATTGATCTTCATTACAACCATTACATTCATAGGTTTTTGTGTATGTTTCCCTAGGGTTTATATTGCAAATATTACAGTCACAGGTGTTTCTTTATGTATCAGTAGGGTTTATATTACAAATATTGCAGTCATAGGTTAGCATATGTGTTCCTTAGGGTTTATAATGCAAATAGTACAGTCATGGTTTACCATTTAAAGCTTTCGCTAGGGTTTATTTTTGAAATAATATAATCATTTGTTAGAATATACATTTCCGAGGGTTTATATTGCAAATATTGCAGTCAAAATTTACCATTTTTGTTTCCCAAAGGTTTATATTACAAATGTTACAGTCATAGTTTACCATTTCAATTTCCCTAGGGTTTATATTGCAAATATTACAGTCTTAGTTTACCATCTTTGTTTCCCTAGGGTTTATATTGAAAATGTTGTAGTCATAGTTTAGCCTTTATGTTTCAATAGGGTTTATATTGCAAATATTACACTCATAGTTTAACATTTATGTTTGATAGGTTTTACATTATCATTCACTCTGCTTATCGTAGTCTCATAGGTTTTGCATTATCATTTATATGGTAAATATTGGTTATGGTTTACCATTTTTGTTTCATAGGTCATGCATTATCATTCACTCTGCTTATCTTATTCTCATAGGTTCTGCATTATCATTCACTCTAGTTATATTATTCTCATAGGTTCTGCATTATCATTCACTCTAGTTATCTTATTCTCATAGCTTCTACATTGTCATTCACTCTGGATATCTTATTCTCATAAGTTTTGCATTATCAATCACTCAAGTTTCTATTTTTAGAAGGTTTTTTTTCATCATTTTCATATATTTTTGCTTCATCAATCGAAAAATATTTATGCATGTCAATGAGTTTGTCATAGACAATAAATGTAAGCTTCGTTAAACTCTTACTATTTTTCATTCGTAAGATTTCTATTGTGTCATAGTTCAAACATGAGTGTGGTTTTCACTTTGTTGTGCATGAGAATGTTAATGTTGTAAATTCTTAAGAGATACGAGATGTTCTTAAACTCTAACTCCCTTGCATAGTTTATAATTTTGTGCTTCTTACTCCTCTACTTCCTTATGTCACTCGCTCCACAATAGATGTAACTCTCTAAACTATTACAAAAGATAATCTCAATTGAAATGCAACAAACTAAAACGATAACACATACACAAACTAAAGAATTTGTGTTTCATAGTTTACCATTTATCTTTCCTAGGTTCTGCATTATCATTGACTTTGGTTATCATATTCTCATATGTTTTGCATCACAAACTAATTATTCTTTTGTTCAAGCATCACAACACTCTCTTCATACATATATAGATAACTATTCAATCATTTGTATTTCATAGTTTACCATTTATGTTTCATAGGTTATGCATTATCATTGACTTTACTTATCATATTCTCATATGTTCTGCATTACAAAGTAATTATTTTTCTATTCAGGCATCATTGTTTTGATTCTAATTATTTTGTGTAGATGGCCAAGGGCAATGCGGTGGTGACCCCTACTAGGAACAAAAAAAAAGAAAAGAGCCACGACAAGGTTGCCTGCCAAGAAATGAGGATGCAGATTCCCCCTTGAAATAGATCATGTTGCAAAAGTAGATGAGGTTTCTACTCAAATACCACAGAAGGTAAAACAAATATAGAAGTTGTGGTCTCAGGATGACATGAAAAGGGCACTCTATGACGTTGAAGAGAATGACATGTCGATAAGGGGGGCTTCCAAAAAGTGGTCAATCCCAATAGCCACACTATCCAAATGGCTAGGGGTTCTAACAACAACTTCCAAGAAAGGTCTGCCAACAGTCCTCACCAAAGAGGAAGAAAATCCTATTGTGTAATGGTGCTAGCAAATGGCTGATATTGGTCATGGTTTTGAGATAGTCAATCTTAAGTCTGAGGTTGCTCAAATATGTCAAAATAGGCCAAACCCTTTCACCAATGGCTTCCCAAGGAAGTCCTAGTGGACAGGCTTCAAGCACAGACATCCTCAAATCGCATTATGAACTACTGAAGGCCTAGACAAAGATAGGGCATTCAATCTTAGAGCTGATGTTGTAGATGCATTCTACAAAACATTGTCTGCAACATACAAATCCATGCCATACGGTCCTGATCGCATAAAGGAATTACGATGAAACTAGCATCTAAGCAGGCAAAAATGGGTCCATGAAGATGCTCGCAGGAATGTCTCTTACATTACCCCAAAGAGTCATGAATGGATAACCATTCTATGTTGTGTCAATGTTTTCGGGCAGAGCATTCTAGGATTCTACTTGTTCAAGCGGAGTGTGAACATAGATAATTACATCATAGATTGTGAACCAGGGGCTTGCATAGTAGCCCAACCACATGCATGGATGACCAAAGAATTGTTCATAGATTGGTTGACTCACTTCAAAACCTCAATTCCAAGCGGTGTCTCACCCACCAACAGGGTCTTGCTGATCTTTGATGGCCATGGAAGCCATGTAGCACTCGAAACCATCCAGGAAGCAAGAGAAATCGGTGTAGATTTTTTAACATTGTCATCACACACATCACATAAGCTACAACCGTTGGATGTGAGTGTGTTTTCACCTTTCAAATCTTACTTCAAATCAGAACGTGCAATTTTTTTGTCAAGGTTTCGAAACATTGAAGTGAGGAGGAGAGAACTTGCAATGTTAGGCAACAAAGCAATGAAAAGAGCTTTGACAGTTAACAACATCAAATATGGGTTTAAAAGGACTGGTATATGGCCGTTGAATCTTGATAAACTTTTCAACAACATGCATCCCAGTGAGACATTTGTGCTTAGCAAGGATGCTGACATAGTTGAAAAAATTCTCAGCCTTTCTAGACTTGGTGTGTCAAGCGATGATGTCGCGGTATTGCAATCCACTCTTCTAGATGGACACATGCAACCTACAACAAAAACACAACACTCACCACATACCTGTCCTATTGAATCAGTTGCACAAGTGGTGGTTAATGAACACACCCCTCCCATGGTGGACAAGGTCGTTGATCAATTCAAAAAAAGTTTAGATCTTCCATCACAATGAAGCCAACCATCCTGGTTGGTTGAGGGAGCAATGAACTTAGGAATTGATTTGGAAGTCCCAAAACAATAAGATATCTATACTTTCCCATCACCACCACCAGAAATTGACCTTTCTCAAGTTATGCATTACTATGTTCCTTCTTGCAATTTAGATTTACAAGGCAATGAAGATGTATCACATGGCTCATAGGTAGTTGAGGAGGTCATTGGCACACAGTCAGATGAGACACAAAAAAAACATATAGTTTTGCACATCAACAAGTTCCTCAAGTTGCCTGTGCACATTGTCCATCAAATGAAATCCAAAGCAGGTGCAATTTAGATCAGTAGACAGTCTCAATTGTTGACAACAGATGACTTCATGAGGTTTTTAATGGAGCAAGAGCAAAGGAAGAAAGACGTCGATGAGATAAAATCAAGAAAGAGACAAAAAAATGAGGAGAAAAGGGCAGCAAGAATTATGGCAATGGAGTTGAAGGAGAATGCCATAATTGAGGACATACTGTGAAAAGAAAAAGAGTAGCAGAAATTACAACATAAAAAGGATAGAGATGCAAAAAAGGAGCAAGAGAGGCTTCACAAGGAACAAGACTGAAAGGAAAAAGAGATTGAGGAGGCACATAGGGCTTTACAGAGAGAGAGGCAGTTAAGGAACACTTCTAATCCATTGTCTCAAAGTAATGAAGTCTTTCATGATATTATAAACATTAATATCCCTCAATTATCCACAACAATGAATTATTCAAGCCTCTCCCAATTTGACTTCAGGGGTAGTCAATATCCATATCAATTTGGCACTCAGGATGTACAGATGTGTTCACCACTGCCCCCAAAACATGTCACTTACACCCAATTTACCACTCCAAGTCCCAGTTATGTATCCAACAATCCTCGTCGACTAGAAGGGGATGAGAACATGGAAATTGGCACCCCAACTAGCCAAGATCCTTTTCACAATAGCAACAGCTAGATTACAAATGCTAGTTTCATAGACTTTAGAAGTATTGATATTTACAAATGCACCGAAATTGTGGACAGTTGTAATCTTTTGATAAGTACAAATTGACCGTTATTGTTTTGGTTTGTGAAGTAATCTAATCAGATTCAAAAAAGTGTTGTATGTGATTTTCAATGTGTGTTATTGTTTTGATATGCAATGTATGCTTCTTTGTTGACAGTTTTAAATATATGAAAATTACAGATGCATCGTTATTGTTTTGATTTGCAATGTATTATGATCATATTGCAATGTGTGTTCTATGTAATTTGCAATGTGTCACTGTTTTCATTTCAAATGTTTGCTTCTTCATTGACATTTTGTCATTTTCTCTTCCTTTTCCAATTATTTTGCCATGTGGGAGGTCAAAATTTGTCTAGGACTTTAAAAAAATGCAAAAATGACCCATCGACCGTTGTGTAGGCACCTCAGGTGCCACTTCCCATGTGGCTCAGCGTCCGAAGTTGACAGCCTTGCCATGTCAACTTCTCTCTGTCTGCCACACTAAGAATCCACTACATCGCTTTTATCACTCACCGCCACTTCTTATTCCTATCGACTATCGTGTTCAATTGTTGTCACCTCTCCTAAACTCCTCACCACCCCGCAATTTTATTCCAACCAACATATACATATACATATACATATACGTATATACATATGTATATACATATCCATATACATATGTATATACATACATATACATATACATATGCATATGCATATGTATGTAGATATGTATTTGCACATACATATACATATACATATACATATACATATGTATATGCATATACATATACATATCTATATGCATATACATATACATATCTATATGCATATACATATACATATGCATGCATATACCTATAAATATACATATACATATGTATATACCTATACATATACATATATGCATGTATATACATATACATATGTATGTATGTATATGTATACACATATACATACATATTTTCCAAGCCAACCTGTATTGAATGCTCCCTAGTGCCTTGCTCTTATCGCCAACTTTTCAGCCTTTCATTCTAGCAAGTTGTCATTCTTTCTTCACTTTTAGGCCACTACCTCCTCGGTTCATCGTCTACAACCTTAAAAACTTTACCACAACCTATGATTCTCGGAGATTGGTTCGTATTTGGGTAGAAGACGATTAGGAGATAGGTACATGCCAGTTACTAAATGTTACCAACGGCTCCACTTCCGCCATGCAAGCAACGAACGGGTTCCTCACCGCCATGAATAGGTTCCATATACATATACATATACATATATATATGCATAGATACACATACACATACATATACATATGTACATATATGCATGCATACACATACATATACATATACATACATATACATATCTATATACATATACATATGTATATGTATGCATATGTATACACATATACATATACATACCAATATACATAGACATAGACATAGACATATAAATATTCGTATACAATTAAGTCGTGCAACTATTCGACATTTTTCAGGTGCCATTGATGAATTTGGGGATGTTTCATTTTTCATAGGTGATGCTTCATCTCCAATTCAATGTAAATGAATGCATGTAAGCAATGTTGCAATTTTTCATTTCAGTAACAAACAATATAGTTGGTTGTTTCGATGTCATTCATAAACTTGGGGTTGTTCTCTTTTTTCATAGGTTCTGCATGTAAGCAATCCTATATACATATGCACATATATATACATATATGTATATGTAAATATATATACATGTATACACAAATATGCATAAATGTATACATATAAATATATACACATACACATACACATATACATATACATAACATTGTATGTTGTTTCTGTGCCATAAATAAATTTGGGGTTGTTCAATTTTTCAAATGAATGCATATAAGCAATGTTGCAATTTGTCATTGCAGTAACAAATAATATTGTTGGTTGTTTCAATGCCATAGATAAATTTGGGGTTCTCTTTTTTCATAGGTTGTGCATGTAAGAAAATATATATACATACACATACACATTCATATCCATAAATGTATATACATAAAACATAGACATACAAATATACATATAGGTTTTGCTTCATCAATTCAATCAACTAACCAATAGAGACATGTTTTAGGGAGACTTGATTTCATGAACGCTCGTTTGATGGCAACCTATATTGCATAGGTCCACAACTCTATTCAAATTGTGAAGTGTTGCATAGGTAACCATGACAAGACTTCACAAAACCAAGTCCCCTAAGCCATTCAAATACAAAGCTACAATAGTTGCATGATTCAATTGATGCACCCTAACCTATTAAAAAGATAACACCCCCAAATGAATCAAAGCACCTATAAAATAGAACACACTTCCACTTAATCAAAGGCACCTAAAATTGATATAATTTTTGCAGGGCTGATTTGATGAATCATAACCTATGCAAAAGAGAACCCCCCAAAAATAATTCAATAGTAGAGTTTCATGTTCAAACCATGAAAAGAATTGTAAATTCCAACCATACAAATATTAAACACAATTTGCAGTGTCAAAATATGTGCAATTGTTACAAGATGTAATGGTTTAGGGAGACTTGATTTTATGAACGCTCGTTTGATGGCAGCCTATGTTGAACGGGTCCACAACTCCATTTGAATTGTAAAGTGTTGCATAGGTAACCATGACAAGCCTTCACAAAACCAAGTCCCCTAAGTCATTCAAATACAAAGCTATGATAATTTATGTTGCACTTTGTCCACAATTGGACCTTTCAATTGTGAAGTGCTACATAGGCAACCATGAAAGGCCTTGGGAAAACCAAGTCCCCTAAATACATGTTGTAAGAAAGCTTTAGTGCTCAATATTGATCTATGGTAATACATGTGAATACTTAAATATTTTCATGGCTATTTGAATTGGGAATTATTTGAATCTGATTGATGGTCGTTTGGTGAATCTGATTGATTTCGGCCATTAATTATTCAGTTGATCAGTTTGGTGTATTGTTTGCAATTGTTTCCATAATTTTGTATTTAATAATGGGTGCCTTAAAACTTGTAAAAATGGAAGCAAATGGGATTTCGGAGTTCACCACTACTACATTCGCACCGTACTTGGTGAGATGGGACAGATTGGTGTTGATATGTTTTGTAGGTTTCATGATTGATTAGACAAGCAGATGCATTTTCTTGTTGGTTTGGTAATGCTTTGATGGCGAACATGGTTGTAATGGGTTTGGAAGTCGCTCAAAGATGGGTGAGATGGGTTTGAATTGTGTTGACTTGGCACCTTGTTTACGTTGTGTAGTTGTGATTAATGTGAAAGTGATGCCTGCATTGGTGCAACAATTGGGTTTACCAATTTACGGGGAAGGGTGCATGTGCTAATGTTTGGGGTGTTTAAATTCCATGTCAAAATGGTACTTGCTATATGTCAGATACAAGCTGGATACACTTCATCATGTTTGGTTGCCTCTGTGTACTTGTTTTGTTTTGAAATGAATGTTATTAAGTGCGCATTTTAAATTTGATTTATGTTTGATGTCATCGTGCCTATTTATGGATGAATTCTTTTTTAAGTTGTGGAGGACCCAGTCCTAGGTGCACATCTTATAAAGTTGATGACACCCCCAAATTAATCAATGACACATACAAAAGATACAATTGTTGCAGGTCTGAATTTATGAAGCATACACATAGACATAGACATACACATACACATACACATAAGTAAATTAAACACGATGGTAGAGAAGTATAGGAAGGGACAACGAGTGATAAATGCAACATAGTGGAGTGTTAGGGTGGCTGACTGAGAGAAGTAGACGTGGCAAGGTTGTCCACTTAAGACCTCTTCACACATCTATACACACACACATTTACATATAGACATACACATTCACACATACACATTTGCCTATACAAATACATACACACAAACATGGACATGGACATACACATACACATACACATGCACATACACATACACATACACATACACATACACATACACACAGACGTAGACATAGACATACAAAAACACATACACTTACACATACACATACACACACAAACATTGCCATCATTGTGAAGAAAAAATGAGAAGTTGCTAGAATGAAAGGTTGTAAAGTTGACAAGTGTGTAAGGCATTACGAGCATTGGATGCAAGTTGGCTCAAAAAATATGCAGGATTTCATGAAAGTAGTATATGTATATACACATATACATATACATAAATATATAGACATATTCATATACATATACATAAACATAAACATATGTATATGTATATGAATATGTCTATACATATGCATATATATATAAATAAGATGCAAAAACCTTAAGCATATACAAGTTGGATACACTTCATCATGTTTGGCTGCTAGCATGTAATTGTTTTGTTTTAAAATAATTACAATCATGTGTGCATTTAATATCTGATATACATATACATATGTCTATGTATATGCATATGTCTATGCATAGTCTATACATATGCATATGCATATGCATATACATATATATAAACTAGTAAATGTGCATTTAATATATATATGTCTATGTAAAGGTACAATATATGCATGACTAATTTGATGAAGTAGAACCTAAAAAAAATAGAACACCCCCATATATTTCCAAGACACAAAAATAAGGTACAATAATTGGATGACTAATATAATGGAAAATAACCTATGCAAAAGATAATACCCCCAAAATAACCAATGGCACCTAAGAAAAGATAGAAACATTTGCATTATAGATTAATTGAAGTAGCACATATGATAATCATAACACCCATATATTTATCAATGAAGACTAACCATGATGAAGTTGGGTATTCGTTTTATGTATATGGGTTTTTTTTTTAAAAATGTTATTGGTCCACGTGGCCTGCCATGTGGACTATGTGATTTTGGGTGCGTACATATCGGCTCCTCTCCCCTACGTAATCAAGTAGATCCAATGAAAAAAATAAGACCCCCAAATTTTTTTAATGCAAACAAAAAAAGTTTCAATTTAATTGCATGTCTGAATTGATGAATCCTAATAATTGGGAAACATAACACCCCCAATTTATTGAATGTCACCTAAAGAAAATAGCAATAATGAATGAATGAAGCAGCATGTATGAAAAGCCTAAACCCCCAGTTTTATCAATGACATGTAGAAATGGTACTCAACAACATTAATCAAAATGTGAACATTAACCCATGATTGTAATGGCTATAATGAAGAACAATATAAAGCTTACGAATGGAAAACAATAAGAGTATAACAATTATCACATATGTATATGAATCAATTGATGGAGCATAACCCAAAATAAATAACACCAACATATTTATCTATGGCACAAAAACAACATCAATTTATTAGGTGACTGAAAAGATGAAGCAAAACCTAAAAAATGATTAACCCACTTTTTTGTTTTGGTTAATGAAATAGAGAACACAACCTAACTCAATGATAATGACCTATGATAATACAATAAGTAGATTCAATGATAATGCAAAACCTATGAGAATAGGAAAAGCAAAATCAATGATAATGCAAAACCTATGAGAAAACAATAAGGAGAGTGAATGATAATGCATAACCTGTGAGATTACAATAAGCAGAGTGAATGATAATGCAAAACATATGAAACATAAATGATAAACTATGGGTATAATATTTGCAATATAAATAACACCAACATATTTATTCATGGCACATAAACAACATAAATTTTTAAAGTGACTAAAAAGATGAAGCAAAACCTAAAAAAAGATTAACCCACATGATTTTTTTTTATTAATGAAATAGAGAACACAACCTAACTCAATGATACTGTAGAACGTATGAGAATACGATAAGAAAAGTGAATGATAATTAATAACATATGAGAAAAAGATAAGCAGAGTCAATGATAATGCAGAACATCGGAGAATATGATAAGCAGAGTGAATGATAATGCATAACCTATGAGAAAACGATAAGAAAATTGAATGATAATGCAGAACCTGTGAGATTATGATAAGCAGAGTCAATGATAATGCAGAACATATGAGAATACGATAAGCAGAGTGAATGATAATGCATAACCTATGAGAAAATGATAAGCAGAGTGAATGATAATGCAAAACCTTGTGAGATTATGATAAGTAGAGTCAATGATAATGCATAACCTATGAGAGTACGATATGCAAAGTCAATGACAATGCAAAATCTATGAGAATAGGATAACTTGAGTCAATGATAATGGAGAACCTATGAGAAAGAATAGGATAAGCAGAGAATATGATAATGCAAAACCTATGAAACAAAAATGGTAAAACTATAACTGTAAAATTTGCAAAATAAACTCTAGGGAAACATAAATGCTAAACTATGCGTGCTATATTTTCAAAATAAACCCTACTGAAAGAGAAATGCCAAAATATGAGTGTAATATTTGCAATATAAACCCTACAGAGAAAAACCCATATAAAGATAAATACAACTTCATCTATGACATGGAAACAAACATTATTATTACTAAAAGAAGAAAACAACCCCAAAAATTTCAATGGCGGGGAAACAACCGACTGCATTATTATCTATTATATAAACCGAAATTGCAAACCAAACTCAAACAACTGAATAATGGCGAGCCTTAGTGAGCAAGCTCACTTGGGTCGAACACGCGATGAACCCGTTCGTTGCTTGCGGTGACCTTAATGGCAACGAGGAACCCATTCATGGTGCCGAGGAACCCGTTCATGGCAGCGAGGAACCCGTTTGTTGCTTGCATGGTTGAAGTGGAGCTACTAGTAACGTTCGGTAACTGGCGTCTACCCATCTTTGTATCGGCTTCAACCCAAACATGATATGGTCTTTGAGCATCACAAGTTGTGGTGAATGGACAAAGGTTGCAGACAATGAAATGAGCAGGTACTGCTGTGCAAGTGAAGAAGGAATGTTTACTTGCTAGAATGGAAGGTTGAAAACATGGCGAGAAGAGCGAGGCATTGGGAGCATTCAATGCAGTTAAGCTCGAAATAAACACGGGGTGGCGTGGAGCTTAGGAGAGGTGACAGAAATTAAACCTGACAGTCAATAGGAATAGGTAGTGGTGGCGAGTGATAAATGCGATGTAGTGGATTTTTAGGGTGGCGGATTGAGAGAAGTTGACGTGGCAAGGCTGTCAACTTCGGAAGCCGAGCCATGCAGGCAGTGACACTTGAAGTGCCTATGTATCAGTAGACGTTTTATTTTTGCATTTTTTTTAAGTCATGGACAAATTTCAACCTTCCATGTGGCAAAATATTTAAAAAATTAAAAAAAAGAAAAATTTATTGCTTAATATTCGTTTTTGCATAATGGGAGTTTTTAAAAAAATATTATTGGTCCATGTGACCTGCCAATAAGACTGTGCAATTTTGGGTGTGTACGTATCGACTCCTCTCCCCTATATATTCTCATAACAGATAATCAAGACCATTGCGCATGAGACATTTACTATAGAAAATGCTAAATTTAACATTTCCTAAAACACATGTAAAAATGAATAATGGATGCTAAATATAGGGCAAGGAATATAAAGTGGTTTCTCTTCTAATAAGACTATAATCCAAATCAGTTTGTCGTGGATTCATAGATTAGGTCAAGGATTAAAGGTGAACACAAAGAACATTAAGTGGAAACCATGTGGACAAAACTAAGGTTGTGGTTGCCTTGAGAAATCCCAATACAAAGCAATATTTCAAATACTATGCAATTAAGAGAATTCAAACATTAAAGCATTAAACCGAATTATATATAAAGAAATATGCTTCAAAAGTATTAACACTGTGGTTACAAACCAAGGAGTTACCTCAAAAGGCAAGCATTGTTTTCATTTAAATAGAGCAATTACAACACTACCAAGAATCTAAGAAGGAAGTATGATTGTAACGACCGCTTTAAGAGGATTTCCTATGTGGAATACGCACAGGACGCTAAATTTTTTCAAGAGAACTCACAGCAATGGCAAGGAAATTTGGTTCAAACTATACAATAAATGGTATAAGAAAGGTTCTACACAAGATAACAAGAGGAAATCACCATTCACAGCATACAAGAAGTGAGAAACCGTTGCGAGATATGCATACAATGACTCTATGATACGTTGGAATCGGATTGCGAGATATGCATACTACTCGCTAGAGAAGGATTCAACGCATCTACAATTTCATGTTTGGGATTAAAAAGATCTCAATCGGCCAAGGAAAAGCAGGGCAATCAATTACTCATAATTTTTCAGAGAACAGTAAATGGTATACAGGAAACATTTATGTATCATTTGAAAACTACCCTACGTAGTTCCATTAAAGTTGTTTATAAAATACACATATTCGAACTCTAAAAAAAATCAAAAAAATGATTTCCAGGTAATTTTTATGGGTAATGCTCTTCTAGATCCGTGTCTTCTCTCAGGTAAATATGGTCAACATCTACAAAGGCTTCTTTCTCTCTTAAGCCGAATGTAAAACCCTAACCATAGAGACTGCAACACCAAATCGTTTAAGAATCTTGTAATGTCTTTTACCTAGTTTGACCTAAAATTCGTTCGTTGATTAGGTTTAGGGTCTCATCTTTTCAAATAAATGTTTCCTTTAATGAAGTGATCTTGGATTGAAACCTGCATTCACCATATGAACCACATTTCCACATATACATATGTTTGTTAGCATTAATATCTAGATATCCAAATATAAACATAGTCATAAATGCAATTATGAAGACATGAGGAGTGCCTTGGATGGATCCACCCTGAAGCCTCTATGTTGGACACGGGAGGTTGTTTGTCCAATCCTCCTTTCCCAACGGCTTAGTACTTGCATTCACCACACATGGCAGCACCTTGGAAGATAATGGCCCTATTAAGAGAGGAGGGAAACCCTAAGTGCTAAGGGCCTAAGGCCTACCACCCCCCTAAGTAATAGAATGTTGAGGTGGGACCCCCACCCTTCATGACCAATCCCTTGCTTGGGCCTACGGGCTTGAGGGTGGGGTTTTTAGGTAATTCACTTGGCAGATGCTTCCCCCATCCTAATAGGGTACAAACATGGAGCAAACAATCTTTGGACATTCACTTGTGCATTTACTATTGAATTATTTATATGCTTATATCATGTTTGAGAGCATTATATGGATGCATGAAAATGTAACATAATGCAAAAAAGTAATGGATCTATATTACTACAACGATGTCAATTCTCATCATATTTAGTTTGTCTATGATCAATGATACTATCCAATGTAATATTAACGATGATGGAAACTAAATGGCGCTATATCATACCCTTTGTTTCATTCATGGTCATGATAATGCTAAAGGAACCATCATCAATTCATAAAACTATTATACTATTGATAACATCAAAAACATTGCACCAATAACCAAATGAGCAATATTAGTTTCTTATATTCAAAATATGCTAAATATTATTTCTAAGTGAGTACATCACCTGAGTTGCTATATCTCTCCATGTTCCCTTACTCGCCTCCTTCAACCTTATATTGAATTGATCATAGGATGAGGTCAATTCATAAATATACATAATCCATTTATGTTTATATTAAAGAGTCATCATTACTTATAAGTATCATTAATGCATAGTCGTGTATGTATATATATATATATATATATATGGATCTATATTACTACAATGATGTCAATTCTCATCATATTTAGTTTGTCTATGATCAATGATACTATCCAATGTAATATTAACAATGATGGAAACTAAATGCCTCTATATCATACCCTTTGTTTCATTCATGGTCATGATAATGTTAAAGGAACCATCATCAATTCATAAACTATTGGGTGCTGCCACAATAATGGGTTACACTTTTTGGGACATCCTGATTTTTGCTGAAATCACATATTTTTAGAAAATATAATGATTTAAGCCTTAAAAAGGTTCCATGTTAAGGGTTTTAATTGAAGAGTGTTTCATTAAACCCACTTATACCAAACCCCCTTGGATAGAAAGCCGCTAGTTTTAAACTATACATATAATGGAGTCTCCTCTACACTTATCAAAATGCTGATAAAAAACCACTTTTGATTTACCTTTTAGGGGATCAAATTAATTTATTTAAAATTATTTTTTTGTAAACATGTAGTCCTTATTATAAGCTTCCCAAAAAATATAATTTTAAATATATTTAATTTTATTATTATATTTATTTTTTATTTCTTGTGAGTGTAGGTTTTTCAATGAACATCGAGGTCTTTATTTCACACATATGGAAAAATAGGAAAAGAGAGAAAAAAAATTCTTAAAAATTCATGTACACTAGTTTTGATGTCCTTATTCCAACAAAAAAAGAATAAGTTAATTCAATTCAATACAAAAAAAATTATGCAGTTGAAAGTATAATATATCCAAATTATAATTACTCTGAATTAGAAAATTAATTAAAAAATATATATGAAACAAAAAATTATGAAAAACTATCCATCCACTAGTAATGGTGTGAAAACACTGTATTTAAAAATTTTAAATTTTATGTTTTCTATAAAGAAAGGTTATGCAGCTGAAAGTAAGCATCAGTTTTTGAAAATGATGTTTAGTAAAAAAAATAAGTTAATAAAAACTACATAAAATAATTTATAATTTATTTTTTAATTTAAAAAATATATATAATTAGATTCTCAACACAAAATATCACAAATCACTAGTTTTCTTCATCTTCAAATTCTTAATGGTTTAGCTTCTATAGACGTACGAAAGTGAAGATTTGGTGAAAAATATTGATTTCAATGTCAAGTTTGGCCAAAAAGTGTGACCCATTATTGTGGGATCACCCTATTATAATATTGATAACATCAAAAACATTGCACCAATAATCAAATGAGCAATATTAGTTTCTTATATTCAAAATATGCTAAATATTATTGCTAAGTGAGTACATCACTTGAGTTGCTATATCTCTCCATGTTCCTTTACTCACCTCCTTCAACCTTATATTGAATTGATCATAAGATGAGGTCAATTCATAAATATACACAATCCACTTATGTTTATATTAAAGAGTCATCATTACTTATAAGTATCATTAATGCATAATTGTGTATGTATGCATATATATATACTTCACATATATATAGTTATTCTTTTACTTATATCCATTAGTATTCATATATATATATATATGTTTATATAATTATTCTTTCCTTCTTCATATATGTTTTTTATTCATTGCATATTATTCATTATAAAGTTTATCTATATCTATTCATATATACTTGTATGCCTATTAAATTATATATATATATATATATATATATATATATATATATATATATATTAAATGACTCTATATTCCAATGCATAACAATCATTGTTGTTGCTGTTCTGAATTGTATTTTTCAATGTTTTTTCCTCTCTAATGTATTGTTTGGTGAAAGAGGTGATTTTTCATAAAATATATCCCTTTGTTAGATTTAATTGCTACCTTTAAAGACTTATTATCACAATAATATCTATTTCTGAAAATAATATATTATTACTAATAATTATGATATTTCAAATTATATACTTATTTTATTATTTTATTTTGATGTTTTATTTAACATATTTTGGAACCCTTATTAGAACCCTAACCCTTACCCTAAACCCTAACCCTACATTTATTTGCATCAAAATTCTTTCACTTTTTACAAATTGGTTCCAAAATTTATTACGGAAGATGTCTTTATAGAAAAAACAAATTCATTTTTACATGAATTCCACCTGTCTATTTACAATGAAGCTTCAAAAAGTTTACGAATATTCCTTTGTTGCTTTCACTGTATAACTCTTTCAGCATAACTAGTATACATATATTAATTAATAATATATATAAAAAATGCTGAAAGTTATCAATACTTAACATTGCTTATTATAATATTAATTAATAAAATATATTAAAAACTATTTATATATATAAAAAACTCTTTTTACTCTTTTTATATATCTATTAATTAATAATATATATAAAAAACTATTTAAGCATACATATCTTAGTTTGTATTTTAATCGAAAAGTATTTAAATTAAAAACTATTTATTGAGAAATTTTTAATTTAAATCTTTTTCGAAAAACAGAAAAAAATATGATTTTATGTGTTTGTTATTCTTAAGCAGCACATACTTCCACCTGCTTGACATTTTCAAATGAAGCTTCGTAATAAGTTCATATTAAAGAAAATAAAATATTATAAGTTAAGTCCAACAAATTTAGAGGAGGGGATGTTTATCATCACTATTGTTCCAAACATTTTCACAAGGAGAATAAGCAATTGTCATATGTTTAAATTATTTTTACTTTTTAATTATTTATGTATGTAAAGGTGAAAAGTATATTATATTTAGATGTATTTTACAAAGTCATGAAATGTCATGTATGATTGTGTATATAATATTAAAAAGTAATAAATATATTTTTAATTAAAATTATAAAATAACTTGTATAAAAATAAAATAACTCTTGAATAGTTATAAAGAAAATAAAATAACTCTTAAAAATATAAAATGTTGGTCATAATACTTCTTCATGCACCCCTAAGATAATGGTTACAAATTTAATAGACCCTTGAGATGAGAGACATATACATTCTATTTTATCCCCATATTCTATCCTTTTTCACATACTTTACTACTTATTTTATATTCCATTTCCATACCATTAAGATTAAATATAAATAAGTGATATTTAATATAGTTTATAGGTAAAATATATGAAAATTAAATATTAGATTATATTTACTAATATTTGTTGTCATTATGTGGAGAAAATAATTATATCAATAAAGGTGAAAATAATAGACTTCACAACATACTTTTTGTTGCTGGTGGTTACAATTGGTAGCAAATAATTTAAGTTATTAATCAATTGTTAAATAATTATTTGTTGTGCTAAATATTAGTTATCTTGTTATAACAAATAATAATTTATTTTTATACTCATATGACTTGAAATGGAATGTATTATTTTTTGTTACAACTCATAAAGTTGTGATGGGTCTGTAGACCAAAAAAATAGTTATTTTCATGGCAAGACAAATTCTTATATAAAACTAGTTTTATTCCAACCCACAAGCCATAAATAATGTCATAAGAGATGGAAAGAGAATAAGAGAAAATGATATAAAATAGAGTTGTAGAAATGTAATAAGGGTGTGAAGATAAACATATGAATAATGCTAGAAACATAGTGCAACAACAATGCAATAGTGCATGAAAGAAAGTGCAAAAAATAATGTAATATTTTTCAAGAAAACATAATGTATGCAACAAATGTTTTGAGGAGTAATTAAAATTTTTATAGTCACCTCATGGAATGGGAGGAGGGGCCACTCCCAAGAAATAATAGTTATATTATTTTTATTCTCTTTATTTTGAATATTTATGTCATCATTTTATTTTAGGATTGTGTGATTAAGTTATAAACTATAAATTTGTATCTATCTTATTTTGGGTTGAAGGGTGATGCAGCCTTCAGCTGTAAAGATTATCAAATCTTGTGTGAGGTGGAAAGTAAAACTACCATGATCGACAATTTTTATAATGAATAAATTATCTTCTCATAGTGATCCAACTTATTTTGAAGATGCTATGAAAGAAGAGAAATGGTGTGAGGCCATGGATGAGGAAATAGATGCAATAGAAAGAAATACAAAATGGGAGCTAACTAATTTTCCTCTAGACAAGCAAGTGATTGGGGTGAAGTGGGTCTATAAGACAAAGAGAAATACCGAAGGAAGAATATAAATGCATAAAATAAGGTTGGTTATTAAGGGATATAAATAATTTAGCCTTAATGAGATTATGATGAAACACATGTTTTAGTGGAAAAGATGGAAAATGTGTGAGCAGTCTTAGAAATAGAAACCCAACATATATGGAAGGTGTATCAAATAGATTTTATTTTAACCTTCTAGAATGGAGTATTGCAAGATTGATTAGTCACCTAGATATGAAGTTCCAGGGCCTGAAAATAAAGTGTATAGATTTAAGTAAGCTCTTTATAGGCTAAGCAAGTAGGATAGGCATGGTACATCATAATAGACTCAAATTTTTTAGCAATGGATTTAAAAAGAAATGATGATTCACTCTCTACATCAAGGAAAGTGGTGGCAATATTTTAATTGTTGTATTGTATGTAGATGATTTAGTTTGTATGAGGAATGATGATTTCCTAATGTTTAATTTTAAAGAAGTCATGAAAAGAGAGCTTGAGACTATAGACTTAGGTCTACTAGGGTATTTTATTGCTATAGAAGTAAAGAAAATTAAATATGAAATTTTTATCTCTCAAATAAAGTATACAATAAATATTTTGAAGAGATTTAGAATGCATGTTATATCTTGTTTCATAGTAGCTGAGTTACTTTTACCATTATGGGTGAAAATAGTGAATAAATGAATGTGCTTGTATTTCTGATTGAAAAACATGTGTTTGCACTTTGATTATATATTGCTTGGAAAATGATGAATCCAGAAGTTAAATTGAGTTTCAATGTTATGATTAAATGTTATGAATGTTGATTTAATTTGGTATTCTTATTATGAAATGATTATATGTAAATGATTGTTTTGATGAAAAGTTAATTGCCATTGCAATGTTCTAAGTTAAATGCAAATCCAGGGAATAAAGCCTTTGGAAGGGAGGGAAGTATCACTCAGGAGAAGGATTGGTTAGTTAACCCTTAAAAAAAAAGACTAACTGAGATTTTTCACACACACACATATAGATTGGTCTAGTTGAGTTGTAGTTCAAGAAATTGGTAAGTTATCCCTTAGTTTTGCTTGAGGTTGAATTTGGGGAAGGATGATGAATTGTTGTGAATTTTTCGATATTGTTAGGTTTTCTTTGTGCTTGTGAGTTCTTTTATGCTCTCTGAACTCAAATCAATGAGGTATATATATACATGGTATGTATATATATGTATACATGTACATGTTGACGATAAACCCATACACGTGAGTAAATACATACATGAGTATACGTAGGTAGATGTACCTACACATGCTCATGGATGGATTGCTCACGGGCATGAGAATATCGAATGGTTAATTAGACATGTATATATACATCGTATGCATATATATTATCAATGACCTATTAAATATGTACTATTTTTTGAATAAGAAAATGTATATATGGATATATGTATATATATACATATACACACATATTGAGTATATTGATATATGTATGTGTATATGTATATAAATATAAATATATGTATATGTATATATATATTGCTCTATATATATTAAAATGATAACATGAATATATGTTGTTGAAATATCAAATGATATATATGTTTAATATTATGTGAGTTAATGAATATATATGGATATATATGTGGATATATATATGTATTGTTATATATATTGTTATTATTAAAGTGTTGTTTGATATAATAAAGCATTGAAGTTTCAATGAAGTAAAGTGTAGATTCAATATCATATATTGTGCACTATGCATAAATGTTATTACAACATATAGTATATTCTCTATGCAGTGCTATGATCATTAAAGGTGAATCGACCAACTTATTAAAGCAACACATTATGTTTGAAGACTCAGTCAAAAGTTTAAAGTGATATTTGAATGGAATTTAGTTGTTGATTTAGTCTTAAAATAGCAACACCAAAATGCACGATGGAAAGAAATAGGTGATGCCAAAATATGAATCTGCATTATGATTAGAAGTTCAAATTTATGATTATTATCCAACATTGATAGACCAAGTAAAAGGTATAAAAGTTCATGTTTTAGCTAGAAAAGTTGGAGTCGACCTATTTGGTTTTCACCTTGTATTTCTGAGATGAACTCTTGTTGTCTCTGTTTTAGTTAGTTTGTTGTTTAAATTAGATGAGTATTGTTTTTAAATTTTTCCACCAGTTAAAGTTAATTTTTGAGTCAAACCATCTAGTTGAGAAGTGTCAATATGCAAGACTTGATTTTAGGCAGAGAAGTCTCATAATTACGTATAAATAGAGGGGTAGGATACTTCATTAGGACGCATTAGTTACGTGTATGATTTTTTTAGTCTGAGTTATCTTGTGTGAGATGAGAGTTGATTGTGAGTAGAGTATAAGACATATATTGTGAGTATTTTTTGCATGTGGTTTGGAGAATTTTTGTAGAATCTTGGAGTGGTTTGAGCTTCGAAGTCATTTTACATCTTTGGATTTAGTGTATATCAGGCATGTTATTCTTCCTTATTATATTCTTTATGTTTTTGAAAAGATTGAATGTTGTTGATTTTTTGTGTGGAAAGAGCATTGATTTCCTAGATTAGGAAGATTATGTTATTGAAAGTTTCTTATTATAATTTAATTCTTATGTACGGGTATGTGCAGGATCATCATGGAAAAAACAGGCCCTTAAGTGGCAATAAAACTCAAAAAATCAGAGTTAGGCAACTTGACGTAAAAATTTGAATAAGTTATCTATATTATTCCAAAAACATGTAAAAATGGAATCCGTAGAAAATTGAATGTAGTTTATAAACTACTAGACCTTTATTTTAAAAAAAAAATCTATTTGGTCAAATTTTGAAATTTCAATGTAGTAGCAGATAAATTTTAGGGTAAAAATAAGAAGTAGGTGTATGTTTGACCACCCTAACCACAATAAAATGATAATATTTTTTTATAATATTTTATATATAAGTAGAGGACTCATGTATCGATGTGATGCATATTTTTTTATAAAAATTTTCCAAGTAAATAATTAATTATTATTTTTTTATTACAACTTTTAAAAAATATAAAAACTTGTCTGTCTAACCACCTTAACTTGGTCAAAACTTCATGAAATTCAATTTTTTTTTTTAATCCTATAGTATGTGAAGCATAGAATGTGACACATTTTTTGGATTCAAAAAATGTGATACCATTTGAAAGTTATAGATTTTTTTCAATCAGCCTATCAATCAAGACTTTTTTCGTAATTCAAATAGAAAATGAATAATAATTATTTATTAAATTCAAAGTAAAGAATAATCTATATGGGTGGAAAGATGAGAATCTCTTTTAAAACCCCTTTTCGTTTCATCAATTTTGGGTAAAAAAAAAAGCTGTCAGCCACATGGGTCATCATATCACTTACATATCACCACTTTTTGGCCCATCATGATCCTGCACATACCTGAACCTTACTTGAGTGTTTTTACATACTCCATAATAAGGAGTGATTGTGTTCTTAGTATTATATACTAGGTAAAGACAAAGCTTAGAATAACCTATGTTGTTTTTGTTTCAAGTTATTATGTATTTCGAACTATAGAAAGTTCATAGATTACCTTGGAATTAGATTATCCAATGGAAGAAGTAGTTGGTATTTCATAACATAATAAGTTAAGGAAAACCCTAGAGGTTAATGAGGTTAGCAAACATGACATAAATGTTGGTATGAAGACTTGTCATCATGGATAGAAAGATACATGCAAACCATATTGTTAGTCTATACTTTAATGATCACTTCATCATTGTTTTACTTGATTATTGATTAGAACCCTAGGTTGAGAATAATCTACATGATCGTTCTGATAATTGATTTGATGATTTTATCCTAGGATTAGGGTAAAATAGCGATGTGATTACCTATGTGATTAAGTTGATCACTTGAGTTTGTGAATTACAATTGATTAGAGCCATAGGTGGGTATTCCCTATTGAGTGGGATTATTACTTGATTGGTTTTTTATCTCTCTTGATGTGAAGTCATTTTATTGATGAAAATCTACTTTTTGAATAGTCTTTTATTGATGTGATTACACTCTTGAATAAAGTCTTTTATTGTTGAGACTATTCTTTCATTGAGGTTATTTATTGATAAGATTATACTTTGAGTGAAGTCATTTCTTGTTGAAGGTTGTAAGTTTTTAATTTGAGATTATTTATTGGAACTTTTGAAGGGATTCCTTTAATGTTGAGATAAAACATTGATTGGAGACTTTTATAGTTGGGATTGTACCTTTGGTACTAGATTCATTCAATGATGTGAAATTACGTTATTTTATTTGGTTACTCAATAAGTAAGAGTTACTTGAATTACTTAGTAGGAATGTTATTGTTACTTGTTTTTCACTACCAACTCAAATAGGTAGAATTGAATTGTAAATTCAAACCAAAAGGCACACAAGATGTTCAAAATTTTCTTCTAAGCACTCATTATTATGCAATATATCATTACAAAGTGAATTTTAGTAATATTATACAAGAATATTTCAAAATAATACCATAAGATTGCATAGTTTTTGTTGCTTTATTCATAATGTACAAACCAAAGTCCCACACAAGCTGTGGGAGTAACTTCATTTGATCTTCATAATCAAATTCATGGGTGCATGAAGGAAAGTAAACTATACAACTAAAAATAAAGAAGATATAAGGTAGAAAGTGATTCGTCATTACCTGGAATGACGAATCATTGACAAGTTGAAGCCTTCAATTGTGACTTTGAATTGATCCAGCTCCAAGCTCTGAATGCATGCGCAAGTATGATAGAAGTAAGGTTAGAGAAATGAGAATCAAATCCTACCATATGCCTACATTATCAACAAAAATATAGCATACACTTGATCAGGCATCCGTCAGATGATTTCATTATTCAAAGGCATCCATCAGATGATCAAGTTAAAAGAGCATAAGGAAAAGAGGAAGCTTTCAGCTTAAATTATTTTGCTAACACGTTTGTTCACTATGCAGGAATAGGTTCATTATGTTCGTGATCATTTTTTATCAGATATGTGGAGTAAAATGGACTCCCACAAGGGTTGAGCCTAGCATATCAAGAAGGGCCTTTCTCATTCAACATTCATACATGAGAGCATTAAAAATAGTCATACAATAAGACTGCTGCTACAAAGCTGATAAAGGTGGAATAAGACACTCACAAAATCAAAGGTGCCATAGTTTTAAAGTGATTATGCTAAAGAGGGATGGCGTTGTGCTCATATCCTTTCACACTAACAATGATGTCATATATAATGGAGGAAACAGTCATCATAATCTTCACAAGTCAAAATCGCATGTTCATGAAGGTCACTGTAAATGTGAATTTAACTTGGAGGGAAATAATGATTTTGCAAGTGGATCAACATAATATTTGAAACAAGGGATAGCAGATTTCAGTAATGAAGTAAATGCAGTCAAAGAAAAGTGTTTCCAAATTCAAAGAGGCATGATGAGTTGCATAAGGACAATCAATAGTTCAAAAGGAAATCATCCAAACACAAAGGAACAACAACTTGCAAAGTATAGAGCACAATATAAGCAATAGGTGTTGTGCTACATGTTCATCAACATATGAGAAAAGCCTACATGCCATGAAAGATCAACAATAGACCTGCATTTTCAGTTAGCATACATGTGATTAGGGAGAAAACCTTTCAGGTAGAAGGGGATTGCTACAGATCAAACGAATGTATGGTATACAAAGGAACAAAATTTTGGGGTTTAGAGGATGCTCTTAATAATACAGTGATATATTAATTTCTCCAAAGAATGTACGCTAGTATTTTCACTTTCTAAACAAGGACAATAAAGTTGCAGAAGCCATGGAAGTCATGTTATTTCTACAGTAGTATATGTAAAACAAGAATATTGTTTTAACTAGTCATTCTCTCATGAGATCTTATTCATATATGATTTGGTATGATCTCTTATCATAGCAAAGGAGATTATGATACTACTAGTATTCAAATATAGAAAGGTTTTGAATCATTGTGCATAGAGAACAAAGATATCCAAAAACACAATAAGTCTGTGGCGAAGCCCAAATACAAAAAGGTTTCCAGAATATCAAGCTTGAGCCCTAGCATATCAAGCTCTCTACAATGGCCAAGGTGGAAAAACTAGCATGAAGATACAAGCATAGAAATACCGAATTCAATATTCATGATGGCATGACCTGAGAGTTTATCTCTCTAATACAAAGACCCCAAACTCACATGGGGTTTGCATAGTAAGCTTGAGTTTGGATACCTAGAAGCACAAAAATACCCAGGAAATCACCATATAGCCGCGACCATGAGTAATTCATAGGTTGTGAAGAAATGAAAAATCCAGAATGGAGTTGACAGTAAGACAAAAGATCGTAGCCTAGATTGAAGAGGTTGGAACCTCTAGCATAAAAACAAAGCTTTCCTGGTTTGGAAGATAGAAGAGTAGAAAATCTTAAGAAAAAAACAACATTTTTTTTCAGAAGGAATAGCCACCATAACCACAGGTTGCAATAGGTAGGGAGTAAGAAGCTTGTAATGAGTTATCTTCCATAATTTCTTTCCAAAGAAATTAAATATGCACAGAGCATCCACGCCATCTTCCACAAAATAGCATAAGGTAACTTACCAGTGAAGCAAAGCATGGTAATATTGCAAAGTCTCAAACAATATTAGAAACTAAATCTCCAGAATACTCCATACTCTCAGTAAGACCTTCATGGCGACTAGGAACAACAACTTAGCATAGAGGAAATAAAACCACGAAGTCAAAAATATACCCATGTGAGTTGCGGCCTTAATGGCCATTTTTGCCTTTGAAATTGAAAAGAAAATCACGATGCATAGTCTAGAATCATCTTACCATTCATTCCTAGAAAGGTTTCCTATATGGAGCTCACTGAAATAGAAAGTATGCAGAAAAATCAAGCTCCAAACCCTAACCAGGTCGGTGACCAATTGATAGAGCTTCTTCATGAAGCTTCTTCAAAACAGTCAAAGTGCGAAATGATTATGGTTTTTAGGGTTTCAAACCTTATGAGGAGATCCCCAATTTGAAGTGGGACTTTTTGACTAAAATTTAAAGTAAGAATCATTTCATTTCATGCCATGGTCAAGACTCTTAAGGTTGATCAACCTAATATGTCAAGGGTGGTGTCCAATTGAAATATATGTGAAATGTGGTGGCGGATCAAGTGATATTCATGAAGCTATGAAAATATGAAGTCAATATTAACTGTTAATGTTATATTTTCTTATATATATGAAAATTTAGTTAATTAAATGATAAATTGTAAATGATTTAATTAATTCAAACTATTTTTATAGGAAACATAACATTAAATTACCCCAATCATGCATAGCTAACAAAAGCTAAGGATGGAGCTTGACTGAGACTTCAAGTAGATGTTATAGAATTCTTAATATAGATTGTGAATGGAGAGTAAATTATCAAAAATAATAAAAAAAGTTCGCTCATGACAAGTGGAGTTCAAGTTTCAGTTATTCAAATCATGCAAGTAATGAGGATCTTCCTTTAGTTTCACTTTAGTTCATGAAATATTTTGGTCATGCACATGGAGAGGTGGAGTTTTCTAGGCAGAGAGTGCAATTTGCTTCTTTTTTGGAATATTTTTATTAGGGCTTCCTTTTCTACTTGGATTTCACTTTGGAGTTATCATTTTTTTTTTACTTCAGTTCTCTTTCAAGTTCTATTGTTGGCTGCTTTGTGCATGCTTTTTGTATATATTGAGGAAACTTAGTCATTTTTCCTCAAGTTCTTGTTTTTCATCCTTTGCATTCTGCAAAGTGAATTATCATGTAACTCGACTTTCTGATTTTAATAATACTATGCAATAGTTTTATAGGTTAATTAGTGTATGCTTTGCAGAAGACTCCTTTTAATTTCCAGCATTTTGGTGATTAAGCTATTAGATCAGGTTGTGCAAATAAAAGTAGTGGATAATCATTTGTGAGTTAAGTCTGCACATTAGATTCTTTCAGTGCATCACCATATTTAAATTTTATAGTTTTGCATTTAGGATAAGTCTTGTACACATCTAAAAATGGTCACGGTTAACCAAACCTATTAATTAATTAAATATGAATTATTTAATTAATATTCTTAAGTCATCTACATACAAATAAATTTAATTATTTATTTATATTGTTCATTTTTCTAATTCTTCTAGTTTAATTAAATAAATAAGTTTATTTAATTAATGTTATCTTCCTCTTAATTAAATAAATAGATCTCACAATTTATTTATATTAATTATCACAAATTTAAATTCTAAATTTAAATGATATTCTTCATTTCACATTTAACTAAATATTTTCAATATTTAGTTAAAACACTTTCTAAATTCTTCACTCTTCTCAATAATTAAATATTTTCAAATATTTAATTAAAAAACTTTTTCTCTTCTCACCTAATTAAATATTTTCGATATTTAATTAAAACCTTTTCATTTCTCTCACACATAATTAAATATTTATTTATTTAAATTATGAGAGACACCTTTCAATTGTCTCTTCATTCTCCATCTATCTCTTGAACTTCCATCTTCTTTTCGAATTCTCGATCTCTCACCATTCATTTTAACAGGTTTGAACTCAACCGTCGATCTTGGTCAGTTGAATTCTTGCCTTCGAAAATCTATAAATACAACCCTCTTATGAATGGAAAAGGATCTTGAATCTTGGATTTTCATGCGTAGTTATTATAGTCGCATTTTAGCATTTATAGCATTTTAATTAGCATTTCAATTTCATAGCTTAAAGCATATTAGCAATGCACATGCATTTTCATTAATCTCATTCTCTCAAGCTGCCATTCTACAAGCTGTTGTCTAAAACAACTGAGAGAAAGCATCTTGAAATGAATCCTTCGAGATAGAGGACAATGGGACGAATTTGAAGGAGTTGTTTGTGTTTAGAGTTTGCATTTTGCTTTCTTTAATTTAGTTTCTTTAATCTAATGTTTCACACATTGTAACATACACATTTCTGGCGCCCACTGTGGGGCCAAGCCCCGTATTTAATATTTATTTTTGTAGATTTTTCTAGCAGGTGATGGTCAAAAAATCACGTTTTGGCACATACGAGTCTCGGTTCGACGCATACGAGGACCGTTTTGACGCATTTATGAGATCTTTCAATGCATACGTTAACCGTTTCGGCGCATCCATGGCTTGTTTCGATGCATAGACACTCTGTTTTGGCCCGTTCCTGTAAGATCTTTCGATGCATACATGGCCTGTTTCGGCGCATACAATTGTAAAAATTTTAAATTCTGATTCCGACGCCATCCGCGGACAAGATTTTTCAAATTTTATTTTAATAGAATAAAGCAACCCTAGGGTAGACATTTAAATCTGAATTAACCAATCCTAGGATAGTCACTAAACATAAATTTTCTTTTGGTTAAAATGAATCCCATGTTTTTGGTGAAGCAACATCTTCACTTAGTGTAGAGAATTTTTCAATTTGGTATTTAAAATTGAACCATTATTGTTTGTTGCGATTGTGGGTAATAGGTTTATGCTCTCCCCTTAACTGGGTGATCAGAACACCAGACTTACCTTTTATTTTCTGCAGTTTAATGCTTTATTACATCCTTTAGAAGGCCTGCTCTTGTGGGAAAAATTACTCACCCAAGAGGAACAACCTAAGTGGGAACACCTAAAGCCAAGGTTTCCAACCCACTTTAATCAAAAGCAAGTTGTTGATGAAAATCCAACTTGACAGTAGTGCGCAGGATAACCATCCCCAAAACCTTTGTTCTAAAGGTTGGGAGGTCTCTTGAGGGAGTATATCTATTTTCCACACTTAACGAATACCCTTACTACAAACCATAGTGTAGAAAGCCAATCGTGTCAGTATCCAAACATCATCTTAATCATGGCACAAGGGGAGGGAAGAATATGCCCCCAAGACACTCACCATATAGTCGCCATAGATTTTTTGCTCAAGGGATTCAGTATCCACTTTCGTCACTTTGAGTACAGACCTGGAAAAGACAAAAACAAGGGCGCCCTCTAGGGTGTGACAAGGCTGTGTGAGTCGACACGATTTTAAGTTGTGGGCTGTGATTACTATGATGACCTATTTGACAAATTAAGAGTGAGTCTGACTGAAGTGCGTATCTTGTTTAAAACCTGTGGAAATCTTAAGAACATACACTCTTTGTTTAGATTTTAGGATTAACAAAACAATTGTTTGCTTCTATGTTGTGTTTTTCACATTTAAATTAGATTAAGATCATCCAAAACAAAAAAAATAAAAATTTCAAATTGTCAAAACATGTCGGTCTAAGAAGTAATTTAGCGCATCCTAGGTCTGTTTTGGTGCATCTGTGCTCTGTTTCGGCACATCTGTACTCTATTTTAGCACATTTGTGCTTTGTTTCGACGCATCTGTGCACTTTTTTAGTGCATCTGTGCTATGTTTCGGTGCATTTGTGCTCTGTTTTAGCACATATGTGCTTTTTTTTAGCACATATGTGCTTTGTTTTAGTGCATATGTGCTTTGTTTCAGCGCATCTATGCTTTGTTTCAACGCATCTATGCTCTATTTTGGTGCATTCAGCCTCTATTTTGGTGCATCTATTTTCTGAGCCTAAGTGATTTTCTGACTGTTAGAAATCAAGTTTTATCGGTCTAGTCTTTCCCATGCTCAGAGTTTGGAATTCTACGACATTTGGTAAGAAGTCCTTAGAAAGAAAGATTAGAAAGCCCAAGAAGTCTCTCAGTTATAAGAAAGTATTGAAGAAGAGGAAATTTCTATATCAAAGTCAAAAGGTCCTGCTTGAACACAAAACCTTTATTCATTGATATCACAACTATATTAGAGGTATCACTGATGATTATGCTGTAGAACCCTTATACTCAAGAGCTTTCTTTCAGAGAAGAGCCCTTTCTCAAAGGTGTAACCACAGTCAGTGTATTCATTCTTATTATATTCCCCAACCTGCAATCACATACGCTACTCGTCCAAATCAAATCCTACAATAGAGAACTCAAACACATTAGGCATTCATCTCATTCATCTTTTTACAAAGCTAAGATCAAACTTCACAAAGTGCAAAATCATCTTTATTTTCAATCTTTGGCTCAATTCCCACAAACATGATTTTCATCCTTTCAATCAGGGAATCACGAGCTAAAGATTAAAATATTTTAAGTCATAGAATCTTCATTCTATCTTGACTTTCATATCCATCACCATTGCACTTTTTCATTCCTTTGATCAAAGTTAGTAGAATATGAGTAAATCTTATGCCTGTTACCACGATATCTCGAAAGCACATAGAAAAAGATGAAAGTATAGTGAGAAAAATGGGTGATAATAGTGAGAGGGAGGAAAACCTCTTTAACACTTCAAATACTAAGGAATTAACAGAATAAAAACTTCAAGAAGCGGAGCAGGATATTCAATTCCATACTCTTATGGAAAGGATTTTAGAATGAAACAAGGAAAGATACTTTCTTTCTTTAGCTATTCAAGGAGCCAAGTTACCTGCTAATTTTGACATGGAAGGGATTAAAGAAAACCCTGAAACTCCTCTTAATGATTTTAGTGCCCTTACTCAACAGATCAAGGAATTACAAGGACAAATAAAAGAAATTCAAGGGGGAGCAACAAAGAAGTATGTTTTGGAGGAAATATGTCCTTATCCATTCGATAGAAATCTTCAAATGATTCCTTTTCCAAAACATTGTGAAATTCCTAAGTTTGATAGGTATAATGGGAAAAATGACCCCATTGAGCATGTAAGGGATTTCCGAAATATGAGCTTAGAATTTTCTAATGACGATACCTACTTAATGCGGTTGTTTCCACAAAGTCTGGGTGGACAATCCATGGAGTGGCTTTCAAAGATCACTCCCCCCATCAAGACCTTTGGAGAGTTGATAAACAATTTTATATCACAATACTCTTACAACATCCAACACCAGATAACCATGCTTGATCTTTGTAAGGTAAGACAAAAAGTAGGGGAATATTTCACTACATTTTTGCAAAGATGGAGAAGGGTGTTTGCTAAATACTCTTGTCCTATTCCTGAAAAAGAAAAGATGGAGATCTTCATCGATAGCCTTAATCAAGAAATGAGTTACAGACTAAACCTTCACTGTCCTCAATCATTTGAAAAATTGATTAAAAACGCAATTACTATTGAAGGTGCATTGATCAAGCGTGGAGTTCTAAAAATTGATAAAGAGGGTTCAACTTCATACAACAACAACAACAACAACCATAATAACAACAATGACAAGTCATGATTTTGGACTCAAAATAAAAATGTTGTGAATGATGGGGTAGTAGGTGCTAACAACGTGAATACAAAGCCTATCGTCCTTAATGTGCTAGGTGTTCAACGTAACAATAATACTAGAAATTCTAGCACCCAAGGCAATGTTTCTAATCAAGGAAACACAACTAACAATCATGGAAATAATTTTGGCAATAATCAAAATTCAAATGTGCCTAGATCGCCATATTTTTCAAGTCAATGGAGTTTCACTCCCTTTGGCCAATCTTTGGAATCCATTCTCAAAGAATTATTGAATCAAAACGCTATTACATTGCCACCACAAAGAGACTATGAGCCTCGAGTTAAACCACCATCGTGGAATGACACACTTCTGTGATTATCACAGGTGCAAAGGTCATAAGACAAACAATTGCCAAGGGTTAAAGAATATTGTTCAAGATTTGATTGATAATCATACCATCACGGTTGAGGGACATAATGTCAATAATGACCATCAAGCATTCAAGAATCCACTCCCTAATTATCACAAAGGGGAATCCTCGAGTGACAAGGGCAAGAATTTAAATAACATCCATGAAATTATTATCAATCATATCTATACTCACGATCCTCAAATCAACGCTATCCAAATTAAAGGTAAGCAAGAATATCGAGAGGTCAATGTTACGACAAGGGGACAAGCCAAGATCATTGTCAAAGGCAGCTCATCTAAAGCAGTAATTCCTCCTCCAAGTCAATACAATTTGGTTGATCAACTACGAAAAACATCAGCCCAAATTTCTATCTTGAAACTTTTAAAGTTATCACCTGCACATAAGGACATTCTGGAAAAGGCCATTGTTGGTACAACTGTATCTCTTGATCTGGATATCAATAAATTTCAAGCCATGGTGGGACACTTGTCCTCCTACACGTGTTTATCTTTTTCTGAAAAAGATGATTCATCCACAACCCATCTGCATAATTCATCACTCTATTTAGAAGTCATGGTTCACAAAGCCTGCATTAGACGTGTTCTCATAGATGGGGGAGCCGGATTAAACATTTGTACTTTAAAATTGGTCCTAGCTTTGGGATATTTAGCAGACTCTATAGACCCATGAAGGAAAATTACAATCAAGTCCTATGATGATGAGGAAAGGAATTCCGAAGGTCTCATCATGTTGCCAATCAGAGTGGGACCTATTGTGAAGAATACCTTTTGTTAGGTTCTTGATCGAGATCTAACCTATAACATACTATTGGGTCGTCCATGGATCCATGACATGCAAGTTGTTCTGTCTACTTATCATCAATGTTTGAAGTTTCCATACGATGGACAAAAAGTAATAATACCCGCTGATCACATTAGCAGTCAAACTTTTTCTAATCTAAGAGCAACCCAAGACACACTCATCCCACATAATAGAGAGGCTTTGGCCATCTCTACCTGCAAAAATAAAGAACAAGCGCAAGAAATGATAAGAAATTTTGGCACCAAGTTAAAATTGAAAGATAATGGGGTGGGAGAATATTCTTTATCTCTCTCTAATCTACCCCTATCCCCAAGATCCCATGGTCAGTCGTCAACATCTACACAACAGGCTGCAATAGTTTTAGCCTCAACTTTAGCCCCCATCACCAAGTTTAATGGGATGTTTATCAAATAAACTGAAGTAGAAGTTAGAGCTATTCTTGATTGGCTCTATAAAAATGAAGAAGAATCTGTACATCATATCAAGTTACCCACACAACAATATGGAAAGGGTTATGCTATCATGCAACAAATGGGTTATGAAGGAAATGACCCTCTAGGTAAAAGGAAAGAGGGTATTATTGAACCTGTTCAATTAAAAACAATGCATCCAAAAGATAAGACTGGGTTAGGATATGGTGAAGATACTAAGGAAAAATTAACACAAAGGCCATCTAATGAGGAGTTAGCTGAATCAATTCTAAGAATTCAAGCAGATAATTCTAAAACACACTCAAATGAATATGAATGGGATGACTTCTCAGATGACACTTTCATCTCAGAGAAAATGGTGGATTTCATACACAAATTCTCACCTGCATTCTTACAAGGAGAAAGCTCAAGACCTCTTGTTGATTATGTCTTACAAAGCGATCAGGACTTTAGTGAGACCAATTCGATTCAAAGTGAGATAGATCATTTTGAGGAAGATACCATCTTAGACTTCTCCCATAATAATGTTGACAATAACATCATGACCCTAACGCCCAATGACCTTACTCATCCTAATGATCCATACCTTTGGTTCATCCCGAACTCATTGATTGGGAACAAGTCACACCCATTGATGTTCCAACTTTTCCAAATGATGAAACCATAATAAACTTTCTTTGTTCATCCCATCCTGAAACAAGTTCCACCGGGGAATCACAAGATCATAGTTTTCGACAGGAAAGTGCCAAGTTTCTCAGCTATGAAATAAATAATATAAAAGAAAGATCTAATATTGAAAACCTAACAAAGGCAGTATTAGATCAAGAAAAAAGAAAAATGAAAGAAAGATCTAATGGTGAAAACCTAACAAAGACAGTATTAGATCAAGAAAAGAGGAAAATAAAAAGCGTATCCAATGGTGAAAACCTTTCAAAGGCACCAGAGGATGGGAAACTTGACACTCTTCCGGAGTATTATTAGGAAAGATCTTCCATTCTAATTGAACCAACATAGGCACTCAATATAGGTACTACAGAAAATCCTGAAGTTTTGCAATTGGCTACATCTCTGACAAATGAAGAAGTACCTAGATTCACAAAATTTCTCAAAGATAATCAAATCAGTTTTGCATGGTCCTACGCAAATATGCCTGGATTGGATCCAGATCTCATCATGCATCATTTATTTATTACACCGGGGGCAAAGCTTGTAAAACAAAAACTCAGAAAAATGCATCCACATGTTGCGTTGTTGGTTAAAGAGGAATTAAAGAAACTCTTAGATGTTGGATTCATTCGGTCCATGGACTATGCGGAATGGATCTCCAATATCATGCCTATTTCGAAGCCAGATGGAAGGATTAGAATTTGCATAGATTTCAGGGATTTGAACAAAGCATGTCCTAAAGATGACTTTCCCTTACCAAACATTGATATGATTGTGGATCTAACTACTAGACATGCAATGTACTCATTGATGGATGGATTTTCAAGATACAAAAAGATAAATATGGCACCAAAAGATCAGGATAAAACAACATTTACATGTCCTTGGGGTACCTATTCCTGGAACGTAATGCCATTTGGATTGAAAAATGCAGGAGGTATATACCAGCGAGCAATGACAACAATTTTTCATGATATGATGCATACATTCATGGAGGATTATGTTGATGATCTTCTTGCCAAATCTAACACTAGAGAAGGACACATCGATATCAAAGTAAGACTTAATCCAAAGAAATGTGTCTTTGGAGTAAAATCTAGAAAGTTATTAGGATACATTGTGTCAGAAAAGGGAATTGAAGTGGAACCAGCTAAGGTACAAGCAATTATTGATATGCCACCACCAAGGAACATTAGCCAACTACACTCTTTACAGGGACGGTTACAATCCATTCGAAGATTCATTGCTCAACTGGCAGATAAAAGTTTACCGTTTACACATCTCTTGCACAAGAATGTTCCATTCAAGTGGGAGTACAAATGCGAAGCAACATTTGATCAAATAAAGCAGTATCTCATGAATCCACCAGTACATGGTGTACCTCTCATATTATATATTGTTGCCACGAAAGTGTCTTTAGGAGCATTATTGGCACAAGAAGACAACTCAGGAAAAGAATGAGTCATTTATTACATCATCCAAACCTTAACAAGTCATGAGCTAAATTATACCTTCATTGAAAAATCTTGTTTAGTAGTGGTGTTCACTTCTCAAAAGTTATGACACTACATGCTAACTCATACAGTAAAGCTTGTGGCTAAGATTGACCCACTCAAATATCTTCTAAGTAAGGCAACCTTAACTGGCAGGTTGGCTAAATGGGTTATGATACTAAGCGAGTTTGATATTCATTATGTGGATCGAAAAGATATAAAGGGACAAGTAATTGCAGATCAATTAGCAGAAGCATCAATACCAGCAAAACACCTAGTACATGTTGATTTTCTTGACTCTGACATATTCACAACAGATATCCAACAATCATGGTCACTCTACTTTGATGGTTCTTACACTCAACATGGTTCAGGAGAAGGAATTCTTTTTATTACACCTCAAGGACATACAATCCCAAAATCTTATCGACTAATGTTTCCTTGCACAAACAACATAGCTGAGTACGAGGCATTGATAATCGGTATAAGAATTGCAGTAGACTGAAAAATCGTAGAACTTTAAGTTTTTGGCGATTCACAACTTTTTATAAACCAAATCAATGATGAATATCACATTAAAGATGACAAGTTGATACCTTACAAAAGAATGGTTGAAGATCTCAAAAAATACTTTGTTAATATCAAGTTCATACAGATTCCGCACATTGATAATAAAGCAGCAGACGCTATGGCTACAATCGCCTCTCTACTCCAGTTGACAGAAAATAAAAAACGGTATGATTTCCTGGTGGAACAATTGTTTTCTCCCGCCCATGACAATCCTAAAACTCAAATCATTTTCCATCTAATGAGTTCCGACTCTTCCTTATATGGCCAAATTTACACTTACCTAAAAGATACTACTTTACCCTTAGGCTTCTCTAGAAATAAAAAACGAAGTTTCATTCGTCAATCATCCCGTTACACCTTAATTGTTGACATCTTATACCGACGTGGTCTGTATGGTACCCTCCTTAGATGTCTTGAATACGATGAATTAGAAAAGGCCTTACAAGAGGTCCATGGTGGAATTTGTGGGACACATTCAAGTGGACTAACCTTAGCAAAGAAACTTGTAAGATTAGGGTACTATTGGCCAACCATGGAGAAAGAATCATTCACCTTTGTGAAGAAATGTGAAAAATGTCAAATTCATGGGAATCTCATTCATGCTCCTGCTCAAGAATTACAACCCTTCACCACAACATGGCCTTTCGCTCAGTGGCGATTGGATTTGGTTGGAAAAATACATCCATCATCTTCAAATGGACATAAATTTATCATTACAGCCACTAAGTATTTCACTAAGTGGATTGAAGTTTTTCCTCTAACAATAGTTACAGGAAAACAAATCTCTTCATTCATCTTGAATTATATCATTTGCAGATATGGCATTCCTAACTCCATTATCACAAACAATGGTAGACCCTTTAAAAATCAGGATGTTGATGAACTATGTGAAAGATTTCACATCCAACACAGGTTCTCTACACCTTATTATCCACAAGGGAATGGTCAAGCCAAAGCTTCAAGCAAAACAATTCTAAAGATTTTGAAGAAAACAGTGAATGAAGTAGGTCGTGATTGGCATGTCCAATTGAATCCAGCATTATGGGCCTATAGAACAAGCATTCTCACACTGACAGGAGCTACTCCTTATGCTTTGGTCTATGGAGCAGAGGCTATTCTACCAATAGAAGTTGAGATTCCTTCACTTCGAGTATCACTCAAAGGGATAATCAATGATGAAGATTATCGAGTATCAAGATTGCAAGAGCTGGAGCTGCTTGATGAATGACGTCAAACTGTGGTTAATCACTTGAAGGGATATCAAAAACTTATGTCCCGTAGCTACAATCACAAAGTCAAACCACAAAATTTTCAAGTGGGTGATTTGGTTCTCAGAGAAAACCCTCGAAATCAACAAGATCGGGAAAAGAAAGGCAAGTTCGAACCTAATTGGTTGGGCCCGTTCGTTATCGTTGCAGCATATAGATCGGGGGCATATCAGTTGTCAATAGCAGAAGGGGACTTTTTTGAAGATCCAACCAACACAATTCATCTGAAGAGGTTCTACACCTGAGAAAATATCAAAAATAATATAAAAAGTCCTGAAAAAAAAAAAAAAAAAATTGCCTTGATGAAAACCTGGCAAACAGGCATCTTGGTAATAAAAAAAAAATCATAAAATCAAGAAAAAGTGCAATAAAAACAAATAGTGAAAACTTGGCAAATAGGCATTGTTTGTGATTTTATTTGGCTCTCTCATCTATTAGGATTCATTATGCATATCCATCTTTTTATCAGCATTACACACACATCTCCCCATCGCATTCACATTGCATCATCTCTTTGGAATGACAAGGATCTCATCATGGCTTGATGATTTGAGGGTTATCCATCACAACAATTGTGTCTAGCAAGAGTTAGAGTACAAGGTCACTAAGGGGCAATTCGCTTCTTGAAGCTTTTCTAGCAAGTAGTCGGCAGCGTGTGTCTAGAATCAAAATATCGGAAACAACAGTCTTGTCCAATTAAAATGAGCTTACATGACTACTTTGACATATGATTAAAACAAATTGGATGATCTTAATCTGAATAAAATGAATGACAAACTTAAAAGCATAAATTGCAAATTATTGTTTTGATATTTGATGACATCATATTTTTGGAGTGGTTCAATGATGTACTGAAATAGAATCACAAGGAAGACTTGTATGATTTTTCTTTGCTTGTTGTCTGTAAGTTAATCATTAGTATGGTGCAAATTGGTCGTGGAACATGCTCTACAATGTATCATTGATGACATTTCGGAATTTCCATAGGAAAATGGTTAACTTTTGTCTGTTTATGCAAGCAATACTAAGGTCATCTTGGTTCAATTATACCTCGATGCTTGTATTAACTTGCTACATCAAACATTATGAAAGCAATACTCAAGTCATCATTGGTGCTAACATACCCTTTGATGCTTGTACTAACTTTCAACATATCAAAAGGCTCAATGATGACAACCAAATATAGCAGGAAATGGCAACAAGGAGAATGATTCATTATTTCATTTAGGATTGCATAATTCATTATTAGGACTGCATAATTCATTTGCATTTCGAGGGCCTTTTTAAATAGATTTTTGAGGGTTGACCACATTCTTGAATATCTTTTTCAGACAATGGTTGAGTATGATTGGACATTTGTTACATCTCATTTTCATTATCATCCATTTCACATCATTTTCCATTATCATTATCATTGCACTTGCATACTTACATCATCATTTCATTTTATTATCAAATTCATTATCATCTCATTTTATCATGATCATTATCCATCATTACACATCATATGCATGGTCATTATTTTTCATCATTCATTAACATATACATTTGCATATTTTACACACATTCATGAATAATATTACAACCATTTCATTATTTTCACATCATATATCATAAGTTCATTACATAAGTGCATTTCCATTACATCATTATTATCATTCATATTTCATCATAAATCATGTCATGTTCATATCATTCATTACATATTACATCATCATAGATCATATTCTCTCATTTCATCTAAAGCATTTACATCCTGCATCATACATTCATTACATACATCATGAAGAAAAAATCATTTATATCATATCATTACTGCATCATCATACATGACATAGCATATAAAAATAAAAAACATGTGCATAAATCATCCATAACATGTGCATAATCAAATCACCACTGTATATCATAGATCTTATCAAAACAAATGTCTAGGAATATAAGGATATCAAATATTTCAAAAAGATATATCGAATACAATGGCATAAATTTGTACAAAATGCTCATCACTGAAGGGCATCTGGCCATGGAAAATGACTGTTGCTGCCTTCAGAGGTAGTAGGTCTTGACAGATCTCTGCTCCCAGAAGCTCTGATTTCTCGTCTGACCGACTAACCCACACTCCTGTTCGCACTTCTGGAGTGACTACGTGAATGGGTCCGAGTCCGAGTACCTGACTGTGCAAATGTTATCCATTGCTCAGGTGGCACTGCCTCAAAATACCACATCCTATAGTAGTCAGCCTCCCGAACAGTCTCTAGCCCCTCGGCTACAACCTCTCCAATAGAGGTGCTCTCAATTGATCTCAACAGTCTCTCAGCTACCCCCTCAGCCTATATGCATCGCTCTCTGAAGTTGTGTCTCTCGGCTACAAGTTGAGCTATCTCTGGGTCAGGAGGTAGTGGTTGTGCGATCTATGCCTGTAGCTGACTAATGGTCACTTGTGCCTATGCTAACTGACTCCAAAAAGTCTGAACCTCAGCCTGCAAAGCATCCACCTATCCCTGTGATAGAACCCTAATAGTAATCCGTGGAGTTGAAGTACTGGGCTGACCCACCACTCTGGATGTCCGTGGCCTCATGCTAAAAGGCACATCAAAGAAAAATATTTGTCTCCCACCACCCCTGTCATCCCTGTGATCCCCACTATCTGAGTCATCTAACTCCTCATCCATCTCCTCCTCCTCTGAGCTCTCCTCATCCGCATCCATAGCCACCCCACCGATATCCTTGGCCTGATCTGCCTGTATCACTCCCTGTGCTGGTACCTGTGCTTGACCCTGTGGCTGCCTTGTTGCTGCCTATGCCTATCCTTGCCCTCACTGAATCATTGGTCCTCCCATCAATGGGGCAGACTCCTCTGGACTAGTAAATCTTGAGAAGGGAAGTGTGTAAAAATAGGTGGCATAGTCATCCGTCATCCCTGCATCGGTAACCTCTAGATGCATGGCCCACTGAGCTGGCTATAACTCAAAGTACTATGCCTTGGCTACCTATATGGTCACAAATGGACCCCACTCTGATACATCCTCTCGGCGTTTGGCATAATGTGCCACACCCTACGACATCATCTGAACCAATCCTAACTGTCTCAGCACTCTCATCACCAAAAACCACTCAATGATAAAAGGGGTCTGCCCAAGCAAGTATCTGGATTTGGTCATGTATGGTAGCTCTATATCATCAGCCTCCCATGGGTCGCAGTCCACATACAATCACCAGATGACAATATCTAAATCATCAAGTACACGCCACTAGTACTCTTATTTGCCTAGCCTCAGCTGGACAAGGGGCCCTGTATAAGCATAAACATATGGAAATCCAATGGGGCGATCTCTTCGGATGATGGGGCGTGTAATCACAAAGTGCTCCCATGTGAATATCTATAAAAGAGTTACCCCGCAGGAGAGACTCTTCCCATCTGTGTACATGACCTGATGAAGATCATGGGCAAGCATGCATGACCCCCATGCATATTTGGTGCGGTGGAGTAGCATGTCCTCCAGAATCCTACCCCACCCAACTGATAGTCCCTTTGCCCTACGATCAGGACAAAGGAAACCACCGATCATACCTACTAAAACCAAAGGCAGTGGGGCATATCTCTCCGTCATCTCCTTCCAGGCAAGCTCATATCTAGAGACATGAGGATCCTAGAAGACCTGACTCAAAGCATCAGTCCTTTTGATCTCCTTGTGATCATAAATCACAAGCTCTCCAACCACAGGAATACCCAAAATCTTGTAAACATCCTCCGGAGTCACCGTGATCTCTCTTGTCGGCAAATGGAAGGTGTTGTGCTCGCTATGCCACCTCTCTGCTAAGGTAGTCAACAGTGCCCTGTTGACCCGATACTACGGGATACTCAACAGAGCTCTCAAACCACACTGATCTATCACTCCTAAATCCTCATGAGACAGTTGGGGAATCATCTCCCATGTCTGCTGAAATCTCTCTCTGATTTGGAGGAGGTTAAATTCCTCCTTTACAATCTATCATCAAGCAATCATGCAAATCAATCAGCAATGGATATCATCAATCAATCAATGCATCAAGCAAGTTCAAATCAATTTCTATTTTCTTTACATATCACATGGAAGAAAATTTATCAATCATTTCTACTATTTATTTTTCATATCGCATGGAAACAAATTTAACAGTCATCATGACTCAATATCTATCTATTTGACTTTCAATCAGGAAAGCAAATCTATCATTTCTATTTGTTTTCATATCGCATGGAAGCAAATTTATTAAACCTATTTGTTCTTCAAGCACGAAGACAAATTTATCAAATCTAATCATTGATGATATTAAAAAGAAAAAGCATAAAATCTGTTGTCTAATCTAGCAACAATCGTCAAGCATGCATCAATTTTTCTTCAAAAATTGAAATTCAACAAAAATCCATGGATGCACCAAAACAATCAATCAATGCGCTAAAACCATGGATGCGCAACTTTACTCCATGGATGCGCTAAAATAAACTATGGATGCACGATTTTATGAATGCGCTATTTTATCAAGCAAATGCGCTAAAACAGTTCATCTATACGCTAATCTAGCCTATGCGCTAATCTATCATCCTCCGCAGGAAAATTTCATGGATGCGCCATTTGATCTATCCTATGCACTAAATCACCTATGCGCGACTGTTTTGCACCTATGTGCCACTTTGGATGTACTGATTTATCTAATCTATGCACTAAACTATGGCTCATATGCGCTAAAACAGAATTTTAAAAATAAAAAAAGTTCAAAAAAGTATTCGAAAATCAGTAAAAATTTCACGCAGAGGTTTTGATCGACTTACCGGAGGTCCATACGCAGGTGGTCTCTGATGACGGCAACCTCGCTCGAATTTGTGGTGCTCATAAGGGATCAACATCGCTAATACCTCTCTCAAAGCTCAAAAATTCTCAAAGGTTACTATTCAAATGAAAGTGACTTCTCACCTTTTTCAGCTTTTAAAGGGGTAAAAATGACATTTTTACTATGCAAAGTGCTATTTCGAGAGTTAAATCGCCAAATTTTCTCTGAAATCATCTGAAAATCTTCCAAATCAACCTCATAATCATTCTCATCACGCGATTTATCTCTCGAGGGGGCATATAGCATTGGTAATTTCTAAAAATCTGGGGCAAAATTCTTTGAAGCAATGCGTCAAACACATCACTTCAAAGAGGGGAAAAATGTACACATCTAAAAATGGTCACAGTTAACCAAACCTGTTAATTAATTAAATATGAATTATTTAATTAATATTCTTAAGTCATCTACATATAAATAAATTTAATTATTTATTTATATTGTTCATTTTCCAATTCTTCTAGTTTAATTAAATAATAAGTTTATTTAATTAATGCTATCTTCCTCTTAAATAAATAAATAGATTTCACAATTTATTTATATTAATTATCACAAATTTAAATTCTAAATTTAAATGATATTCTTCATTTCACATTTAATTAAATATTTTCAATATTTAGTTAAAACACTTTCTAAATTCTTCACTCTTCTCAATAATTAAATATTTTCAAATATTTAATTAAAAAACTTTTTCTCTTCTCACCTAATTAAATATTTTTGATATTTAATTAAAACCTTTTCATTTCTCTCACACATAATTAAATATTTATTTATTTAAATTATGAGAGACACCTTTCAATTGTTTCTTCATTCTCCATCCGTCTCTTAAACTTCCATCCTCTTTTCGAATTCTCAATCTCTCACCGTTCATTTTAACAAGTTTGAACTCAACCATTGATCTTGGCCAATTGAATTCTTGCCTTCGAAAATCTATAAATACAGCCCTCTTATGAATGGAAAAGAATCTCGAATCTTGGATTTTCATGCGTAGTTATTATAGTTGCATTTTAGGATTTCTAGCATTTTAATTAGCATTTCAATTTCATAGCTTAAAGCATATTAGCAATGCACATGCATTTTCATTAATCTCATTCTCTCAAGCTGCCATTCTACAAGTTGTTGTCTAAAACAACTGAGAGCAAGCATCTTGAAACGAATCCTTGGAGATAGAGGACAATGGGATGAATTTGAAGGAGTTGCTTGTGTTTAGAGTTTGCATTTTGCTTTCTTTAATTTAGTTTCTTTAATCTAATGTTTCATTGGTGTATTAGTTTAGATTCATTTTGATTCACACATTCTAACATACACAAGTCTTTCTCCCTTTTCCAAGTAAGTTCAAGTTATTAATCATAGAATCATATAGGAACTAGCCTAGAATATGGAGGTCTATCTTTGCCATAGGAATACCCGTAACCTAAAGATAATTCCCATGTTTCAACATATTGTTGAATTTAATTATTCAAGTGTTCGGGTGTAATCTGTTTGACAACAATTTTTGGTCCGCCCAGTGGGACACTGAATCACAATTCAGAGCATTAATTTAATCATTGCAAGCTGTTGTTACGGTATATACAATAGTACTTCAACCTTTCAGAGGATAAAGATCAAATACCTAGCAACTACATTCTCAAGTTTCAAAGTAGGTCAGTAGCAAACAACTTATGAGAAATATGAAGACGAGAAGAAGTTCTCCATTTGAATATTTGTAGTTGTCTTCATTAAAAAAGAAGAGGAAGAATAGCCAAGAAAACACCTGGAAGGCCTTCAAGAAACCTATCATTTTCTCCAATATTTAGAACAAAACCATTAGTATACACATGAAGAAGGAGAGGTAGATCATCTACAAGGAAGCCAGGTTCACATTCAGCTTCACCAAGTTACAAAGCATCAGTTTCACCTATACAAGTTTTACAAGTTTATAATTTCAGAATACCAACAGCTCCAATGACCAGAGTGCATGCGTTTGTACCATTCAATGGGGGTAACCCATTGAATCTGGCTCAACACAATGATATACTAGTTGCAACACACAAGAGTTTTCCCTTTTTCATTGGTGAAGAGAAGACTACACCAATAGAGCATATCAAAGATATGGTTTCACTGTGTGGAGTTCATCACATGACTCAGGAGAATGTGGCATTAAGGTTGTTAGTAGCATCATTCAAGGGTAAAACACTTCAATAGTTTCATGGCTTACCAGTCAATACTATCATGAGATGGCATGATTTAGGAGATAAGTTGAGCAAGCAATATTCTGACAAGTTTGATCATCTATCTCTAGTCAAGCAGATGACGACTATAAAGAGAGCACCACAATAACATATGATGGACTTTAATTTCAGGTTTAAACGGACTTGGAATACAATTCTAGTAATAGTTAGGCCTACTCTTGATCATGATTTTTTGTATTATCTTAGATCATTGAATAGTGATATTACTTTAATGATACAATCAATGGGTGGATTAACGTTACCAAAAATCTATGACATCACTATTAAATCTGAGAAAAACCTTATACAGGCTGGCAAAATTGCACCAAGGCCACTTATGCCAATATTTCCAGATATTCATCCCATGATGCCAATTAATTTACCACCTATCCTCAGTTCCAGTAGAACTAGCCTTAGGCTATCAACCAATTGTTCAAAATGGTGCATTTCCAGCACAATAAGATCTCCAAGAGCTTAAGGGTAATCAACAAGATATGGAAAAATTATTGCAGACAATCAACAATGATTTAGTGAGTCTTAAGAGGCAACAAAACCAAAAATTTAGGCCTTACCAAGCACCTTTTCAAGCTAACAGACCACCCTATCAGGTAGATAATCAAGGAAAACGAAGAAATTTCAATCCTAGGCCACCATACAATCAGAATAAGAATTTTGCCAGCTCCTCTAAGGAGCTCGTACCTATTCAAAATAACTTGGCACAAGACTATGTATGGTGTTACCCATGCAATCAGCCTCATGATCAAGCCATGTGCATGAATGGAATGATTAATCAAGCCCTTATGGTAGAGAGAAATTACACAGTTGTGGAAAGTACAACAAAAGATAGCAATGATCAGAATTGGCAAGGCAATGAATTCTACGGAGTAAATCAGATACAAGGTCAAAATCAGTTAGCTACTTCTATTGCAACAAATACAAGATCTAAGAAAAGAGCAACAGACTTGAGACAACAAGTTGTTTTTGATAAACAACAGCTAGAAAGTGACAAACAATAGGCTGATAAAGTTAACCAACAAGTTGTTTAACAAAAAAATAAAGTTTTAGCAACTGATAAAGAGCAGTCACAACCCTCTTCTTCACAAAATGTCCAGATTTTACCAAGAAAACAACCTGAGACTGCTAAAGAACAACAAAAATGAGCTGAACCAGTTAAAGAACAACCAAGAATTCAGCCAGTTCCAGTGCAGAAGGAGACTATTGTTCCTAAAACCCAACACAAGGTTAGTTCTCTAGCTTTTAACATTGTAGATCATATGAAAAAGGCAACTTTTAGCATCACCATGTTGGATGCATTAAACCTACCTAGGTAGAAAGAAGTTTTGTAGGAGGCTTTGGCTAAGATATCTATTTCTGACGAAGCAACTAAAGAGAAGCCAAGAGTTCTTACAGACAATTCAGACAACAAAAAGGGGCAGACAACTCAAGAGGTAAAACCACCACCCTTTTATGTTAATTAGATAATTGGTGATAGCATAGTGCATAATTGCATGATAGATTCAGGAGCAAGCAACTTAATTATGCCTAAACAACTGGTAGATAAGTTAGGAATTGAGTATGAACCATTGTCAAAAGGGGCAGTTCAATTGGATGGCATAGCCATTAAGTCTGTAGGAGTTATCAAAAATTTTCCTCTTACATTGCATGCATGTCCAAAATTTCAAATTCCATAGGACATTTATGTTATTGATCTCCCACCTTATTTTTTCATTTTCCTATCTAGAGATTTCACTACAAAATTAGGTGGTTATCTATCATCAGACTGGTCACAGATGTTTTTTCAGAACCAAATATGTTACTAGAGTCACAATTAAGTCAAAACCACAGGCTAAAGACCATATCGAGCCCTATGTGCCAAATCCCATAAATGCAAACCTAGCTTTCTATGATCAGGAGGATCAATCCATGATCCTCGACCCCACTGCACCTATAGAAGGCATACCTGATATTAATTTAGATGAGTGGGTAGTTGAGAATCATGAGGTTGACTGGTTCAGTCTCATGGATGAAGTAGGTTTGGGCTTTTATATGATTCAGGAGCTCGATGAAACTATTCCAAATCTGGTCAAGGAGGAAAAACAGCTAGAACAACAAATTGATCAGCTTTGGAAGCTATACTTTGATGGATCCAAGAGTAAAATAGGTGTTGGTGGAGGAGCAGTGCTCATATAACCTGAAGGAGACAGGTATTATTCAACTTTTAGATTTAATTTTAGTTGTTCTAATAATTTTGCTGAGTATGAAGCATTGATACATGGCTTAGAGTGGGCCAGAAAAAGGAAAATTAAGTGTTTATGGGTGTTTGGTGATTCTGAGTTAATAGCAAATCAGATTAGAAATCTGAATTTGACAAAAACTGATTTGCTGAAATTTTGTAAGCACCATGTTTGGGACTTAATTGAAGAGTTTGGGGTAAGGGCACCAATATCTGACACAATTTTGGCTCTTAAGATGCCATTTTTTTTTTTGAAATTGGCAAAATTTGATTTGCATGAGAAAATGAAGATAGTAACGCTCAAAATTTCAAGATGCGGCAAGAACAAAATTTGAAGTGCTCCGAGTCTAAGTTCTAAGATACTATTTGTTTTTGAAATTAATGAAGATTAAGGGTCTCAAAAAGGGGGGGAGGTGCAAAAAAGGTCCTATTTTTATCCAAAAAAATAGCATAGCGCCTGAGGGCTCCCCCCTTTTTTATTAACTTTTTTTAAGAATTTCAAAAATCCCAATGGTGAGAAATTAGCTAACACCATTTAGTTTATCCTCCTTCTTTTGGATAATTTTTTTAATGAAAATATAATATTTTTATGAATTTTCAAAGTGGACACATCTTGAAAAGCTGAAATTTGTGTGTGCTCCCCCCCAATTTTTTTGTAAACTAATTGAAAAATTGATTTTTTTTCATCATGTGTAGAATGGAGTCTAGTTTCAAAAAATGTAATTTGTTTCACATTCCGATGAACATGTAAAAATCTATGATATTGCTACCAAGATTCAACCATGTAGTTTTCAAGTCAAACTCATTGACCCATGATTCATGAGTAGTGGTTCACAAGAACCCATCTCTCATGATAATGAATGGTCCACTTAGCACTCATTGCATCTAGGTGATGCTCACAGAGGTGAAGCATTGGTCTGTCTCGAGAGGTCACCCATCCCAGTACTGCTCCAGCTCAAGTGCGCTTAACCATGAAGTTTTCCCCAAGGTTAATCCCACTTAGCTTGCTACCCCATTTGCAAAACCTTTAGCAAGTGCAAAAATCTATCCTAAACCTAGCACATGTTGGTTTTTGGCCAAAAACGAAGGCATTTACAATAGAAGCCATGGATCAAAACCTTAACTAAATGAAATGATTTTTTTTATATATATTTAGATAGCTAAGAGAGAGGTTAATGCTATCATGATTTTTTATAAACTTGCATTGAAAGACGTGCAAATGAGACGAGGAACACGAACGAAAATATGAGAAAATTTGGCAAATCCTATTAATTAACACGTCCAAAGCAGGACATTTGGCGAGTGCCAAATAACTCATCACATTTGGCGTGCACCAAATTTGACGGGTCATTTGGTGAGCGCCAAATGACCTGCTTTGCACAAAACTAGGATTTCCCCTCTTTGGTGAACACCTTTGATAATGCTTAGAGTGCACAGTTTATGATCATAGATGGATAGTCGAGGTTTTACCTTTCATACCTTCTCTAACTCGTTACTATTACTGGATAACTCTTTATCCCTTTGAAGTCTCTATCTCTCAGGTCACACTCCCTCCCATGTGACCTAGACTACTCTCTCAGTCCAATCCCCTCCCACATAGGTACCTAAATAAATCTATCTCACTCCAACCCCCTTTCTCACTCTCCCTCTCTCTCTCCCTCTTTGATCTTTTTATCTCTCTCACTACATCTCCCTCTCTTAGGTTGTTATCTTTCTGTCTTTGTCTCTCTCTCTCAAGTCTCTCCCTCCTACACCCTCTCCCTCTCTTAGGTTTGTCACTCACTCACTCCATCTATCTCTCTCCCATTCCCTCTCTCACACTCACTCTATTTCTCTCCCTCTATCTCTCACTCTCTCTCGAGTATCTCCATCCCCCCTCTCTCTCTCTCTCACACACACACACACACTCCCTCTCTCTCTCCTCCTCCATCTCTCTCACTCTCTCCCACTCTATCTCTCTCCATTTCTTTTAGGTCTCTCCCTCTCTCTCTCTCAAGTATCTTCATCCTACCCCCTCTCCCTCTCTCTCTTTGTCTTGAGTCTCCCCCTCCTACCCCCTCTCCCTCTCACAGTCACTCCCTCTATCTCTCTTCCACTCACTCCCCATCTCACTCCCTCTATTTGTCTTCATCTACCTCTCCATCTCTCTAAAGTATCTCCCTCCCACCACCTCTCCCTCTCTCTCTCAAGTCCCTCTCTCTCTCATGCCCTCTATCTCTCTCCCACTCTCTCTCCCTCTCTCTCAAGTCTCTCCCTCCCACCCAATCTCCTTCCCTCTTTTTCTCTCAAGTCTCTCCCTTCTATCCCCTCTCCCTCTTTCAGGCCTCTCTTTGTATCTCTCATTCACTCCCTCTATCTCTCTCCCACATCCTCTCACTCTCTCTCAATCCCTCTATCTCTCTCCCTCTCTCTTAGATATATCCCTTCCACCCCCTCCCACTCTCTCTTTCTCCCTTTATCTCATGTATCTCCTGCCACCCCCTCCATCTCTCTCAAATCCCTCTATCTCGAGTACTCCCTCTCCCCCGAGTACTCCCTATCCCTCCCACCCCCTCTCCATCTCTCAAGTCTCTCTCTCTCAGTCCTTGTATCTCTCCCATATTTCTATCTCTCACTCCCTCTCTCTCCTACTCTCTTAGGTATCTCCTTCCCACCCCCTCTCTCCCATTTTTTCTCCCTCTCCTTCTCTCTCGAGTGTCTCCCTCCCACCCTCTCTCCTTCTCCCTCTCTCTTAGGTTTCTCCCTCCCACCCCCTCTCCCTTCCTCTCTCACTCTCTCTCTGTCTCTATGTCTCTCCCTCTCTCTCTCTCCCACTCCCTCTCTCTCTCACTCACTCTATCTCTCTCCTACTTTGTCTCTCTCCCTATCCCCCTCTCTCCCTCTATCTCTTTATCTCTCTCCCACTTTCTCTCTCTCCCTCTCTCCCTCTATCTCTCTCCCACTTTCTCTCTCTCCTTCTCTCTCCCTCTCTCTCTCACTCCCTCTATCTCTCTTCAACTTTTTATCTCTCCCTCTCACTCAGGTCTCTCCTTCTCACCCCATCTCCCTCTTTCTCTCTCTCAAGTATCTCTAGCCTACCCCATATTTCTCTCTCTCTTTTTCAAGTCTCCCCCTCCTACACTCTCTCCCTCTCACAGTGACTCCCTTTATCTCTCTTCCATTCCCTCCCTCTCACTCCCTCTCTCTCTCTCCCTCTGCCTATCCCTCTCTCTCAAGTATGTCCCTCCCACCACCTCTCCCTCTCTCTCTCTCTCAAGTAGAGGGTTTAGGGATTAAGGGTTAAGGTTTGAGGGTTGAGGATTGAGGGTTGAGGGTTGAGGGATTAAGAGGGTATGGTGGTTGATGGATTAGGGTTTAAGGGTTAAGGGTTGAGGGTTGAGGGATTAAGAGGGTATAGGGGTTGAGGGATTCGGGTTTAAGGGTTGAGGGTTAAGGGTTGAGGGATTAATATTGTAGAGGGGTTGACGGATTAGGGTTTAAGGGTTGAGGGATTAAGAGGGTATAGGGGTTGAGGGATTAGGGTTTAAGAGTTGAGTGTTGAGTGTTGAGGATTAAGAGGGTATAGGGGTTGAGGGATTAGGGTTTAAGGGTTGAGGGTTGAAGGATTATGAGGGTATGGGGGTTGAGGGATTAGGGTTTAAGGGTTAAGGGTTGAGGGTTGAGGGTTGAGGGATTAAGAGGGTATAGGGGTTGAGGGATTAGGTTTTAAGAATTGAGGGTTGGGGGTTGAGGGATTAAGAGGGTATGGGGGTTGACAGATTAGGGATTAAGGGTTAAGGGTTGAGGGTTGAGAGAGTATAGGGGTTGAGGGATTAGGGTTTACGAGTTGAGGGTTAAGGGTTGAGGGATTAATATTGTAGAGGGGTTGAGGGATTAGGGTTTAAGTTTTAAGGAGTTGAGGGATGAGGGATTAAGAGGGTATGGGGGTTGATGGATTAGGGTTTAAGGGTTAACCGTTGAGGAGTTGAGGGATTATGAGGGTATAGGGGTTGAGGGATTAGGGTTTAAGGGTTAAGGGTTGAGGGTTGACAGGGTATAGGGGTTGAGGGATTAGGCTTTAAGGGTTGAGGATTAAGGGATTAAGATTATAGAGGGGTTGATTGATGAGGGTTGAGGGTTGAGGGGTTGATGGATTATGATTTAAGGGTGGAGGGTTAAGGGTTAAGGGTTAAGGGTTGAGGGATTAAGATTGTAGAGGGGTTGAGGGATTAGGGTTTAAGGGTTGAGGATTGAGAGGTTGAGGGATTAAGAGGGTATAGGGTTTGAGGGATTAGGGTTTAAGGGTTGAGGGTTGAGGGATTGAGAGGGTATGGGGGTTGATGGATTACGATTCAAGGGTTAAGGGTTGAGGGGTTGATGATTAAGAGCGTATAGGGGTTGAGGGATTAGGGTTTAAGGGTTAAGGGTTGAGGGTTGAGGGTTGACAGGGTATAGGGGTTGAGGGATTAGGGTTTAAGGGTTGAGGGGTTGACGGATTAAGAGAGTATAGGGGTTGAGAGATTAGGGTTTAAGGGTTGAGGGTTGAGGGATCAAGAGGGTATGGGGGTTGATGGATTAGGGTTTAAAGGTTAAGGGTTGAGGGTTGACAGGGTATAGCGGTTGAGGGTTTAGGGTTTAAGGATTGAGGGTTAAGGGTTAAGGGTTGAGGGTTGAGGGATTTAGAGGGTATGGGGGTTAAGGGATTAAGGTTCAAGGGTTAAGCGTTGAGGGTTGAGGGATTAAGAGGGTATAGGAGTTGAGGGATTAGGGTTTAAGGGTTGAGGGTTGAGGTATTAAGATGGTATAGGGGTTGAGGGATTAGGGTTTAAGATTTGAGGGTTGAGGGATTAATATTTTAGAGGGGTTGAGGGATTAGGGTTTAAGGGTTGAGGGATTAAGAGGGTATGGGGGTTGATGGATTAGGGTTTAAGGGTTAATGGTACAGGGTTCACGGTTTAAGGGTCCCACTCCCTTTCTCTCCCACTCCCTCTCTGGGGTCTTCCCCCCCCCACCATATAACTGAATAAATTATTTTTCTCTCAAGTCTGTCTCTCTTGGGTCTCACTCCCTCCCATGCTACCTACACTAATCAATGTCACTCCAATGCCCTCTCTCACAATCCCTCTCTCTCTTAGTTTTCTCTCTCCCATGCCCTCTCCCTCCCCCCCCTCTCTCTCTCTCAAGCCTCTCCCTACTAACCCCTATCTCTCTCTCTCCCACTCCCTCCCTCTCTCTCTCACTCCCTCTATCTCTCTCCCACTACCTCTCTCATATCTTCACCCCCACCATATAATTGAATAAATTATTTCCCTCTCAGTCTATCTCTCTTGGGTCTCACTCCCTCCCATGCTACATACACTAATCAATGTCACTCCAATTCTCTCTTTGTCAGGCCTCACTTACCTCCCACCCTACTTTCTTAGGTCTCTCCATCCCACCCCCTCTCTCCTATGTCCCTCCAAACCTCTCTCCCTCTCTCTCTCTTAGGTTTCTCCCTCCCATGTCCTCTCCCTCCCCCTCTCTCTCTCTGAAGTCTCTCCCTCCTACCCCCTCTCCCTCTCTCCCTCTCTCTCTCTCCCACTCCCTCCATATCTCTCTCACTCCCTCTATATCTCTCCCACTCCCTCTCTCATGTCTTCCCCCCCTACCATATAACTCAATAAATTCTTTCCATCTCAAGTCTGTCTCTCCTGGCTCTCACTCCCTCCCATGCTACCTACACTAATCAGTGTCACTCCAATGACCTCTCTCACAATCCCTCTCTGTCAGGCCTCAATTACCTCCCACCCTACTTTCTTAGGTCTCTCCTTCCAACCCTCTCTCTCCCAATTTGACTCCCTCTCCTTCTCTCAGGTGTCTCCCTCCCATCTTCTCTCCCTCTCTCTCTTAGGTTTCTCCCTCCCACGCCCTCTCCCTCCCCCTCTCTCTCTCTCAAGTCTCTCCCTCCTACCCCCTCTCTCTCTCCCTCCCACTCCCTCCCTCCCTCTCTCAATCCCTCTATCTCTCTCCCACTCCCTCTCTCAAGTCTTCCCCCCCCACCATATAACTAAATAAATTCATTCCCTCTCAATTCTATCTCTCTTTGGTCTCACTCCCTACCATGATACCTACACTAATCAGTGTCACTCCAATGCCCTCTCTCACAATCCCTCTCTATCAGGCCTCACTTACCTTCCACCCTACTTTCTTAGGTCTCTCCTTCCCACCCCCTCTTTCCCACTTTGACTCCCTCTCCTTCTCTCAGGTGTCTCCCTCCCACCCTCTCTCCCTCTCTCTATCTTAGGTTTCTCCCTCCCATGCCCTCTCCATCCCCCTCTCTCTCACTCAAGTCTCTCCCTCTTACCCCCTCTCTCTCCCACTCCCTCCCTCTCTCTCTCTCACTCCCTCTATCTCTCTCCCACTCCCTCTCTTGGGTCTTCCCCCCCCACCATAATACATTAAACTACCAACTACACTAACATAAGGCACCTCGGTCATGTCCTCCATCTCAATAGGAGATTTTGGACAATCTTCAACAGAGAGTTTCGCTCCCTGCAACACTGGAATAACTAACTGCTTGCAATATTTCATATTAAACCTCTAAAGGATAGCATTGATATACTTACTCTAATTGAGCCAAAGTTTTATATTTCTTTTATCCCTTCTAATTTCCATCCCTAGAATATACCTAGGTACACCTAAATCTTTCATTTCAAACTATGCTAACAATTGAGATTTTAAATCAAAAATCATACCCTTACTATTCCCAAATAATAACATGTCATCCACATACAAGGAAATAATAATCAACCAACCATTTTTAGATTTAAAATACACACAATGATCTAATTTTGATCTTACAAATCCCAATGACAACACAAACGTGTCAAACTTATGGTACCCCATTCTAGGAGATTGTTTTAGACCATACAACTATTTCTTTAACTTGCAAACCAGATTTTCTTTACCTCTTTCAATGAAGTGCTCCAATTGGGACATATAAATTTCTTCTTCCAAATCTCCATGAAGAAATGTTGTCTTCACATCCATCTGCTCAATCACTAAGTCATACACAGTTGCAAGAGACAATAGAAATCTGATAGATGTCATCTTAGCTACAGGAGAAAATATTTCTCCAAAAATCAAATCCCTCTACCTGGGAATAACCTTTAGTGACCAACCTAGCTCTATACTTCTCCACATTTCCATTTATACCAATTTTCTTTTTAAATACCCATTTATAGTCAACGGTTTTTAGACCTTCAGGTAAAGGTACCAAATCTCATGTTTCATTATTTTTCAATGATGCCTTTTCTTCATTCATGGCATCCAACCAGGAATCTAAATCAAACATTTTAATTGCCTCTTCCACAGTCCTAGGCTCATCAGTACTAGTAATCAAAGCATAGGCACAACTAGAATTCAACATGGAATATCTAGATACCTTTCTGGTTGTCGCTTCTCCCATGTAGACCTTCTCATAGGCTGAGGTTGAGGTTGTGGTTCTTGTTGTTGTTCAGAAATCTCAAAACTACTTGAGCTCTCCTCAAATTTAGGTACACATGTGTTGAGAAGTTGTTGAGATGATTTAGCATTATTGTCATTGATGTCAAATCCTTGGATCCAGAAGGTTGTGCTCTGGATGATGTACAAACTTTATTTATCCTATTGTATGCTATGATGTTGTGTTGTGTGGAGATTATCCTTGATCCAGATATGGCAGTATTCCTTTTTGGGACATTTGTTGAATTCATTTGATGCAGTATAATGAAGACTAATCCTTTGATGATGGTTGTTGTACTCAAATCTTACTTTGGGTAACCTTGCTATTTAAAACTTCATGTTCTGTATAAGTCTAGACATTTCCCAAGCAGTGGGAGTACTTAGTCAGTTTATGGCTAATCCAGGAAGACCGCATTGAGATGTTGTTAAAAGAGTTTTTCAGGTATTTGAAGGGTACCTCCGAGTATGATTTATATTATCATGGTAACTCACTTGGTTCACAAAGATCTGTTAGCATTCATGGATATATGGATTTTTATTAGGTAGGGGACATTAACAACAAAAGGTCCACCAATGGATACATATTCATGTTACATGGTGGTGCGGTTAGTTGGATGAGTAAGCGGTAGGATGTAGTAGCTTTATCTACTATTGAGGTAGAGTATATGACAACAAATCATTCCTACAAGGAAGCCATTTGGCTTAGAAATTTGTGCTCAAATATTGGTTTGAATGTAGGGTAGATTACTATTTGTTGTGACAATCAGAGTGCTATTTGTTTGGCAAAAAATCCAACTTTCCATGCTAGGACGAAGCATATCGATGTTCAATATCATTTCATTCGTGATATGGTGGAATATGGAAAGGTTAATCTAAAAAAAGTAGATACCTTAGAAAATTTCACAAATGCATTGAATAAACCTATGAGCATAGACAAGTACAGGTGGTGTGCTAGTTCAATGGGCCTTAGGTCCTATAACATTCAGTAATGGCATGTTTTGAAGAAGCCAGTAAGTCTTCATCAAGTGGGAGCATGTTGGAAATCATACCTCAACTTGTTGGCTTGTATTACTCCTTCACAACATAGCTTCTAATTCCTTATTGGACTTATTCTCCTTTATCAACAAGACCTTATTCTATGTCTCCTCGATGGACCGATGTTACTTCTTGCGTTGCTGTGGTGTATTCTTTGTCAACGAGAGTAGTGCATTTCAGCGAGAGTCTTCTTAATGTCTCCTCAAAACTCCAATGAGAGTGAATCATATTGACTTTTCTATTTCACTAGGACATTGAGTCATGTCTCTGCAACATGCCGATGGAAGACTGGTGAATCTAGTCATTGGGACTTCGTGAGTTCACCGCGACTTCGAAGAAAGTCTCTTCGATGAGCTGATACGCCGATGGCTTATGGAGGTGACATGGCAATGGAGACTACATGGAGCGATATGATCCTCATCGAAGTGACATGCTTGTTTCGGTAGGAGATGATGGATTGTCTCATCGAAATGGTGATATGCATAGAGTTGTGTAACCAACCAGCCCATGGGTGTCTTGGTGGGACTCGATCATTCTAAGTGGGAGAATAGGGATTGGATGAAGCTGACAAAGGATGGATGATTGGATGTTTTGGTGTATGGTGAGATTTTCAAAGTGACTCGATGAATTAAAAGAGAGATTGAATAGAGTCTCTTTGATGGTGTTATATGGAAAACATTTAGATCGTTCACTATAGTTACTTGGGGAATTTGAATTGAATAGTTCCTTGGAGGCTCTGGAATGAATAATAAATGTGGAATCAACATTGTACATTTTGTAACATTGTATTATAGTATTGTTTGAATTAAACTATAGTGAGGTTGGTCAGGGAAATGTTATGTTGCTAAGATTGATACTGCGAATTAACACTTGGAAGTAGAAGTTTTGCAACTTTGTATGTAATTTTTTTTTACTGCAATACGAAGAGATTTTGCTTGGTGTGTGGTTTTTTCTCCTGTTAGGGTTTTCTCACGTAAAACTGGTGTTCAATTCTATGTATTTTTTGTTTTAATTGTCTATTATGTTACCTATAAATGTGCATCTTAATGGACTATAATTTGAAATTAAATTTCATATTTGCATTTCTCTTCTAAGAATTGGTATTAGGAAATTTTTTCCGCACTTAGCTTTCCTTACATCAAGGACCAAGTCCCACATTTTCCAACCCATTTTCTTCATCCTCTAGCACCATGGGTATGACTTATGCAAATCTATTTTCCATGTCATCCACTCAAAATACCACACCATTAACCAACACAAAAACAAACCTAAATCCAAATCCATAAAACAAGACAAGAATGATTCATATTTCCACATCTAGAGTGCCAACCCAGATGACCAACACTACACCAAATAAAAACTTTTCCTTTGGGTCAAGATTAAACACCAACCAACCTCCATCACAACAACATGTCAATCTAAACCTCAACTTCACACCACAACATCAACATACCAACCAAGCTCCCCCACAACATCATATCAATACAAATACCAACACCAAACCTATGTTTACATCCCACTTCTAACAAGTCAATCAAAATCATTCACAATAAAACATCAACCTAAACCCAACATTTATATCCAACTTCCAAAACCAAAATTTTCTATCACCATATAATTACCTCAACATACTTAACACCAATGCCAATCTTCTCATGCAAAGTTAACCAAACATACCATGATCACCCATGGAAAATTTTATTGAATAAATACAAGTAATTCATCAATAAATGTATGCATGTGAGTGGGACAAAGAAAACATACTCAATGGAAGAGCTATGTCCTTATCCTTTTGATCAAACCATATACATGCCACCTTTCCCCCCACACTTCAATGTGCCAAAATTCAATAAATACAAGGGGAAAGGAGATCTAGTAGATAATATGAGAGAGTTTAATACTAATTATATGCACATTTATTTTGAGCCTATATACTTAATGAGATTATTCCCACGAAGCATTTCGAGGCAAGCTCTAGAGTGGTTCACACACTTACCTCCTGGGATAAGAACATATAATTAACTAGCTAACAAGTTTATCACACACTTTGCCTATAAAATTGAAAGTGGCATGGCCCTTTAAAACTATGCACAACTAAACAAAAATAAGGGGAGTCACTTCATTCTTTCAAAGATGGTGAAGTATGGCTACCAAATGTCCTTTTCACATACCTGATAAATAGTTGGTCCCTATCTTTGTTGAAAACCTCAACATATAATTAATGCACCAACCTAAAATCCATTGTTGCAACACACTTGAGGATGCCATTGAAAAATCTCTTTTTGCAAAAGGATTGGTCAAGATCTTCAAATAAAACCAAAACAATCCCAATGACAAAGGAAAATTTTGGTCTAAAAACAAGAATGTCACTAATGATGGGGTAGTTTATGCTAAAGTGGTTAACAAAGTCCATTCCACAATTCACCTCAAAGGTCCTTCAATGATAAACAATTCAACATCAAGTCATGATCAAACTACAAATTCGATCCAAAACAACCAACAACGTAGAGGTCCTCCATGAGAAAACATGCCTAAATGAACATATACACCCTTAGGGGAACCCATTTAATCAGTCTTGAAGAAAATTTTACAATCAAATTTCATTCAAATACTAGAAGTTAGAACCTATGAACCATAAATTTTCAAACCAACTTGGTGGAATGACAATACCTTTTGTGAGTACCATCGTATGAAGAGATAAAATATCATGATGTTGGAAGCTTAAGGAACTTATCCAAGATCTTATTGAACAAGGTTCCATATCATTGGACAATTTACAAGGAAAGACAAATGTTGGCCATAATATCTTCAAGAATCCCCTACAAGACGATGAGAAAGGAAAAACCTCAAGTTCAAGGAAAAATACAAACAACAATACTAATTACACTAGTGTCTCATATGAGTATACCGTCAACCCATCATGTCACATTTTTAGAGAAAATAATAATGATCCATTACACCTTGAAGTATAAATTAATAAACACAAAATTAGATGAGTCTTGGTAGATGGTGGAGCATGTGTGAATATATGCACTTTAAGACTGGTCATAATATTGGGATTCTCTGAGACTTGTATAAACACGTCTAAGGAAATTATTATCAAGGCTTATAATGATGCAAAGAATTCATCCAAAGATATAATCATGCTTCCCATAAGGATTGGGTCTACTCTTCAAAATATAATATTCCAAGTCTTGGATTTGGACCTACCATACAACCTTCTCCTTGGTCACCCATGAATTCATCCATTAGGGCCGTTCCTTCCACATACAATCAATGCATTAAATTTCCATAGAATGGCACCAAGATTACTATATCACATGATCTTGACCCCTTCCAATATTGTAGCAATTTGAAAGGGACCACTAAACATAAAGTTCCTATCAATCGGGAAGCTTCATCCTCTGCCTCATTACATTACATTGATCCCTCTTCACTAGATAAATCTTCCACTCCATCCACCACACCTTTTGAACCTAAGGTATAGATCCATGACACGAGATGTGGAGAATATAACATTGAGAGCCTATTTTGCATTGGTAAGTTTCCCACATCACCAAAATCTTATGGGAAACCTCATCCTATTCAAAAGGAACCTAAAGTTGTCATTCGTAATCCTTTTACCACATTCACTAAGTGGGGTGAAATAAGTAAGGAGACTATAGGTGAGGATATTTCTACATGGATCTACAAGGATGAAGAAGAAACCAAATCCCTATAAATACCAGTTGAGTAGTATGGAAAAGGCTTCAAGATCATGAAGCAACAAGGTTATGATAGACATAGTGGTCTTGGTTTGAACAAGCATAGAATGGTAGAGCCTTTATTGTCTCCTAAATTTCCAAGGAATATAGGGTTAGGTTATGCATCACTAAAGGAGAGTCCTCCTCGTACTAAGTTATCTTTGGGTGAAAAAATTATCACTTCTAATAAAATTGAGACATCTGAGGAATATTATATTGAGATGAACTCCAATTAATGGGAATAGGATTCTTGCACCTCTAATAACTATGACCTAGCCAAAACCTTTGAAGAGCTTGACCTATCCTCTTCTCAAAATAGCTATGCTTGGATTGAAATATTCTGGGATCTTGATGATACCTCTGTTTTTACCATATCCACTTATTCCTTGAGCTATAATGATACCAATGGTGACTTATCCCTCATCTAACTGCAATTGGTAGATTGGGATCAACAAGGACATATGAGATTGGACATATTCGAGAAAGACAAAGCCATAGTTCAATTCATGGGACTTTGAGAAGGAATACCAAGGGGATAAGGTTGGATTTATCATAGAGCTTGAAAATTCAACGTACTTTGGGGAGTCTACTTCACCTTCTAGTCGCAAAAATGAGGAAGATAAAAACAATAGGTCTCTAGGTGAAAATTGAAAGGCATCTTTAGACAATGAAAAAGTAAAAATAAAGGACGTATCTGAGGGTAAAAACCTCCATGAGGTACCCAAGGATGGAGGGTTGGACATGATCCCCATAAACCAAGAGAGATCACCATTGCTTGTGGAAAAATAAGAAGAGGTTAATCTGGGTACTAATGATAATCCTAGAATAATTCACTTTGTAGCATCCTTGACAATCACAGAGAAGCCAAAATTTACCACTTTATTTTCAGAGAGATAAATCATTTTTTTTGGGTCATACGCTAATATGCCTGGGTTAGATCCTAATATATTTCGACATCATTTACAATTTTTCCCAAATGTAAAACTAATTAAGTGAAAGTTGAGAAAGATGTATCCATAGATCGCACTGTTAGTGAAAAAAGAATTAAATTTTTTGCTTGACATTGGTTTCATTCGACCTATAGATTATGCAAAATGGATTTCAAATCTTATTCTTGTAATGAAACTAATAGGTGGAATTTGAGTATGCATAGAATTTTGAGATTTAAATAATTTTTTTTCGTAAAGATGACTTTTCGTTGCCTAACATTAACATCATAGTAGACTTGGCAATGGGATACAAAATTCTACAACTTATGGATTCTTTTTCAGGATATAATCAAATCATAATTTCCCCTAAGGATCAACATAAGACAACTTTCACTTGTGCCTTGGGTACCTATTGTTGGAATATCATGTCGTTTGGTCTCAAGAACACTAGAGAAAAATATCAAAGAGATTTACCTACAATTATTCATGATTCCATGCATACATTCATGGAAGACTATGTTGATAACCAATAATCATTGACAAGAGATAGTCACTTAGCACTATTGAACAATTTTTTTAAATGATTAGAAGATTGTAAGGTCAAATTAAATATGAAGAAATGTATCTTTGGGGTACAATCCAAAAAACTATTATGATATATTGTCTATCATAGAGGTATTGAAGTTGATCCTACAAAAGTAAAATCCATCATGGACATGCCTCCATCAAAAAACATAATCTAGTTATGTACACTACAAGGAAGGTTACAGTTTATTCAAAGGTTCATAGCTCAGTTAGCGGAAAAATGTCAACCATTTCAACATCTGCTTCATAAGGGAGTCCCATTCATATGGACCGACCATTTTTAGGAGGCATTCCAAAAAATCAAGGATTATTTGTTATCTCCCCCAATTCTCATACCTCCCATTGATGGAAGACATCTAATATTATACATATCAACGACCTCATCAACATTGGGAGCCTTGTTAGCACAAAATGACAATTATGGAAAAGAATGGGATATCTACTATATCAGTTGCACTCTTGTAGGGTATGAGCTTAATTACAGTCCTATTGAATGAGCATGCCTTCTAGTTGTCTTCACTACTTAGAAGATTTGACACTACATGTTGATCATCAAACAAAACTGGTTGCAAAAATAGACCCCTTGAAATACCTACTCAACAAAGCAACCTTGATAGGTTGACTAGAAAAGTGGGTCATGATCCTAAGTGAATATGATATAGAATATGTTGGTCACAAAATAATAAAAGGAAAAGTGATAACCAATCAACTCAGAGACGCTCCAACAATAACAGATTATCCCTTGGTGTCTAATTTCCCTGATGAATCCATCTTCACAATAGAGACCTCTACAACATGGAAGCTTTACTTTGATGGATCTTATACAAATCATGGTTTTGAAGTTGGTATCCTCTTCGTCACACCATAATGGGACTTAATAACTAAGTCATACAAAATAGAATTCCCTTGTACTAAAAACATTCTAGAATATAAAGCATTGCTAATAGGATTTTGAATTGCCATCAAATAGAAAATCAAGAACCTTCAAGTCTACGGTGATTCCCAATTGGTTATCCATGAAGTTAATAATGACTATGGTATAAAAGATGAAAAGCTCACTCCCAAAAGAGAATGGTTGGTATTTTCTATGTGCAGGTGTTTTTACCAAGTCTAAAATGCAAAACCAAAAGAAAGGCAAATGAGGAAAACACAAACAACACCTCAAGCTTGGCCTAGTTGAACTTGAACAAAATGAAAGATAAAGAGAGTGACATACCTTATCCAAGTTGATCGGTTGATAGAATTTTGTTGATCTTTTGATTTGTATACTCTTAGATAGCTTTTGGCAGCATAACAACTTGTTTTTTCTCGATTTGGATGCAAGGATGGCTATATTGATAAATGGCTTGAGAGATTGAGATGATGAGAGTTTGAATCTGATAGAGAATGCTTGAGAGTGAATAATGGTTAGAATGCACAAATGTGTTAGAATACATGAATGTGAATGATGGTTAGGGTTACAAAATGGCTAAGTGTTAGTCATTTAGCAAGGGAGAGATGAATGAATGGCCAAGATTGATTCTTGGGAAAGGATCCATGGTTGAGATCAAAGGGTTAACTAAAGAAATTAAAAATTCATGTTTCATATGCCTTGGAATGATAAAAGGAATTAAATATTACTTTGGGAAGGAGAAAAGGAATTTAATATTCCTTGGGGGATGAGAGAGGAATTAAAAATTCCTCAAAAGGACCTTGGGAAGAGAAAAATTAATTAAAAATTCCTTGGGGGATGGGAAGAGTTGAATAAGGGGTTGATTAGACTAGTTAATCAATGATTAGGTGGAGGTTAGGTGGATAATGAGGATTAGGGGCCAACTTGCAAAATTTGGAGGATGTGACACATCCTAATCATGGACTAGGAATGTGCACACCCCTAATGATGGGATTAGGAGGTGGATTAGGATTAAAAAAAGTGATAGAGGATGTGACATTTGTGGGAGTAAATTAAATAAATAGAAATTATTTATTTAATTTGTGGGATAGAAGGGGGTAAGGTAGGATAGATGATAAATTATTTAATCATTTAAATAAATACCTTATGGATTTAGAAGACTTTAGGGGTATTAATTAAATAATAGTGATATTACTTAATTAATGCATATAAGAGAATATTTAGATGAAAAAGGATAAATTTGACCAAACGTAAGTGGCCAAATTTAGGTGTCTACAGTTTCAAATAGTATTTTGATGTCATCATTTTTAGTCAAATTTTGAGAATTCAAAACAAAGTAGCTAATGCAATGGCCACCATTGGACGTCTCTTGGATATACCTAACAATGTGTCATAGTATGAGTTATTGGTGGAACAATTGTTGATCCTCATGTTCAATTTCCTCAAATCCAAGATCATGTGTGAAATCATTGGTCTTGATTTTCCCTAGTATAAAGACTTTTATAATTACCTATATGATCAAATTATCCCTCTTAAGTTGTCCTCTAACCAATACAAGACCTTTATCTGACAAGCAGCTAAGTATGCCATCATCAGTGATACCCTTTACCATCATAGCCTAGATAACACCCTCCTTATATGTCTTGATTCAAAGGAAGCACAAACAACTTTACACGAGGTACATGATGGTATATGTGGAGCTCACTCTAATTGTCCTACCTTAGCCAAAAATCTTATGCAAATAAGATACTATTGGCCTACTATGGAGCATGATGCTTATCACTTTGTTAAGAAATTTCACCAATGTCAGATACATGGAGATATTTTGCATGCACCTGCCTAGTACCTTCACCTAATTATGTCACTATGGCCATTTGATCAATGAGGACTCAAAATCATGGGAAAGATTCACCCTACCTCCGCCAATGGTCATAAATTCATCCTTACGGTATTTGAGTATTTCACAAAATTGATCGAAGCCATTCCAATGACCTACATCATTGGTATGAAGATATCCAAGTTCATCCTTAATTACATCATATGATAGTATGGTGTTCCCCAATCCATAGTTACATTATCCATCCTTTCAAAAATCAGGATTTATGGGAACTATGTGAGAGATTTCATATCCATCACCACTTCACCACTCCATATTACCCCCAAAGTAACGATCAAGCTGAGGCATCCAATAAAAATATCATTAAACTCCTAAATAATACTTTCGAAAATGCTAGCCATCATTGGCACATCCAACTTAACCCAAAATTATGGGCTTATTGTACTAGAATATGCACTCCTATATGAGCCACTCCATATGCCTTCATCTTTGGATCTAAAGCCATTCTCCCCATTGAGGTCGAGTTACCATCCTTGAGAGTATCCATGCAACAATTCATTGATGATGAAGAATATTGTCTTTCATTTGCATGAGCTAGAATTATTGGATGAAAAGAGATAAAACACATTGGTCCATTTACAAGCATATCAAGATTATCTTCATCACAACTATAATAAAAGAGTCTGAGTTAGACATTTTTACATTGGTGGCTTGGTCTTGAAGGAGAACCCGAAGAATCAAATGGATCGAGAGAAGCCCGAGAAGTTTGAGCCTAATTGGTTGGGTCCTTACATCATAACTACAACATATGGATCCGATGCTTATCAAATTTCTACTCTTGAAGGTGAACCATTACCAGATCCCATCAATAGCATGCACCTTTGCAAGTACTATACCTAGCTTTCAGAGAATCCCATAAAAAATAAAGAAAAATACAAAAAAATCAAAAAAGAATTTTTTTTGTCACCCTGATGAAAACTTGGCAAAAAAGTGTCTTGGTGGCACCAAATAAAAGAAAATTAAAGAGAAATAAGTTGTCCAATAGTGAAAACCACTCTGGTGGCACTTTGGGCAAGTACCATGGTGAAAACCTAGCAAAGAGGTGCCATGTGTAGTTAGTCTTTACTCCATCTTGTAATATCATTCTATCTAATTTTCCACTTTCATTCCATAATAAGTTCCACCTTTCCCATTTGTTCATAATAAAGCTTAGTCATCCTTCTCATGGCCTGAGAATTGTTAATGTTTAGCACCTTTTGCTTTCCATATTCATCCATAATAAATTTTGCCCATCCATTTCATCCATAATAAGATGGTCCTATACTTGATTGGGGGAAATTCCTTGACTCATGTCTCATAAGGGGATCCTAGACATGAGTCAACATCAAAATATTTTAAAAATCCAAAAAAAAATTAGAAAATTAAAAATCCAAAAAGAAAAAAGAAGTCAAAAATCCAAAAAAATCAAACACTCCAAAAATCCAAAAAAATCAAAACATGTTTAAAATCCAAACAATTAGAATTTCATCAAAACTCCAAAAATAGAGTATGTTCCAGTCCAAGTGGTTGAACTACATTTCCTTTGTGACTTCACACAGGTAAGGCCATTGTCGGTGAGCCCCCGAGGCTTAGGTCAGTCCCTTAAGTTTTTGTCATAATAAGTTGTCAGTCCATCCACATCCATCTTTCCATAATAAAATATACATGGTCAGAGTCAGTCTAACTACATTGTATTTATACTTTACACAGGTAAGTCCATCTTTGATGAGCCCTTGAGGCATTAGGTTAGTCCCTTAGGGTTTGTAATAACAAGGTCTTCACCCATTGCATCCACATCCCATAATAAACCTTCCCTTGTTAAGGTTGACACTTTGAGCATACATAAACAAAAAATCATTGAACATAGAACTAAGCTTATCAAATCTTTAAACAACAAATCAAACTATCCAACTAGCCTCTGATCCAAATAGATCAATTTCCTAAAAACATATGTGCCTACCTATCAAACATTGAACAATCCTTATCAGTTATCAAATAGTCTGATACATATTGTGCATCGTTGGGATCCCTGGTTTGATATGACATGCTGCATTTCTGAAACCAAACTTCATCTATCCTATCATCAATATCATACAAGTTGTTGCACCCTCGAAACTAGAATCAATGTCTTATACGAGGTATATCATTCCTGTAACTAGACGCTATCCTAGCAATTGTCTTATACAAGATGTTACATCATCTAGATCCCTAGTCTTATATGACATGCTCCATCTCTTGAAACCAGACACTATAATTATCTAGAATTTGATCATATAATTTGGCAAAAGATCTAAATGGTTATTGACTCTTTTGGTCTAGTCTATCTTATCTTTTTGTCTGATGTATCTTTGATCATGTTACTATGCCCCTCGAGGAGTTCCACAAGTGATGAGAGGAGTGATGATGGATCATGAACTTTTTCTCTTTGGTTTATGTTTGTGTGTTTTCTTAGCAATATGACTAGGTAAACTTAGTTTTTTATGTGTGTTTGAGTTTCCATTTGGTTTAATCAAAATATCCTATGCAAGCTAAAGGTCATCTAATGCTTTCTTGCATCCGGATTAACATGCTTTGTGGTTACTTCCTCACCTATACTAACAAGGTTTTGCAATTGCTAGTCTACATCATGGAACTCCTTGTGTATCATGTGTTTGTTTTGCAAGAGATAACATATCACAATCTGTTCTAGATGTCATATCTTGGTGTTTTGTATCCATTTCCATAATAAATGTTTTGTGATGATAATTATGCAATAAAATCAAAGATTGATGATCTATCAACAAGATCTCATCCCATTTCATCCATCTCGTTTTTCTTCACTCCTTACTAACATTTTATTCTTGTCAACATTTCTTCCATCAGTACTTGCATTCATGCTTATCCAATTAACTTGTGGGTAAACTTGCCAAATTTTCCATTTTGTTTTTTAAATTTGTCAATTTTCCCGAGTGGGCATCATCCTATCTCACCTTAATCAGGGCATGTCAAGGCACACTAGGCCAAGTTATAAGCTGAATTTTCCCAATTATTCTTTGACGCAACACCCAAAATCACATTGTATCAAAGATGGAAAAAATATAGACACTACAAAATGTCTCAAGCCTGTAAGCAACATTTTATCACTAATTCACCTTCTTTCTTGCATAATTAAATAATTTTAACTTTTTAATTATTTCCTAAAGTCCTATTCCTCTATTCCTCTATTAATCAAATAATTCTTAATTATTTAATTAATTCACTTTATCCTTATTCCTCTCTTGATTAATTTAAGTAAATATCAATTTATTTAAACTACGTCACTAATTTCCCTCTATAATTAAATAAATTATTATTTATTTAATTATTCATATTCATTTTAATTTTAGTCTATAATTAAATAATTATTTTAATTATTTAATTATTCATTAGCTTTTTCCCTCCATAATTAAATAAATCCTATTTATTTAATTATTTTATCATTTTCTTCTCCCTTATAATTAAATAATTATTTTTAATTATTTAATATTTAGCATCCCACTTCTTCTTCTATAATTAAATAATAATTTTTATTATTTAATTATTTACTCACCATTCCCCAAATTAAATGATTGTTTCAATTATTTAATTTTCCTTTTCTTAGCTATGCCCTAGAAATCTCAACTATTTTCTTGAGTTTTGGTCCATCCTTCCCATCCTTAATCTCTTTTCCTCTCAAGTAATCTCATCCATTGATCATCATACATCATCATTCAATCCTCACCCTTCACTTGAATTGGGATTTCTATCAAATCAAGCCATCACATTCATTTCAACCTAACCACAACCTTCAATATTTTGCTTTCAATCACTCATCTTGAAGAACCACAATCTTTGAAGTTTTTCTGTCTTCTTCATAAGTTGGAGACTACAAATTTGAGAGCAAAAATAAAATAATATGAATAATTATTTAAACCCCCACAAACATCCAACATCTAATATCACGGGCTTTAATAAAAATTAGGAAAATGAGTGAAATCCATCTCATTTTAGGGTTTCCTCTTTTTCCTACATATCATTTTGGTGAATCCAACATGACATTAAGGTGTTGGGGGAAAAGTATTAGATGAATACATTTTATTTAACAAATGAAATTGGGAAAAGTTTTCATACCTTAAAGAGTGCAAATCTTCCAAAGGATCGACCCCTTTTCCAACATATCATTTTGGTGAACCCGACATGTTAACAATATATACCTTCTAAAATATGAAGAAAGTCATTCCATATCTAGGTTTAACATAGCACTGTGTTGCATTATTCAATTAGGAATTTATTTTTGCATCATAAAAGATATAAAATTTAAAAAATTGCATATCATATTGCATTATAAGTTGTAATAGGGTTTATTTAAGTCATTATAGCTTAGATCTACATTCTAATTGCATCTATAAAAAATGCATTAGGTCATTTAAATCTGAAAACAAATTTTAAAGTGTTCATTGCATGCATTTAGGTATCTTGCATATAGCTAAAAAAAGTGAAAAATTGTATTGTTTGTTTCAAAAAAGGTATCAACATTGTCATTTTCAGAATTTTGTCAATTGTTGCATTTTAGATCTAGAAATGCATTCACATTTGTCATTTATTGTTCAAGCATTTTCAATATTTTTGCACACTTGCATTTTCAATTTCATAATCATAAATTGACCAAATTATGGAAAAATATTCATTGTCAGACCTATTTTCACTTAGACTTGATATCCTTAAATAATATCATAAATAGTCAAACTCTTAATTCTTCAAAAACTTGTCCATGACATAGTCACATCGGGTGATTTAGTCCTATGTTTTTTGGCTCAATTTTTTTTCAAACCTCTATTTCAGTGTTCATTGTATGCTTCCACTATCTAATTTTTGCTTCTGAGTGCTTTGATGTGTTTTTTTAGAAATGTAATGTTCATAGTGGGCACACTTAGTGTTTTGAAACTCACATGATCTTCACTATTTGGTATCCTATTGCCAATACTTTGATGAGACCTAGTTCTAGACTTATGGAATCCCACACTGTTGTTGCATCCGTTGTGGATCCTAAGTCTTCCAACTCTTATGCAAAGTATTGTCAATACTCAAACCATTTTGGAATGCATCCCTAATTCTACAATAACAATGCCAACTTTATGATAAAATATTTTTACAAATATTAAGATTGTTGTTTCCCATGTTCTTGAGGATAAACTGAAACAATTGGATAAAGATTTAGAAGGACTCCAAGTCTATTTGAGTACTGAATGTCTAGCCAGCCTAATGATTCTTATAGTGGATAATATGAGTAAATTGATCAATGATGCTCAAGGACTAGAGGTTTTGTGTAGTCTTTCCCATATAGTTGATACTAAGATCCCTATGATGGCTATTTACAATCAATTTTTGGGGTACACTCAAAGTCAAGGAGGAAGCCAAATCTCTCTCTCCACAACTATAGCCTCTATTCCCACGTCATACACAAACCCAATTGTAACTTCAATGATACAATAAAGCATTGGAATAACTCCTACCTTAGGTCCTTCCACTGGGAATCCTTATAGTTTTTTGTCCTCACATGTCACACCTCAATATTTGTCACCTCTCATTAACTTGCAACATAGTATTCTACCAAGTACATACTTCCACCATATTCACCACATTCCCAAAACATGTCAAGAAATGATTCAATCATAAACCGAATTTTAAAAAATGTGACTTAACTTCAACAACAAATCTTAACATTGAACCAAAGCCAAAATCAACAACCATTGCAATATATCAAAAGGATCCCATTTTCACTTGAAATATTTAAAACAACCATGCCAAAAAATATAAAGATACACTAATTTGAGAAGTAGAATGGTAAAGGAGACCTTAGTAACCATATATCGATATATATTTCCTTGTGTAGTGAGTTTTTTTTTGAAGATAAGTTCTTGGCTAAATTTTTTCCTAGGTCATTGAAAGACATGGATTTGGAATAGTTTTGTTCATTTTCGAATAAATCAATCGACTCATTTAATGAGTTTTTTGATGAATTCCTCCAATATTTCCAAGTAAAAAATGGACCTAAAATTATATTAACTAATTTAGTATGATGTAAACAAGGGAAAAATGAAAAGGTAACAAACTTCATAGGTTAATATTAGTTACCATGTTCACAAATCAGTTATACTCTTCTTGATGTTGATGTTCAAAGAGTGTTCATTGGAAATTTACAACCTACCATAAGGGATACAATCTTGTTGATGAAATATCCATCCTTTATACACTTGTGTACTACCCTTCATGATTATCAAAACTTGGTTAGTCAGTATGGAGAGACATCTTCATCAACTCCTACTAAGTGATCTAAACCTGTATCTCAAAAAACTATTAAAAATTCAAGAAGAAAAAAAATAACTTTATCGAGATAAGTACACCTCAAACATCCAACCATGTTGAACCATAATTTGTAACCATAAGTTCAACTTTCTACCAATTTAGAACGGAAGATAGAAAATTCACTCAATTACCTGTTTCCCTCCATTCGATCATGTTGCAACTCTTAAAAGAAAAAACTTAATCTAATTACCTCTAATTAAAGACCTATGGAAACAACCAAACCTGTATCTCCAAACTTCAGCCCAAAAGCCTTTTGTCAATATCATCATATACATGAACATGATACAAATTTATGTATGCATCTTAAACATCAAATGCAAGACCTCATCAATTCTAATCACATCTAGTTGGTCAATGTTAATGATAAAGGAAACAAGTCCATCACTCCACCTAACCAAAACTTGCAAATATTCACCAATCCAATTCCAAATCATTTATCCAACTTTGTGCAAGCTTGTGATGTTAAGAATGATGATATGAATGTTGATAAGAATGATGACATGAATGATGATAAGGATGATGATAAGAATGATGATGAGGATGGTCTAGAAAATATGGTCTCTCTCATTGATGTTCAACTTCATAAGGGCCAAACCACTTTGTTACCTGGAATTTCTTTCATACAAATTGATGCATCTATACATGTGCTAGATGGTCCTCTCTATATCTCTCGACCTATCAGTGACAAACCTAAAGAAGGAATGCTCATTGATATTGTTTGTGCAAAGAATGTGATCACTGAGGAATTCTTGTTTGTGCATGAGAATTAGTATTTTTGATTGTTCTCAATCTTTCATTTTTATTATTATGTTGCATCTTGTTTAGCATAACTTAACTTATTTAATTTTTTTAAAAAAATACTTTAAATGGAGTTTCTTATTCCTATTTTGAATTCTTTTTTGATGATCACACTACCAAAATGTTGTCCTCTTTCTCAAAATGAAATATAAATCCTCTCATAACTTTGAAAAATCTAACTCCTAAGTAGAGACTTCTAGTTATCATTTGATTTGTGTACTTTGCTAAGATTGAAGAGGAAATTGGAAATAATGTATTTTGATCTTTCTTGAATGAGCATGATAATAATTGACAATTGACAACTACTCACACACCACAAAATAATATTTTCTCATGACTATCCTTACACTTGACTATACATTCTTTGTCATTCTTTGGCACACTCAAATGAGTTAAGCACTATTCTTTCCCTTTTTTATATACCTTTCATGCTTTTCACTTACTATGGCTCTTATTCACTATCTAATGATTGTGGAATGCTTATTTAAAAAGATAACATGTCTAGGTATTGATTGTCATATTTATCTCCCCAAAAAGAGCATGCTAGAATGATTGGGTGACTTGGGAAATGAAGAGAGACCTTACCTAGTATTTACCTGCCTACCTTGATTTTTCCACATTGCCCATTTTTCAAAATACTAAAAACTTAACAATTTGACATTTTTTTCTCTCATGCCACTTTCAAGACTACCCAAGATTAGTGCACTCTAGAATCACGAGGGAACTTGGGTGAAAAAAGGAGGCCTTCCATAGCATTGGAATTTCCACCTTGATGTGTTGGTATACTTGGTTTCGCTCCATGATGCACATAACAAAAAAATGCTTCTTTCCATATTTGCATTGCTTTCCATTGACAGTTTTTGCAAGAATGCATTTGACACTAGAACACACAAACGATATTGAGTTGACCCAAAATGAGAGAGGTTGGTTTGAAGGGATTTTATATACACCTTTAGGTCCAAACAAAGCATTCCTATGTACGACGAGCTCCAGACCGACTTCATCAAATTTTTACAAATTTTGACTTTTAGGGCTCTTAAGAGACTACCCCGAAAAGAGCACCCAAAATGATCAGGTGACTTGGGAAATGAAGTCAAACCTTCCATAGTATTTACATTCCTACCTTGACATGTCCACACTTCCCATTCGTAAAAATTACTAAAAAATTAACCATTTTTTATTTTTTGCTCTTAAGGCACTTTAGAGACTACCTTGAAAAGAGCACCCTAGAATGATCAGGTGGCTTGGGAAATGAAAAGAGACCTTCCATAGTATTTACTTACCTAACTTGATGTGTCCATACTACCCATTCATCAAAAACACTGAAAACTTAATAATTTTGCATTTTTTGCTCTTATGACACTTTCAATACTACCTTGGATTAGTGCACTCCAGAATCATGAGGGGAATTGGGAAAAAAAAAAGGCCTTTCATAGAATTGGACTGCTCACATTGATGTGTTGGTATAGTTTTTTTCACTCCATTATGCACAAAAAAATAAATACTACTTTCCATTTTTTTGCACTACTTTCCATTGACAATTTTTGCAAGAATGCATTTGACACTAGAAAACGCAAAACATGTTGAGTTGCCCCAAAAAGAGAGAGGTTAGTTTAAAGGGATTCAATATACACCTATAGGTCTAGACAAATCATTCCCATGTTCCATGAGCTATCAGAACGACTTCGTCAAATTTTGACAATTTTTGGCTTTTAGAGCTCTTAAGAGACTACCCCAAAAAGAGCACCCTAGAATGATCGAGTGACTTGGGAAATGAAAAGAGACATTACATAGTATTTAAATACCTACCTCGATGTGTCCACACTGCTCATTCATCAAAATCACTAAAAAAATGACACTTTTTTATATTTTTTTACTCTTAAGACACTTTAGAGACTACCCCAAAATGACTGGGTGACTTGGGAAATGAAAAGAGACCTTCCATAGTATTTAATTGCCTAAATTTATGTTTCCACTCTTTTTTTCAAAATATTTAAAAGTTAACAATTATGCATTTTTTGCTCTTACGACACTTTTAAGACTACCTTAGATTAGTGCACTCTGGAATCATGGGGGGACTTGGGCAGAAAAAGGAGTCATTTCTTAGCATTTATCTACCCACCTTGATGTGTTGGTATAATTTATTTCACTCCATGATTCACAAAACAAAAAATGCTTCTTTCCATATTTCCATTGCTTTCCACTGATGATTTTTGCAAGAATGCATTTGACATTGGAACACACAAATGATGTTGAGTTGATCCAAATTGAGAGAGGTTTGTTTGAAGGGATTAAATATCCAACTATAGGTCCATAAAAATAATTCCTACATGCCACGAGCTCTCATAATAACTTCATCAAAGTTTGATATTTTTTCTTTTAGGGCTCTTAAGAGACTACCCCGAAAAGAGCACCCCAGAACAATCGGGTGACTTGGGAAATGAAAAGAGAGCTTCCCTAGTACTTACCTACCTACATTAATGTGTCCACACCATCCCTTTTTCAAAATTACTATTTTTTTTACATTTTTTTCATTTTCCAATATTCATGTTTAATTAAATAAGCATTGTTGAGTCAATAGTAGATTCAAGTTTATGTTTATTATCAATTCTTAACAAATGTAGGTCATTTTGGTGGATAATACTATTGTGTCAAGAAGCGATTAAAAAAAATATATAATATTTTGCTTCAACATCAAGGATACATTCAATGTAACTCATATGGAGGTATCTTATTCATATACTTTAATCTCTTGATTTATAATTTTGCATAAATGATTTCAAAGAATGACCAATTGACTTTATTTTTCACGTTGTTTATAATCCATAATTTTATACTATTTATATGTAGGCATTGCTCAACACAATATTTGAGTAGGATGTGAGGTTCTATGGCAATGCATCCAACATTGGATTTCATGTTGCTTTTGATGTTCAATTACTTTTACACAATGTTTTTTTATTTTTTAACAGTTTTTGTAATATTGCAATGAATGTGTCTATGAGGGTAGCAATGATTTGAGATGTGTGTTAGGGAGTGAGGATATCAAGGGCACATATTAGTTGTGTATCTATGCTATCTTGATAGCAAGATGCATCAATGTATTTTTACATGAGGACATCGATAGAATTATATGGCATTATTAGTTGTATTGATGATTATGATGGTTAAAAAATGATATGAGATGCATTTGTACATGAGGACATGAAAAATATGATATATGAGTATTATTGGTTATATTGATGATAGAATTTATGTTGATTATGAATGTCATGTGTATGTTGAAAAATGTCACATGTATGTGTAATCATGATCAAGTGTATCGAATGCATGCAATTAATGATGATTATGATGGAAATATGCATAGACTAACAAATATTATACATATCCAGCTACTTATGTATACTCATAAATGTCATGTGTATATATTTTTCACATCAAAATTACTCACACATTCCTACATCGGTTCATGTTGGCACCTACTTAATAGTCAAGCAATGGTGAAGATTTTGGACTTGTCTTTTAGATGCAACTCTCTCTCATCAGCCTTTAGGACAACAACAATATTTTATTCCTTTTCATTATATTCTAACTTCTTTTTCATATCTTTTACTTTAATATTTGGAGTAGCTTCTCCCTCATTAACCTTTAGGATAACAACATCAATTTTCTTGGATAGATTTTTCAATGTCTTGAATAATTTTATGTAGCTTTGCAACAACTTTTAAATCAACTTTGGGAGTATCCTTTGAGATTAATTTTTATAATTCCTCATTATTTCCAAGCTATTTTCATGATATCGGGATAGTTCCTTAGCTATAGTATCCCTTTTTATCCTTGCAAGCCTTAAATTGACCTTATTTCTTACTAGCAAATCTCTAGAATCATTGGTCTCATATTTCTAGGCCCATTTTCAATGAATTTTGACTTCTCGTGGTTTTATAAATATCTCATTCTTATTATCTTATTTTGAAACAAGTTTTCTTGTCACTTTGTTTCATTGCTTACCTTGTTTCTCAGTTTATTTAAAATAACTCAATTTTAAAACATGCTCTTTCTTGATTGTCTATATATTACCTTGAGTGCTTTTGAGTGTTGCTCATGTTGGTAGATCATTGTAAACTCATGTTTTAATATTTCTATTGGGTGGAAATTTTTGTAAAGATTGATTTGGCTCAATCATAGCATATCATATCAAATATAGTAATTGATCTCATAATGTATGGAGCTAATAAAATTAAAAAGCTCACACAATCCACCGGTAAAAATTCTACATATGAAACAACTTCTTGCAACAAGATTTCAACTCTGGTTTGAAACTTGCAACCAAAAACTTCAAATTCTATCAATCTTGCAAATGGAATTACAGTCAATTTAAAAATGAAATGGGCTGAAACAAGCCCATAAAAAGACTCTTGGTAAATACTATAAGAATGATTTGCAATAAAAAAATAAAAGCTTTGTAAAAAAGCTTCTCTCTAGCACCTGCAACAAATAACCACTCTCAACAAACACAACCCTTCAATCTACAACTGTTGATGATGTTTATGCCTCTGTAAACCAACTCCAATCTACAAAAACACCATAAAAAAAACCCTTTCTGTAGGTATGCTATGCCCTCTCTTCTCCTCCTCTCTATTTTGGAAAAAAATTCCTTAAAAAAAATGAAATTGATTTTCATTAAACAAACTCCAATCTACATGAAATGAAAATGTGTGTTCATTTCAGTTGATTTTCCTTTCATTTCAAATCCACCTTCAAAAACCAATTCCAAAATCTTGTAACCCCCCAATTAAATTAAATTTCATTGAATAAATTGAATAAAATATGCTTTTCAAACTCCAAGACCTATTGTGAATGGATGACAATGCTTTTATTGCATTCTTGCTTTCTTCAATAAAGCAAAAATCAGATTTCTCCAATCCTAGTGTCCAATTCCAAGATCCCTATGTTTTAGGAGTCATGGGATTTTAAATTTGGAGTTACAATTCAAATTTAAGGTCTCTAAGAAACCCACACCCTCACTTGCATTTTTTGGATTTTTTCTTTTAAAACATATTCTCCACTATCTCCACCTATCCCGCTTTCTCCAAATTCACTCCAAGTTTCAAATTCAAAGTTTCAACATGGTATAACATCAAAATACACTACAAAATATGAATTTCACATGACAAAACATGAAATTCAACTCACACCAAAAATTGCAATTAAAATCAAACACCTTTTGTTGACACGAGATAACCACTATGCCATGGATACTCCTACATCAAACACCCATAATAGAAAAAAATGTTTGATGAGTGAACCTCATAAAAATTTGTGAATTTTATGTTTATTTGGATCCATTTCTCCTCTTTTCTCATTGGAAATATCTTGCTTGAAACTGATTCCACAACTTCACATTAGTAGTCACTCTCAACTTTCCTCTTTTTATGCTCCTCATGAAACTTGTGTTATTGAAATTAACTTCCCACCAATGTGCTTTATCAAAACCAGAATAATCAAATATACTTATATCTCCCTCTTCAGTAAAATACAAATCATGTATTACCTCTCTTGCTGCTATACCTTTTTCCTCCTCCTTTACCTGGTTTGCAATGTGGTTTGTCACTCCTATTATGCCTTCAGAAAGGCATACTGCTTCTGAAATTTGATCTTAAACATCCAATTCAATGTTAGTACCACAATCCATAGATTCATTCTCCACATTTTTTAACAAATATTCAAGCTCTGTTATCAAGGAATCTTCATCTTCAATACATCCAATCAAACAATCATAAGAAAACTTCATTTTCACCTTAGTCTATTCACCACTCTCATCTACTTCCAAAGGATTTATTGTTGCAACCTTTGACTCTACTTTTACATTCTTAATATCATCATAACATGTACTAAAATCTGAAATTACCTCTTTACCTTTGGCTGCAACCTTTGCATTAGCTAAAATATTCTCATTCCACTCTCTTTCAATTGATCCAAATCACATTAGCAAATCATCTTTCTCAACTTCATCTTGGCTAATGTTAACAAAACCAACATATTCATGCTTCAAACCATCTAAAATTCTGATTTCATCAACTAAAAAAGACCTTGCATTGTTACAAACCTTACCCATTTCTTCTTTCAATGGCTTCAATTTGTGTTTCACCCCGTCCGTCAATGTGTATGTGTTGGCATAAAAGTCGTGCATCGCCTTCCTGTCAAAGTTCCAAGGCCTTCCTAGAAGAATATGACAAGAATTCATTAGAAGAATATCACATAAAATTTCATCATAATAGCCTCCTATCTTAAATTTTATCTCACATTATTCGCTGATCAAAATATTCTTGTCATCTTGTACCCATGCTATCTGATATGGATTTGGGTGCTTCTTCCTTTCTAGCTGCAATTTTCTTACCATTCAATCAGACACAATATTGTCTATGCTTCCACTATCAATAATGACATTACATTCCTTTCCTTCACACTTGCATCTTTTCCTAAACATACTTGTCCTTTGAATGGATTTATCATCTTCATTTAACAACATTCTCCTAGCCATTAAATTTTCACAATCTTTTGCTTCTTCGGAATGTGATGATCCTGCATCTTCTCTATTCACATTTGCTACTCTATTATGATTTACAGTCCTTCTTATTGATCTTTCCTCTTCATGAGGACATTCATATGCTCTATGACCCTCTTCTTCACACTTAAAAAAAATTTCCTCGAAAGGTTTCTCTTCCAAAACCTCTACCCGATCTTCCTCTACCTCTATGATTTTGATCTCTTGAACCATACAACTCTTTATTCCTATGTTGTTTTCTGCTGCCTTGGTCTGTATTTTTCTGATTATTTTCTGCTCCATATGTTATTATTTCAACATCTTTTTCATGGCCTCTTCCTCTTTTCTTACTTTCAAATCTTTTATTCAGCCTTCTTCTATCTTCAATGCTATTTGATAAGCATCTTCCCTTGTCACAATTCTAACAAGTGTCATTTCTTCTTGAATACTTGATCTCAACCCATTTATGTATCTTGCAACCTTTTCCTTGGTTGCCTTTGAATGTCCAGTCCTTATAAGAATTCTATGGAATTATTTAGTGTATTCTATGTAATCTTTAACAATCCCAATTCCTTTCTTCAAACCTTGCATCCTCTTGAGCAAGTCCAATTCATAGTCTACAAGAATAAATTGTCTTTTCAATCTGTCTACCATTTTATCCCATTTAGTAATTTTATCTGTTCCTCTTCTTCCTCTTTCTAATTGGACCTCTCTCCACCATATTGAGGCATGTTATTTCATCCTTGTCTTGGAAAATTTCACTCTATCAAGATCCTGTATCTCTTCAAATTCAAAATACTCTTCCATTTCATTAAGCCAATCTACTAATTTCTCTAGATATAGAATTCTATTAAATGTAGGCACCTCCATTTTTGGTCTCTTTCCCATTTTTTTTAAAGCCTTAAGCAGTGGGCCATTTGCAAACCGCTGAAATTGCCTCTCTTTGCTCAGTATCTAAATTGGCATTCTTTGTGCTTTCATCTTCATCATCACTTCTTGGATCTCTTATTCTTGCAAATCCTCTCCTTATCTCATTTTGTCAAGTTTCAACCTACCTTTTCAAGGCTCTAAAATAATCATCTCTTACAAAATTATCTCATCTTCCTCTACCCCTACATCGTGGGGCTCCTCTGGCAAACATTTTCACAATACCACAACTCACAAGTACTGGTGTAAACTGCCTCTCTCTGATGGTTTGTTTACACACTCAGGATCAAATTTCTATGATACCACTAATGTATGGAGCTAATTAAATTTTATTATTCAATTGAAAATAAAATTAAAAAGTTCACACAATCCACTGGTAAACATTCTACGCAAGAAACAACTTCTTGCAACAAGATTTCAACTCTGGTTTGCAACTTGCGACCAACAACTTCAAATTCTATCAATCTTACAAATGGAACTACAATCAATTCAAAAAGACAATGGCATGCTACATGCCCCTCAAAAGACTCCTGGTAAATACAATAAGAATGATTTGCAATCAAAAAATCAAAGCTTTGTAACAAAGCTTCTCTCCAACACCAGCAACAAATAACCACTCTCAATAAACACAACCCTTCAATCTACAACTGTTGATGATGTTTATGCCTCTGTAAACCAACTCCAATCTGCAACAACACCATAAAAAAACCCTTTCTAGAGGTATGCTATGCTCTCTCTTCTCCTCCTCTAGAAAAAAATTCCTTAAAAAGAGATTGATTTTCATTAAACAAACTCCAATCCACATTAAATGAAAATGTGTGTTCATTTCAGTTGAATTCCCCTTAATTTCAAATCCACCTTCAAAAATAAATGCCCAACTCTTGTAACCCCCAAATTAAATTAAATTGCATTAAATTGCATTAAATAAAATATGCTTTTTTTGATGAATAGGTAACTATCTATATTAAATTAAAGATAAGAGTACATATTCACAAAAAATGGGGCGGGTGGTAAAAAGGCACACCCCGAAAGTCACATGGGCCTAGCCTAGAAGTCCAGGAACATGAGAAATTAAAACAACCAATAAGCCATTAAGCAGCCAGAGCAATGCTAGCAGAGCCTGGAGGGTCTTTGTCTTCCATATTGTTCCCCCATACATCAACAAGGTTTGGAGTGATGTCATGAGGAGCACCCCAACCATCGTTATCATCTTTTTTATCTTTATCTTCTTCCTCGCACTAGGGTGAGATTGCAAGTGCCAGCCTCAAAAATATTTTACCACTAGCAGGTCATCCAAAACCAGAGGAAGATAGAGTATTAGAGGGCCATCTAGAATCGCCACTGCCATTCCCCGAAGCACCACCGGAAGGCCATCCTTGACTAGCCTGCGATAGAGGAGAGAGAGCACGCTAAGGAGGGCGAGAGTCCCACCGAGCAAGAGGCTGAGAGTAGGGACACGCAAAGCCACTCCATTTCCAACCCTAAGAGGTCTATTGAATGTGGGAGGAGGAGGGAAAGTCGAGGACCTGAGCCATAGTGCATGAGGCATTGCCCTAGTGGTCTAGGAGGACCTGTAGGTGAGCCACCTCCAGTGCAACTTTGTTAGCTTGCACCTATACCTATAAGAGAACATTAGAACAAATAACTACTTTAGCATAGAGAGAAACATTAATATCCATTTGAGAATGAGAAAATATGCAGGAATTTCTATTTTTCTAGATGTTGAAGAGGATTTCCACCCTGAAAGTGTGCCAATGTTGGGTGAACTTAGTAGGGATACCATGCGAATCTCCTAGCAGAACCATATGCCAAGGAAAAGGTTCCGACCGAAAGGGCTAAAAGAAGTCATGAATCCAAGTCCAAAGTTGCTGAGCTTTGGGACAAAACCATAAAAGATGCTTAAAGCTTTCAGGTTGCCCACAAAAATGGCAATGAGGGTCTTGGACCCCCAAGTGTAAAAATTGAGAACCCACAGGCAAGTCTTAGAAAAGAATACACCAATAAAAGTGGGATAGCTTTGGATTAACACTTGCAGACCAAGTTGCAGCAAATCTCTTTTGCCAAACATGAGCAAAGGAGTGAAGAAGCCACCTTTGGTTCAGACTGTTGATCATAGTAAAATGGGGTGAAAGCCACCTGTAACCAAGCCACGACATATAGCTTCTGAGAGGAGTGTCAGGAAACCACTTCTAGTCTTTCCACCAAGGTTTGTTCCCACGAATGCCAATTTTGTGAAGCATTTCTGCTGGAATGACACTCACCAGACCATTGAAAGTAGCGCAGTCCTGGTTTTGAATTCTGTACTGGGCCTTAAAAGCATCCCACTACATAATGCACATAGTGGGTCGGTGAAAGACCTATTATAGGGTCTGAGTGCCCTTTTTGTGAAATCTGAGCACTTTAAGCCAAAGTGATTTAGCTAAAGGCCGACCATTATGCACAAGAAGAGGAGACAACCAAATATTCTTCTGATTGAGCGAAAACCCATCACGAAATCCAGCCCCAAACCAGTGGAGCCAATGCTTAACAGCCTCCCAGGCATGCCAAATGCTTTTGGCCACAAAATTTCCAACAATTTGAACAAGCTCCTTCATAACCAAGAGGGTTTGGAAGCCTATTCCTTTCCAGGTGGGTCTATGAAAAGGAAAGCAAGAATGAATACAATGACTGAGGAGAATCTTCCAGGCTTCATCTCTAGTGAGGGCCCAGATAATCCATTTGGCACAAAGAGTAGTCCCTTGTCGCTAAGCCGAGAGCAACTCGAGACCTCCAGAATCTTTGGGGAGGCAATAGTACTCCCATGCAACATGATGCAAACCCTTGTGACTTTCAAAGGAGGCCCATAGAAAATCCCAGAGCAACTTTTCAAGCCTACCATAGGCAACTTTGGAGGGAGCCCAACAAGAAGAGTAGTAAACATGAGTGGTAGCCAGAACCTTAGAGCACACCTGGAACTTTCCAGCCAGAGAAAGAGGCTTGGTAATCTAGTAAGAAATCTTATGCTTGACCCTGGAGAACACAACTTTCCAAAGCTCCCTAGGAGAGGCCTAGAAGGCGAAAGGGATGCCCAAAAACTAAAATATCTATCCCTGCCCAATCCACTTCCAATTATAGTTTCGAAGCCATGCAGGAGTGGGGAATAAAGATTTCCTGTAACATAAGGTCTTGTTCCATTAGATGGCAGAGCCAAAAGAAAGACATAAAGTGTTGAGACAATCATGGGCAACAGTGATTTATTCTTCTTCCTCCAAGAGAGTGAGAAAGGAATCATCCACAAAGTGGCCATTAACAAGCTGCTCTTGAGAGTTCGGGAGAAGAATCCCTTTGACATGCTACTGAGAGACAGTATGGGCTAGAAGGTATCCAAATCCCTCAACCACAAGCACATACAAAGAGGGGGGCAAGAGGACACCCCTGCCAGATTGAGCGAAAAATACCAAAAGCAGAAGATTGGCGACCATTAATGGTTATGCAAGTTGAGACATTAGCAAAAATCATACGAAAAGACTGAATGAAATTGGGCCCAAACCCCAAAGCTTGCAACATCACAAGAATGAAAGGCCATTCAATGCGGTCATAGGCTTTGGAAAAGTCAATTTTAATGAACACAACTTTTTGATTTGAGCATCGTGCCCACTCCATTCCTTCCCAAACAATAATAATATTATCCAAAATGAACCTAGATTTGATGAAGCCAGTCTACTCTATGTGCACAATCTGAGGGAAGAGATGGTGGATTTTTAGAGCCAGAGCCTTGGCAATGATTTTGTAGGAGACATTGAGAAGCGTGATGAGCCTCCAGTTGCAGAAATCCTCTAAATCCCTAATCTTAGGTATGAACTTTATATTGCCCTTATTTATTAAATTTCCTAGAGAGTTGGTTTGAAAAGCCTCAAGATAGACATGATGTAGATCATGCCCAACACAGTCCCAAAGGGCTTTGTAGAATTCACAAGGGAATCCATCAATCCCAAGAGCCTTGTCATCGGCCATAGAAAAATGGCTTCCTTGAGATCATCAATTGTCAACAATTGATCACAAAATTATTTATAGGCTGAAGAAAACCTATGTGTCACAACAATAAGGAAGTCCTAAAGGGCTTGTTGTCGCACAAGCATGGAGTCCTATGCAGTGAAAACTTGCTCATAATGACGCATAAAATCCTGGAGAATGCCAGGGAGCTTAGAGAGCACCTGAGTGCCATCCTTAATTTTTTTATGCCTAGGGATGAGTGTCTAGCATGAAGTGCCAAAAAAAATTCTTTGGAGGCACGATCATCGATCTTAAGCCAATGCAACCGAGCTTTGTTTTGTTCTCCTCTGGCAGTGTAATTATCAACCACTTTCTTTTTGTGTCTTAATTCTGCCACCCCGACTTGATGCAACAAGAAAAAAGGGTTGGCTGCCCTCCATAGCTACACGCAATTCAGTAGCAGTTGCCTCATAGGATCACCTGAAAAACATGGCCAGCTGGTGCCCATAAATGCACAAGAATCGAACAGTATGAGTGATGGCATCATTCCACTAGGTAATCTAGCCTATTTGGTTGGTTGGTTTGCACTCCAAATTCCACACTCGACGAATGTGGGCCAGAGTGGGCTTGTGGAAGAGCAAAGACATGTTAAAAAAGATTTGAATTTTACACGTGTGAGGCTGACAAGACATCCATTCAATCTGAAAATAAATTGGGAAGTGATCAGATAGAGTCACATCCACTAACAACTTCATTGGAAAGGAAGAGCTGGCAAAAGAAAAAAAATATTGCGCCGAGATCATGGCACGATCAAGGCATTTAAAAACTCTGTCAGAATTGGCCTTGTAATTACACCAAGTGTGCCAGAGGGAATGAGAATGGCGACAACCAATATTGGGATTAAAAAGTCCCAATTTATTATGCATGTAAAACCATGCCTCTTGTTCATCGACTGCCCAACGGAAGGGCAAGGTGCCATCCTTGTCACACGCCACCTTGACCATATTAAAATCCAAACAGAGTAACCGGGTGGCAATTGGTAAAGAATCAACAATCCAACACCAAAGAAAAGAGCGCTCCACAACATCATTAGAGGCATAGACATTAATAATCTTGAAGGAATGATTGTCAATGTTAAGGAGAACCCAGACTATCCGCTGAGAAGGATCAGTCCCATGATCACAACACAAGAATGCAAACACGGGGACAAAAGAGTGATGGCTCTGCCACACCCAGCTTCATGTGAAGTGCAAAACATAGCACTAGCTGGCCAAATAGAATGACAAGCCAAGGCAAGAAAAAACCCTAAAATTTTAACTTCTTGGAGACAAAGCACTTCAATACCTGAGTATTTCTGTAAGGTATCTCTAACATAATACTTTATGGAGAGTTTAGTTAGACCTTGAACATTCCGTGAAAGAAAATTCATGGATGGAACTCTTCCATGCTTTCAGAACCCAGTTCCTCCTCAACCAGGGAAGAGAAAATATTCTTCAAGAAATCCTCTGGAACTAAACCAATTTGAATAGGGGGTGAAAACCTTTGCTTTTCTAGAACATATTATCCTTCTTCAGGTGGTGGAGACAGACTGCAAGACCGTCGTTGAGCCCCTGTTATGGGAGGGATATTTCGTTGAGCATACATAACAACCATAGGCTAAGGCGTCGCCTTTGACCTGGGCTGCACCGAAACAATAGTAGCTCCAGAAGGATATTTTGTCCCCTTCTCTGAAGGGTTTGAAACAACTTTGGGTGGTTCAGAGGCCTTGGGGGCCGACCCTGAACTAGTTGGCTTATTTTTTTGATTTGTAACCATGGTCCACTTTGTTTCAGCCTTAGCAGAAGGCTCTGTTTGACGAGGCTTTTTGAATTCTCATGACATGGATGGTGTATGAGGCACTATCAAGGGGGAGTCCTTGAACTTGTGGTCAGCTAACTGGCACTGATAGCACATGTTAGGCATATTGAAATACGTGAATTTTTGGGTGTGCCTAATAGCTCCTATTTGAATGTCCATAGATTTTTTCAAATCCTTGGATAGGTCCACCTCCACACAGACCTGCTTCTGAGGCCAAGATTGGAAAAACCTATCGGGTTCTATACAAACAACCCTCCCCAGAGAGGAAGCAATGTGATTCAAGAAGGGCACACAAGGCAAAGGCAGGCTAAGAAACTCAATCCAGACCAAAACCCACATTTTGGTGTCATCTAAGATAGAAAAATCTTGGGTCCATGCTTGGAAAACCAACAAGGATGACCTAAAATACCAGGGCTCATGGCCTCAAATAGCTTGGACATGATTAACTTCCGCAAAGAGGAACAAAGAAAAACTTTGGTCAAGTTTTGGACCATATCAAGGCAGACCCCATGAGGGACCTAGGCCTTGCTGACCCATTCTTTCAGCACACTTTTGGGTGGATTCCTCCCAACAAAATAACCCACAAGGGTGTGTTGTTCAAGCCATTGGAAAGCAGAATCAAAATTTGGTAAAGGCAAAATCACATCAGCTGGGGTATCATAATTCTTACCTCATGAAAAAATTTTAGAACAAATTTATGAGGATGTTTGTTCGGAGGAGGAGCCATTGAACTATGCCAAAAAACTATTAACACCAACATGAATTGTTGGGTTAGAGTCGGTTGAAGGCATAATAAACACCTAAAACTGCAATAAATGCGGTCGTACTCAATGAGGGAGGAATTTCCCTGCGCAGAAGGCACAGTATGACACAAGAGGGGCTAAGGATGACTGCAAAAAACAAAAAACCCTAGTAGAGCTCATACCCTAGGAAAAAATTCTCTCCATTCCAACTGAATAAAATATGCTTTTCAAACTCCAAGACCTATTATGAATGGATGACAATGCTTTTATTGCATTCTTGCTTTCTTGAATAAAACAAAAATCAGATTTCTCCAATCTTGGCATCCACTTCCAAGAACCATATTTTTTTAGGATTCATGGGATTTCAAATTTGGAGTTGCAATTGAAATTGGCGGTCTCCAGGAAACCCACACCCTCACTTTATTTTTTTGGAATTTTTCTTTTGAAACATATTCTCCACTATCTCCACCTATCCTACTTTCTCCAAATTCACTCCAAATTTCAAATTCAAAGTTTCAACATGGAATAACATCAAAAGTCACTCCAAAATATGAATTTCACATGACAAAACATTAAATTCAACTCACACCAAAAATTGCAATTAAAATCAAACACCTTTTGCTGACACAGGATAGCCACAATGCCATGGATGCTCTTGCATCATCTCATTGCTTCCATCAACTCATAGCATAGTTTGTGCATCACAAAGCTTGCATATTATACATATTATAAATTTCATATGTTTATATTGTTTCATTGCAAACTATCTAAATTTGGTGAAGTTTCCCAAGGCAACCAAATTTAACAGTACTATAACATGAGTGAAAATGATATATAATTCATAAATATTAAAGTGCAAGATTGAAAGAAATAAATATCCATATAAAATTTTATCCATCATAGCTCAACCATTATAAAGTGATTATACATTCAAATTTTAAGTTTCAAAATAGATGGACACAACAAACAAAATATGTGGAATATCGATTTTTATATAAAAAAGTGTAAAGTAATTATGTATGTACATATACAAATTTGGAATATATATAAACTCAAAAAAATATTTATAAAATATGGCATATTCCATCTCATGGTCTATATATATATATATACAATGTATATGTGAAATGGCTATGCCATGTCAACAAAATCCTAATCTTGTGGAGGATCACCAAAACATAGCCTCCTCATGCCACTTGATGGATGAGAAGATGCCTACACAAAAACAATTTGAACCACAAATTATATTAATTATCTCTCAATGGTAAATAACTTAGACTACTAAAATAGAAACTTATCTACTATTTTTAATTGCTTTCAAAGTAACATCAAATCACTATACTAAACTATAAATTAAAGTCAAATTCAATTCTTCATTACCTCAAGCATTTTTCTTTGGCTAACATATGTTCAAAAAATGATGGTCCTTTAGGACACTTAGGATTCCTACCATATTATATTGGTCATGGATCTATGGATGTGGATGGGGGCATACTCTATAAGAAAAAAAATAAAATGAAAAAATTAATATATAATTGCTGACAAAAAACATAAACTATCTAACATATATATCTAAAAACTTATATATTTACTAGATATAAAAATACCATATACTTGAATCAATGATGCAACTGAGATTGATTGAGAAGAACTCATCATGATAAAAGGTGTCCCATCAATCACATTTAGAGTAGACTGCAAAAGTAAAATAAGATCAAGATATAAATTAGTATGTATTTAATTAATCATGATTTAAATAATATGCGTACAATAATTTATTTTTACATGTACAAAAAACTATACCAATGCGTGTAGGCCAAATTCAATGGCCGAAAGAGTGCCATGATGCACAAGTCTCTAATATCTTCCTTCATCATCAACTATTCAATCTCACATAAATATACATTAGTAACATGTACTATTTGTTATAATAATTTTAAATTCAATGCACTATGAAATAAATTTAAGTTTTACCTTTGCAAAAGATTGCTCTTCATGCTCCTCATATCCAACGATGGATGAAACCACATTTGTTCCCCCCTTGCACATCTCTGTTGGATTTGTAGTATGAACTGGTGCCTCATCTCCTCCAAGTGACACATCATGCAACTCATACTCAAATGTGTCTAGGGGAGGCTCATCCCTATCTCCCATAGGACCTAGACATGTATGGTTGCATGTAATACATTGATGATGCACACAAATATTCCTAGATGATGATGTTTCACCAACATCAACAGAAGCATGAGGAGTGGACCATGATCAAGTAGTTGGGAAAACTGTGACACGTGTGTAATCAAATGGTCAGTCAAATAATGTATGGACAAGAGACTATGCTAGGTCGCATCGACAACAAGGTCTGGATGGGGTGTTGGAGGTGGGGGAGGAAGATGAGGAGGGGGAACATAGGGAACTTTCAACATACACATTTCCCCAGGTTTATCTTGGGGCATGCCCATACCCACTCCCTGAAAATGCTTGAAATCAAAATAGTTGACATGGCTTCATAAAACAAATTCTGCATATAATTTGTAGAGAAAATATAGAGGGGCATCAATATTGTTGTTAGGTGGTTTATCAAACACCATCCACCAATTATCCCAAAAGTTTATAGTTATGCCCTGATGGGTGCACCATTTTATGGAAAATTTGGTTTGTGTAAAGCAACACATTGTCCTATTTTTTGGTTCACAAAAAGTTCTGGCTAAATCGACTTTAGATGTTTCTAATTTTTTAATGTCATCACACCCCAAACCATTTTCATATTCCAACCTCTTCGCATCTCTCCACTGTTGAAATGAAGAATTTTGGCTAGTGATGTCCCTAACATGACTAATAATGGCCTCTATATTAGGTGTGACTAATCGCAAATGGTGGTGGTTATGATATCTCTCAAAAATGTTTCTTAATTCAATAATATTTATTTCAATTAGATCTTGAATTGGAGGATTTTCTAGAGGAAGGTTTGGTGGAGGAGGGTTTACTAAATCAACTTGTTCCATATAAAACCTATTAAAATTTATAATTTTTAAACTTAACATAATTTCCAAGTAATTCCTCAAATCTCTACAAAAAAACATAATATATTTGTTAAAAATGCATTTAAACATACCTCTTGAGCTTGCTTGCTAATAAATTTAAAAGGTTGTAATGAAAATTTGATTTAGAGGGCAAAAAATGGATATTTGTTATATCAGATATCTATTTTTTCTCTTTTGCTCCCACATAGTCACTATAAAATGACTTAAACACTGTCTTTTTATTTATTTATACAGTAAAAAATAGATATCCATTTTGCTAAAATAAATATTAGTTTTTGAGAGCTATGCATAGCTCTCAAAAATAGATATTTGTTTTCGAAAGCACTTAAATTTTTGAAATATGACATGATATAATATTAATATAATATATATTAGATATTAATATTATAATATATATAAATATATATGAGTGTTATATCATATATGAGATATTCATAATATAATATAATATATTATTTATTATTAATATTAATACATTATATTTAAAATATTAAGATATTAATATTATTTATTATAATTATAAATATATTATATTTTAATATATTAATATTAATAATATAATACATATAATATATATTTAATATTATATGTATAATATATAATATCTATCATATATTTAATATTAATATTAATATATTAATATTTTATGATGAGTAAATTGTAGACTCTAGGAAAAGACCTTCAAATGAAGGGAAAAATGGCATCGCTGCCAAATTTTAATGTTGTTAGGGCTACGAGCATTATAGGCGATTCTAACATAATTAGGGTTTCCCATGGCAGTGATGAGGAGTTTGTGTTCGATGTCTCACGTAATGGCTTGGTTGGTGTGGGTGAGTAGGTGCAAATGGATCGGTCTTCTCCCATTATCACGCCTCTCCTAAACATTATTCTATTTCGAACTCCCCCAAGAGTTGTGTTTCTCCAAAGAATAAGGCTTGTAGTAAGAATGAGTAGAAGTTTGAGAAGGCCCCTTCAAAATCAAAGAAACATAAAAATTTACCTCTATTGAGAGACTCTTGCAATATTGTTTATGATGATGGAAATGATGCTACCTCTCAATTTCCCTCTCCCAAGGTCACTTTTGCTTCAACAATCAAGCAACACACATGATCTACTACATTTGGTATGGGATCCCAGATCTCAGGGCCTAAGTGGGGTGATCCCAGAATAGTAGGTTACACTTTTTGGCCAAACTTGACATTGAATTGTTTTTTAAAACAAAATATATACTTTTAGGCACTTATAGTTGCTAAACCATGAGGAATTTGAAGATGATGTAAACTAGTGATTTGTGACATTTAGTATGTAGATTCTAAATATATTTTTAATGTTTTCTGGAATCAAATTGTATTTATTTTTCCATATCCTTTGAAACTATTTTTAAATAGTAAACACCATTTTTAAAGAGTGATGTGTACTTGCTAACATATAAATTTTTTTCTATGAAGGATAAAATTCTAAATTTTTCAAATTTAGATTTGTAACTACAATATCTAGGGCATGCATTTGATTTCATAGTGTTTAATAGAATATTTTATTCTTAAATAAGTTTTTAAGTCAAACCAATTACAATTTAGGAATAGATTTACTTGCTAACACAACTTTTTTTGTACGTATCAAGATTTAACTTTTTTTGTTGGATCAAGGGCATAGATATTTGTCAAAAAAAAATTTTATAATATACTATTTTTTGACATGCGCAGAACATAGAGCTTGATTTTTGGTGAAAAATCTATGTTTAATTAAACTAAAAATATATACATAATAAGGCTAAAATATATTAAAATTATACTTGATGGATAGATTGTTTTGAGGACTATATCCTACAATTGGGTTTTTGAATTTGATTCCATTTTCATCTTCAAACCAAGCTCTAAAAGCCAAAATTTTGCAAAAAATTGCTATAGGAGGGGTAGAAGGGAAAAGAAGGGAACACCCCTTTGAGTGAACCTCCCTAAACCCCTTCGAGTGAAGGGGGTTTCACTTGAACCCCCCCTTTTTTTTGCTATTCTCCCCTTCATTTCATTAAGAAAATCCTGCCAATGCTCCCTCTATTAGGCTCCATCTCAAGTTGTTTTTATGATGGGTATGGGGGAAGTGAATGACAAACATTGATGAAAAATAAAAGGAATAGCATACAAAGTGTGGATTTCTACAATAGAATGCAAATTCATTCTCACGCCAAAATGGGTTCTGAGAAACAAAAGAATTTGGGAGGCGGTGAGGGGCTCTGGTGGAGGAGCACCCATAGGTTGTCTAGGAAAACTAAGCAATCTATTTTAGTTCAGTGAGCCTTAGTGGAATTTTTGTTGTGATTAGATGAAGGTCATGTTGACCACAAAGTAGATGTAATAGGGTTTTAGATCAATAGGAGGCTTAGGACTTTTGCAAGGTGCAAATAGGGCTAAGAAGTTGTATTGCAACTGTGCAACATTTGAAATGTTGCTCAAAAACATTGACAGTTGGAGCTACAAACGACCAAGAAGAGCCCAAGGGAGATGATAACTGTTTGGTGACCCTATTTATGGGAGGCCTCGGCATTGGAGTAAGGTTGGATGCCTATTATACATTTTAAGTTTTGAATTCAAGGAAAGCATATGTGACTGTGTGTGAAATTTCTAGTTTTTGTATTGCAGTGATACTTTAATGGATTAGTTTTGGCACTGTAACTTGTGGATGATGTAGGGTAGTTGTTCTTTGAATTATGTGTGGCATTAGATAGTTTTTTTTTTTAGCTTTAAGCACATCTTGTAAATATTTTGTGTTCTACATTGTTGTTGGTTTGAACCAGACAGTTTGTAAAGAATGGAGTGTTAGTTCATTTTCCCACTGTACAAATTGTATGACCCTTTTGGATTAGTGACTAGACTCCATGGGTGTACATGTAGTGGGAGTTGGGGCTTTTGAAAGCACAAGATCTATTGTTGGAGTCTTGTCCTAGGCGAGCTCGGCTAGGAAAGACTATAGTGCAGAGCACTTAATTTGCAGAGGTGATAACTTAGAGACAAATTTCCTTTTGGAGAAGGAAGATATGAGTCTTACCAAGATATGGTAAAGAGAAAAATACTCTACCAATCCATTTGTGAGGGAAAACTTAGCAAGTTGCAGAGGAGCCAGGAAAGGCCTAAAGAGCCCTAATTTTGGCTCATTTTCAGTTAGGGCATTGTACAACCAGTTGTGGCCCAAGACCCCAAAAATCCTTGAGGGGTGGACATATGAACTAGGAATCCCAAGAAAAGATTGGGGTTTTCTTTGGAGGGACTTTGGTAAAATCCCCGATTTCTCAGAGAAGGAGACCTAATAGGGCTAGTAGCCTTCTAGGCCTAATGAAGGAGTTTGGTGAAAGCGATTTGCAGATAGAGCTAGGTGGATCCCTAATGCCCCTAGAAGGATAGATTGAAGCTTTTGGAATCACCTCCACACCTCTGTAAAAAAATTTCAATAAATTGGAGGTTAGTAGCCTTTAAGGTAGTTTAAGGGCTAATGGCTAATGCTACAAGATTGTACCAAGTTTTGACTTGGTAGAAGGAACTTTGTTGATAGTTGGGTTGGCAAGGAGAGCTAGGGGAAGAAGGAAGAGATATTATAGGTTGAAAGTGGTGGAGAAAGACACCCTAGAGGTCTTCCAAGAAAGACTTAGAGCATGAATCAGTGAGTGATTCATCCAACCTTCCTATCAGATTGGTATCAGAGCCACAAAAAGATTTGGGATTATTTATTGCATGTCAAAGATTGAGTCTAGTGGTTCTACAATCATGGTGATGCATATAGAATTGGCCAAGAAGGTCGATGACCAGGAGGAAGACAATAAGCTATTGAGGGAAAAAATAGCCCAACTTGAGCAAGCATTGAGTAACGTACAAACCAGGACTGATGAGGTTAGTGATAGATTGGAAGGAAGAGTACCCAAGGGTAAAGAGGTTTCAAAGGAAGACAAGACCCCTGAACCTGACCCTGTTTTGCAAGAAGAGACTTTTTTGAAGGCATTGAAGGCTATGAGTGGAAAAGCACTTGAAGGAATACCACTGTTTAGTGAAAAATTGGAATCAGATCTAGTCATGGACTGGATAGAGGGAATGGAAAACCATTTTGAGTGTGATGGAGTCACTGAAGCACAGAAGCTAAAAGTGGAAAAATCAAGATTGAGAGGTTCTGCTTTGACATGGTGGAAGTTCATCCAGACAAAGAGAGAAAAGGAAGGCAAGAAACCTATTTCCACTTGGAAGGGAATGGTTGTCAAAGTGAGAGAGGCATACATGCTAGATGACTACGAAATTCAATTGCATAAGGAAAGATAGAGCTTGAGACAAAGAGACCAAGATGTAAATTCCTATACAGAGGAGTTTCAAAAAATTTGCATGAGGTCTAATGTATCTGAGGATGAAAGCCTTAAGGTGGCTAGATACCTTAATGGTTTGAAGTGGAACATACAAGAGGAGATGACTCTTCTAAGTCCCAAAACAGTGCACCAATGTTATCAATTGGCTATAAATATTGTAGAGAAAGGTAAAAGGAAACAAGATCAAACTTCTAAGAGTAGGGGAAGAGGCAGAGATCAAAGAGGACATAGAGGTGGATACCAAGGTAGAGGGACTAAACAAAGAAGTCAACGAGAGTCTAAACTCACAGAGCATGGAAGTGAAACAACTTATAGAGGAGGTTATGGAAGAGGTAGAGGATCTCAAGGAGGTTCTAACAAAGGAAGAGGTGCGGATAGAAGTAACTATTACTTTGCTAGCATGAAATTTTATAACTGTGGCCAAGTGGGACATCTTGCTTATAGGTGCCAAGAGAAAGCATATTCTTCTACACAGAGAAGAGAATAGCATATGCTCAATAAGACACTATGAGTGTCAAATCACCAGAGGTTAGCCATATTGAGTCAAAAATGGGGGAGAACTTGATGTTTAGAAGGGTTCTAATCAGGCAACTAGTCAAGGAGGAGCCAAAGCAAAGGAGAGCCTTATTCAGAGTGAGATGCAAAAAACTTGGGAAGGTGTGCAAATTTATAGTGGATACAGGGTCCATTGATAACATCATCTCAAAGGAAGCAGTAAAGAAGCTAAAATTGGAGAAGATACCCCATACATTTCCTTACAAGGTGACATGGCTAAATAAAGGGCAGAGTGTCCTTGTGAATGAGAAGACATCAGTGGAATTCTCCATTGGAGGATACAAAGACAAATTGGTTTGTGATGTGTTGCCTATGGATGCATGCCATCTTCTATTGGGTAGGCCATGGCAATATGACAGAGGAACCATCTATGATGGAAAGGAGAACACCATCTCATTCAAGAAGGATGGTAAAAAATTTAAAATCCAATCACTATTGGATGAAGAAAAAGTACATTCAAAGACCCCTAGTGTCTTGTTAAGCAGTGGCAAGGATTTTATCAACACTCTTCAGCAAGGAGGTGAAGGATGTGCTATTATGGTGCAACCCAAGGAAGAAGAAAAGACTATGCAGACACCTATAGCAGAAGTAGTCCAGAAGTTACTTGAGAAGTTTAAGGACATAGTCAATGATGGGACACCAAAAAAATTACCTCCAAAGAGAGCTATCAGTCATCAGATTGATTTCATACCAGGGGCTTCATTGCCAAACAAAGCAGCCTATAAACTCACACCAGATCAGAACCTAGAAGTGGCTAGGAAAGTGCAAGAGTTATTAGACCAAGGACTAATCAAGAAGAGCATCAATCCATGTGCAGTACTAGTGGTCTTGGAATCCAAGAAAGGTGGTAAGTGGATATTTTGCATTGACTCTAGGGCTATCAATAGGATTACAATTAGATAAAGATTTTCTATTCCTAGGATAGAGTATTTGATGGACTGTCTTGGAGGGGCAAAGTAATTCACTAAGTTGGACCTTAAAAGTGGGTACCACTAGATTAGAATCAAAGATGGGGATGAATGGAAGATAAATTTTAAGACAACTGGTGGGTTGTATGAGTGGAGAGTTATGCCATTTGGCCTCTCAAATGCCCCTAGCACATTCATGAGGCTCATGAATGAAGTGCTTAAGGATTTTACAGGAATATTTGTGGTAGTGTATCTAAATGATATACTCATCTTTAGTAAGATAACATAGGAACATTTGAAGCATGTGGAGATGGTACTTAAAAGGTTGTAGGAGGAGAGGTTATCCATCAACCTAGAAAAGTGTGAATTCTTCAAGCAAGAGCTTGTGTATTTGGGGTTTGTAGTATCCCAAGGGTCATTGAAGATGGACCCAAGCAAGGTGGAAGCTATTCTAAACTAGCCTACACCAACCATCGAGACAAAGGTAAGGAGTTTTCATGGGTTAGCTCAATTTTATAGAAATTTTATAAGAAACTTCAGTGGCATTTGTGCACCAGTGCTTGATACTATCAAGGGTGGTCTAAAGACTAAATTTAAATGGACTCTTGAAGTAGAGAAGGGTTTTGAGAAGTTTAAGCAAGAAGTGGCAACTCAACCCATCCTTTTGTTACCTAGCTTTGATAAGCTATTCACAGTGGAATGCGATGCCAGTGGAATTGAAGTAGAAGGAATAATAAGCCAAGAAAGCAAGCCTATAGCTTTCTTTAGTGAAAAGCTCAATGAGGCTAAGAAGTACTCTACTTATGACTTAGAGCTATATGTTCTAGTGCAGTCTCTTAGAAAGTGGACACATTATCTCCTACCTAAGGATTTTGTAGTGTTTACAGATAACCAGGCACTTAGCTACATCAACACACAAGAAAAGCTAAGTAATAGGCACTTGAAATGGATGGAGTACCTCGAAGCCTTCACCTTTACTATCAAACACAAGAAAGGACAGTTGAACAAGGTGGCAGATGCACTAAGTAGGAGGTTACTAACAGTGCAAGAGATTCAATTCCAAAGCATTGGGATAGAGAGTTTCAAGGATCTCTATGGAAAAGATGAAGACTTCTCTGAAGCATATAAGGTATGTTCTGATTTTGATAATCATTTTCAGAGTCAATTCTCAAAGTATACACTGTAGAGTGGACTTTTGTTCAAGGGGAATCAGTTGTGTGTTCCCAAAGGTTCAATGAGAGAGAATCTAATTTAGGAGAAGCACAATGGTAGTCTCAGTGGCCATTTTGGTATCAACAAGACAATGGAATTGGTACAAAGGTTCTATTATTGGCCCAAGTTGCCAAGGGATGTCAGAAGATATGTGGAGCAGTGTGTAGTTTGTATGAAAGCCAAGAGGGGAGCTAGCAATGCAGGTTTGTATCAACCTCTACCTATTCCCAATAGACCATGGGAATTCATTAGTATGGATTTTGTTGTAGGACTCCCTAAAACTAAGACAGGGTTTGATAGTGTTTATGTGGTGGTAGATAGGTTCAGTAAAATGAGTCATTTTGTTCCTTGCAAGACCACCCATGATGCTAGTTAGATTTCTCATCTCTTCTTCAAAGATATTGTGAGGATCCATGGATTACCATTGAGCATAGTATCAGACAGAGATGTGAAGTTTATGAGTCATTTTTGGAAAACTATATGGAGCAGACTGGGTACTAACTTATCTTTTGGTTCAGCTTACCATCCTCAGATAGATTGACAAACTGAGGTGATAAATAGAATGTTAGGTAACCTTCTAAGATGCCTAACCAAGGAGTATGGTCAGACATGGGACTTGGTCATATCATGAGATGAATATGCATACAATGACAGTGTGAATAGGACCACAGGTAGGAGTCCTTTTGAGATAGTATATGGTATGCACCTAAGAGGTGTGTGTGAGCTCAGAGATCTAGGAGCTATGGAGCATAGAAGTGGCCATGCAGAGGATTTGTCTCAGACCATGAAGGAGATTCAGGAGCAAGTGAAGAAAACAATCACAAAGGCTACTCATAAGTTGAAAACTAAGGTGGATATGTCTAGGAAAGATATCCAATTTATAGTAGGTGACTATGTCATGGTCCATCTCAACAAATCCAGATTGCAGAAAGGAGTACCAAAAAAGTTGTAGATGAAGAGAGTGAGACTATGTAAAGTATTAGCTAAGTATGGAAAGAATGCTTACAAGGTGGAGCTTCCTACAGAATTAAGTATTTCACCAGTTTTTAATGTAGCTGACTTGATCAAGTATAAAGGACCAGTGACTGATATGAAACTAACCAGTACAGATGTATTGGAGGATGTGAGTACTATAGTCTTACCTCCTATGGACAAGCTGCAAGAAGATAGGATCTTAGAATCCATAGTGAAGAAGTCTACTCAGCACAAGGTGTACATAGAACACCTCATACAATGGAAAGACAAACTAGAGTTTGACGCTACATGGGTGGAAGAAGCTCATTTCAATAAGTATGGCATTGATCTATCTCTGATATCTCCCCACATTCCTTAGTGTTTGTGTAGAGGGGGGAGAATGGTGCAGGAGCACCCATAGGTTATCTAGGAAAACTAAGCAATCTATTTTAGTTCAGTGAGCCTTAGTGGAATTTTTTTTGTGATTAGATGAAGGTCATGTTGACCACAAAGTAGGTGTAATAGGGTTTTAGATCAATAGGAGGCTTAGAACTTTTGCAAGGTGCAAATAGGGCTAAGAAGTTGCATTGCAACTGTGCAACATTTGAAATGTTGCTCAAAAACATTGACAGTTGGAGCTATAAACGACCAAGAAGAGCCCAAGGGAGATGATAATTGTTTGGTGACCCTATTTATGGGAGGCCTCAGCATTGGAGTAAGGTTCGATGCCTATTATACATTTTAAGTTTTGAATTCAAGGAAAGCATATGTGACTGTGTGTGAAATTTTTTGTTTTTGTATTGCAGTGACACTTCAATGGATTAGTTTTGGCATTATAACTTGTGCATGATGTAGGGTAGTTGTTCTTTGAATTTTTTGTGGCATTAGATAGTTTGTTTATTTAGCTTTAAGCACTTCTTGTAAATATTTTGTGTTCTACACTGTTGCTGGTCTGAACTAGACAGTTTGAAAAAGAATGGAGTGTTAGTTCATTTTCCCACCGTAAAAATTGTACAACCCTTTTGGATTAGTGACTAGACTCCATGGGTGTACATGTAGTGGGATTTGGGGCTTTTGAAAGCACAGGAGCTATTGTTGGAGTCTTGTCCTAGGCGAGCTAGAGAAGAGCCCGGCTAGGAAAGACTATAGTGCAGAGCACTTAGTTTTCAGAGGTGATAACTTAGAGAAAAATTTCCTTTCGGAGAAGGAAGATATGAGTCTTACCAGGATATGGTAAAGAAGAAAAGACTCTACCAATCCATTTGTGAGGGAAAACTTAGCAAGTTGCAGAGGAGCCAAGAAAGGCCTAAAGAGCCCTAATTTTGGCTCATTTTCAGTTAGGGCATTGTAAGACCAGTTGTGGCCCAAGACCCCAAAAATCCTTGAGGGGTGGACATATGAACTAGGAATCCCAAGAAAATATTTGGGTTTTCTTTGGAGGGACTTTGGTAAAATCCTCGATTTCTCGGAGAAGGAGACCTAATAGGGCTAGTAGCCTTCTAGGCCTAATGAAGGAGTTTGGTGAAATCGATTTGCAGATAGAGCTAGGTGGATCCCTAATGCCCCTAGTAGGATGGATTGAAGCTTTTGGAAGCACCTCCAAACCTTTATAAAACCATTTCAAGAAATTGGAGGTTAGTAGCCTTTAAGGTAGTTTAAGGGCTAATGGCTAGTGCTACAAGATTGCACCAAGTTTTGACTTGGTAGAAGGAATTTTGTTGATAGTTGGGTTGGCAAGGAGAACCAGGGGATCCTAAGAAGGAAGAGATCCTATAGGTTGCAAGTGGTGGAGAAAGACACCCAAGAGGTCTTCCAAGAAAGACTTAGAGCATGAATCAGTGAGTGATTCATCCAACCTCCCTATCAGGCTTACATCACATAAAAGAAAATGTTATCCTCAAACTCATGGAAATCAAGAACAAAATACAATATCATACTAAATTTGGAGTGAAAATTGATGTTAGAATCCATTAGACATCTATTACATGGATCTGGTTAAAAGACCTATTTTTTTTTATGAATGATCGAAACCATTTGTGTAGTGCATATGTACAATTGTTCTAGTTTTTCAATCTAAAATTTTAACCTTTTATAATAGGATAGACATGGTTTCTAATAGTGGCATCAAGAATAAGTTGGTAATGATTTAAATGGACCAATATGACCATGGTTAAATAAAACAGCTGCAATCTAAAATCCATGGGGATGAGATCCCTCTTTTGTGGTCTCACTTGGTGTGAGCCAAGCTAACTTCTCACATAATTATAAAACTCACCTCTTACAAATAAAAATAAAATAATATATATTATAACATTAATATATAATAATATTATAATATATTATTATAATATATAATAATATGATAATATATTATTGGGTTGGTGGGCCTAGCTTGATTGGCTAAAGCATCTTCTAGTAAGCAAGAGGTCATGAGGTCTAGTCTCCCCACCATCTTCATGGTATCGGAGGGCATGTCATGCCAGTGTCACCGGTCATGTGAATTTTTCTTACCAAGTGTACTACAATTTATAGGGGGGGCTACCCATTTTTTATTCTTGCAGCCTAAAAAAATAAAAAATGATAATATATTATTATTATTGAATATAATAATTGTAAGGAAATTTGCAGCCGTCTAATGACAATTTCTAGACATAATCCAAAATAGAAATTTATGCAAATAAGTACTCAGAATCCATATGCAAGATAATTACAAACAACATACCCATCAAAGGTGACATAAGATATACCCTAGGAAAATCCTCAAGAGAGAAAATACCTAGCCTCCTAAAGCATCCATACTCCATCATATTATTCAACAATAAAGTCATACTAGAGTTATAATGAATACCTCTGAAACATCAAGCCCTTCAATGCATCCTCATGTGTCCAAGCATGAATCCGCACATCCCACGCCATACTTTACATATGCACTCCTCAGAAAGACTCAATAATGACAACCAAAACCACTCAACCAACCTTAACCACTAAACATGTGCTTGCTTTTATAGACTCAATCTTACACAAATACAACTAGTGGTAAGATAAAACCATGTACCACAAAACCATGTGAATACAAAACCACTAACCCCTTATTTAATATTGGGTACTAAGAATTCACTTTATTTAATATTTCCCCAATATTAAATTATTATCACATGTCTCCCACACATCAAATTATAAGACAATGTTACAATACAACATCAAGTGGTCCCTAAATAATTACCTAGTGTGATTAACCAAACCACCTAGGTGCATCACAACATTATAATAAATTATTTTATGCAATGGTGTATAACACCATATCCCAACATTATCCCACTTGTTGTATACATTTCATAAGGGAGCAAATCATGAAATACATCATCATAGACATACATGAAATCAAATGAACCTCCAACATGCTCTCGTGCTCTATCAAGATACTTGCAATAAGAAAAAAGTGACCACCATCTCAATCAAGAACTCTTCTCATCCTCCAACATGCCACCTATGGAAGAATATGAACATGCCAAGGTGAAGATGCACCAATCCAAGAGCACAAGCATCAAATCCAAGTGATAGAAAAGGCTCCAAATAATTTTTCGTCATGAAGAAAATAACCCACACGATCAAAAATAACATCCACAACTCATGCTAATACATCCAACCATCCATACCTCCAAGGTATCAATACATCAGTAAAATCATGCCAAGAACATATTCAACCCATAAACTACAATCAAACTCCCTTTATCAAACTTGTCAATAAAGAACATACATATCCAAGAACTCCCACTACATAGGTAATGTCAAAGCATATCAACTCTACTAATCAACACTATATCAAGGTGTGATATTTAAATCAAAGAATGAAGTACCAAGAACAATAAAATGATCCGCACATGAAACCTAAATAGCTGCATAATCTCTTGCAACATGTTGCCACCATCCTCCCAAAAAAATGAACATCTAGGAAGGAACCATGAAGAGAGAAAACCTATAAACCATAATGTCCTTCTACCAACACCTCAAAGTGATACGTTGTGTCAAACTTATTATCTACTACTAGCCCCAAATGAAAAGCCTCAACAACATCCATAACACTCAATCTCATAGACCAAGTACAACATATGAATCATGTAATAATGCCAACATTGATGTAAGCCTCTAATCAAGAATATCAAACTCAAAAGGTAACCATTCACAAATCTAAAAATCAACCCATAGAACATCTCCTAAAAACCTCATCAATAAATGATAACATAAACTCAATGCACAAGGAGATAATCATTCCAAACATCCCTCAGATGAATACTCTAAAACTAAGTAACCATAGCTCAAGATCCATATCCATGAAAGATAAATAAACATAAACTCATGTTAAACCATCCTCAAATGAGTATCCAAAATCAATCACCATGAATCAACTCATTCCCATGAGAAATCAAATCAAAAAACATAACACATCTAAAAGATATAATGGGAAATACCTCTCAAATAATAAGTAGTCGAGTAGACCAAGAGTGGGGAATGAGAATGCTCATCCAGGATAACCAAGCCATCATGACTCACTCCAAGAAAAATCTCCTCTATTGGTCCATCATGAACTCACATTCATATCTAGATGAAATCTCCTTGGTCTTCTTGTTGAAACATCCAAAGAGTAATTATCTCAAGCAAATGTCTCTAATCACAAGATAACTCTAACCATTAACTACGTCTCCAAGTATCCATGAGTACATGTAACCAATCAATCCATGCCAAAATCCAAATGCAACATAGCACCATCATGAAGTAATCAAGAAAATGATCAATGTACCCAAAACAAAGAGAACCACACATGATCAATTTCAAAGATCCAATCATGAATCAAGAACATAAACATGATAACATGATCTAACCATCTCCTCTTAGGAGATCACATGCATCAATACATATACATCCTGGTAGAAAGAGAACATGTACCATACCAAAACTCTAAACTAGTATCAAGAGTAAACCATGACATAATAAAAAACATACTCTAAACCAAGAAATCATATCTCCAATCACATGAAGATAACCATCACCAATGATGCATCCACATCATTGCCAAAAACTACCACTGAACTGTGATATGAGCTACACATGGAATAATGACTACCATATCCTCCATGAAGATCATCTAGGTCTACACACACTCAACTGCAATGTTAGTAACATACACGTGAAACCAATATCTCTAAGCCAATAAGATACATACAACTGCAATCAAAACATCACAAACCAATCCAAGATTGCCAATTCATCACTGTCAAAAGCTCCCATTGAAATTGTATAACCAATGAATGTAACAAGATATCATGACATCGTGATCAAACCGCATGCTACAAGTCCCATCACCCAACTAATCAAGTACTCTAACCATCCATCCTCTCAATATCAAAACAACATACCAATGCATAAATGACCACAAACAAGGCCAACTAATGAAATCTGCAACACCAATGAATTAAACTTGGTGGATATAGATAGTCCACATTAGAGTCATCCCACTGCAAATGAATGAGTGGCCAACCCAAACACTTGCATAACTCAGATCCAATCACTAAAACATGCAAACTCATCATCACATTAGTAACCTGCAAACCGAGATATCAAAGAAGATAACCATGTCGACCAAATGACTCAAACACCAAATCAACCTCAGATATGATTTTCCAAAAATTTCCACAAATGAGTAACCATAGTCAAGGAACCAAATAAGCATCAATAAGATAAGAAAAATCTCCTAAAAACAAACCATATCACCACCAAACAACCACATACATAATCATGTCGTGCCAATGCATAAATGTACCTACATACCCATGACACCATAATCATAGCCATCATTGTAATTGCACTCAACTATCACCCATATGAGACTCTAAGTCTTAAACCATGTCCAATCATGTCCTCAAAACCGAAGACAACCTGTGTACCTATTACCATCAAAGTCCAACTTTAAATTTTTTGTAAATTTGTACTAGGAAGTACCAAACTGATAATTAGTTTTACCATCATAAATATCATATAAAAAAATGTACTCCCTCGAGGTTTCTCCTCTTGAATCATTCGGATTCTCACACAATCACACCCTGAATCTCAAGTTCCTAAAAGTGATCAAACAAGTACCAAACTCATTCTACTGCTCAAACTGATAAACAAATATAAACCACTATGTAGAAAACTTGCAAATGCTCTCCAATGCCTCTTTGAAATTGAAAATCTGACTTTGTATGCAAAATTTATGCTTAAAATAGTGAAAACAAGAACATATGGGTTTCAAGCATCCAAAATATGTCAAAAAAAAAAATCAAAAGACCAAACCAACTCCACAACAAAGAGCACATAAGAGCTTTCCAATGACTACAAGAAGTCAAAAAATGGACATACTGGGAAAACATTATGCCTCCTGAAATAAAATTTTTCCAATCTGGCTATAGGCATATACAGGGGTGGTGCTTTGATGGCTCCATTGATGGCTCACTGATAATGGTGGATTTGAAATTCATATAAAATTTCATTTAATTTTACAATTTAAAAAAATTATCCCCCCCATATTGTCAAAACCGACCACTTTATTAATTTCAACTCATAATATTTTTGAGGTCTCGGGGTGAGAGTTTAACTCTACAAAGTTGAATAAATATTAAATGTTTTAAAAAAATTCAAAATTTAAAAATTTCTAGTGGTAGAAAAATATTTCAATATTATTTTTCTATGAGTTGCAAATTGATGGCCATACGACCGAAAGGGGGTCGGGTTATATTTTTTTTGCATTTTTTCATAGTAGCAAAAATGTGTTGAATTTTATATCAATCTTTGTCTCTTGGCCAACTTGAACCCAACAATGAGGTCCATTTTGTCCCAAGAGGTCATTTGCAAAATTTCCCCCACAAAAACCTCATTTGAATTAACAACCAAAAAACCCTTTTGATCCAATATTTCTCACACTCTAAATCTACAAACAACCCATCATAACAAAAAATCCAAAACCCTTAGATCTGCAATAAACAACCTGTAAAACCCTCATATCTTTCCATGTCTTTCATTCTCTAATGCAATGCAAAGATTCAAACTCAAACAATATTTTCTCAATCTAGGGTTATACAACCACAACCATAGCTTTGATACCACTTGTAAGGAAACTTGCATCCATATAATGACAATTTATACATAACCCAAATAGAAATTTATGAAAATAAGTACTCAGAATCCATATGCAGGAAAATAGTCAACATACCCATAAAAGGTGACACAAGATATACCCTGGGAAAACCCTCAAGAGGTAAAAAAACAACCTCCAAAAACATCCATACTCCATATTATTTAGCAATAAACCCATACAAGAGTTACAATCAATACCTTTGAAGCATCAAGTCCTCTAAGGCATCCTCATGTGTCCAAGCATGAATCCACACATCCCATGCCATGCTCCACATATGCACTCCTTAGAAAGACTTAGTAATGGCAACCAAAACCACTCAACCAACCTTAACCACTAAACATGTGCTTAATTTTATAGACTCAAGCTCACACAAATACAAGTAGTGGTAAGATAAAACCATGTACCACAAAAACATGTGAATACAAAACCACTAACCCCTTATTTAATACTGGGTACTAAGACTTCACTTTATTTAATATTTCTCCAATATTAAATTATTATCACATGTCTCCCACACATTAAATAATAATAAAATATTACAATACAACATCAAGTGGTCCCCAAATAATTACCTAGTGTGATTAACCACACCACCTAGGTGCATCACAACTAAATAATTATTTAATTACACCATTATAATAAGTTATTTTATGAAATGGTGTACAACATATCCCAACATTAATATATTATTATTATAGAATATATATTATAATAATTAATATACATGTACCCGGTCTCAAAAAAATTGTAAGAACTTCTAATAATGGATGTCCATTTTACAAATAGGATATCCATTTTTAAGGGTAAGTAACAGATATGCATTATATATATACATATATATCTGCTTTTTAAAAAGTGGATATTTGTTATATACAAATATCCACTTTTTAAAAAAATGGATATTCGTTAAATACAAATATCTTCTTTTTAAAAAATGGATATCCGTTACATATGGATATTTTCTTTTTTAAAAGTGGATATCTGTTATATACAAATATCTTCTTTTTAAAAAGTGGATACTTGTTAATAACGGATATCCATTTTTCTTTGGTGTTTACCTTAGCAAATATATTTCTTACCAACCCAACCAAAAATTCAAGCATCAATTCCATGATTTTCACTTCTTCATGTCATGTTTATCACCACTATTTGACCCCCCATGATCTCGCATAGACCCAGAAGCATCTTCTAGATGATCTTCAATGAATGAGGAATCTGATGAGAGAAAATTTATCTTTCCACAACTTCTTCAAAAAAATAATATCCATATTATCTCCTGAATTTGTTTTTCCTATAAGTTCCTCCAAAAATGCAAAGAAGCCATCCAAATTTTCATTTTTGAAACCTTTTCAATCTTTTGGAAATCATTTTGGGCTTTATTCATTACCTCCTTGAAATTTAGAGAATGAAACCAATATTCTGGTTTATTAACCTTATCCTCTATCATAATTTTCTCCCTAATCAATTTTTTTTGTGGGACACTAATCAACATGCTCGTCATGGGCAATCTTTTATTATCAAAACTCATACAATCTGAAACCATTTTTTGAAATTTCTAAAGAAAACCTTGGAGAGTGGTGTATACTTGCATTAATTCCTCAAAAATATTATTACCTCTATAGAAAAACACCATGAATCCATTTATTGGTCACCTTGGAAACTGACTTCTTCTTCTCCAATTCATCAATTGACTCTTTTGACAACACCTCTAGAGGGGAAAACATGCCTTCAATTTGTTGTATAGAGCTAATTAGATATTTGATATAATTTTACAATTCTTCCACTTGTACTTTTTATTGTTCCTTTGCATTTACTTCGTTTTCCAATCTTTGCATTATGGTTTCAACAAATTCCCTAAGTTCCTAAACTTCCTATTTCTTTGTGGTTGGCCCCAAATTTATTGAAGAAATATCATATTCATCAGGAGCAATGCCTTCTTTAGCCTTTTCTATCGAGGGAGTAGCAATGTGTACAACCCTATTATTTGAATCATCCTTGGTAATTTTTGAATAAATCATTGCCTTCTTCTTCTCTCTTGCCTTATTGATTCTAGAAAAAAAGTCATCAAGATTTGGAGTAGTTGTCTCTATTATGGGCTTTTCCTGTAACTACTCTCTTAGCCATTCATGTGTTGTTGGGTGTTCAATATTTGGATTAGATCATTTCTCTTGGATTTCTTACAAAACTTGATCTTTTTTATCCTTATCCTGCTCCTATTGATGGATATCTTACTACTCTTGCTACACTTTCTCAACATTATCCTCCTTAAGATCATCTTTTTGTTGTTCATCATGAACTTACACTAATGGAGGCTTTGTATTTTGTTCCTCATAATGTTTCTCTTCATGTTGTATTTCCTCTTAAATATTTTTCTCTTCAAAATTAGGAGTAGTCATTTATTCAAGAACAAACGATTCTTTATTTTCTTGCACCTCCATCTATCTTAGAATTTTGTCAATATTGTCTAATTTGGGAAATGGAATGCTACCTCGAGAAGAAGATTTCCTCTAATAGACAACTTGTGTCTTTTCCCCTAAACTATCTAGTGAAATTACTTCTTCTTGTATATCTTTACCTTTTGAAGTAGCAGTGGCAATGGGAGTTGTTGGTGCAACTAGTATATTTTCAGCTGGCACATAGAAGGTGTAGCCTCTTGTTGTGTTTTAGTTGATGGAAGAGGTTGCTTTGCTATGGAAAAAGGATGAATGGGAGGATATGTATCTATGGTAGAAGAATAAGCATTCTTACCCTTACCTTTTTCTTGCTTCTTTGTAGGGGTCCTATATTGTAACTCTAGTTGATCTCCTTCTTTTCTTTTTTGGCCTCCTCTTTATGATGTGTTTATTCTTCTTTCCTTTAGCCTTCTTCACCTTGAAAGGTTATTCTTCACTATTCTCATCATCAATATTATAAATTTTATCTTCTTCCTCCTCTTCTTTTTCCTCATCTTTTGAAGAGTGAGACTCCAAGTCACCCATCAAATCATATGTTAGGGCCACCCCTTCTTCAACCAAATTAGAGGTCATATATTCCACCCATTTCCTTGTGTATTTCAAAATTGGCTCCATCAATACATCTAATTTTGTGATTTCTTCTTCAGCCCAATCAAAAGGTGGAATGGGTCTATCTTTTACTTGATCATAATCATGATATTGTATACAATCACCATAATATTTCACTTGATTAGGTATAGTGAATGGCCTATAAATCCTGACCATGCCAACTATCATCCTTCTTTCTATCTTCAAATTCATCTTGATAGTTGGCCTAGTAGTCCATAATATGAGGCTTGTGTCTATACCACATGCCTGTTGATTGTTTGGTCACATCATATGGATCAAAGTTTCTTCTGACTATATGAGTTTTCAAATTATAAAATTGTTGCTCAAATTGTAAATTTTAGGTCCTAATAGTGATGGACAAGCTTATGTTCCACCAAGAAAAGTTGGGAAGCCGACTCCTAATTTATGCTTTCCTTTCAAAATTTTGTTATAAGCATTTAATTGCCTTTCCATTTCCAAAATCATAGTCTTATTTTTGGGATAGCTTTGCAACCTATATGGTCTATTTGAGAAACCTTATATTCTGATATAAGATAAATTAGGGAGTTGTATGTACCATGACCCATACTTCTTAATCAAATCCATGGATTCTTGTGATAGTCTAACATTTTGAGTCCTTTATAAAACCTTTACAATATACATAAGGAAAGCATCATTTACCCTCTTGTAGTGGGAAGTGCTTTGGAGGTGCTATTGAGGGTAACAATTATAAACTTTGTACTACAGAGGCTTGTTGCCTACATCCCCAAGACTAGTTAATCCTCTTTATTTGAAATTTATTGCAAGCATATACACCATCTAAGAGGTCATTTTCAAGAACCTTCTCTTCTCCAAATTCTTGAACTGAGCATCTATATTATCACTGAGCATTCTTGTCCAATGGATATTCTTATCTCTAGTAGATATCTATTAAATGTAGTAAAACATCCATTCTTCAAATTGGGCCTTCTTTGGAAGACCCATTATCCTACTTAGGAAGGTGACTAAGTCATCATACTAATCTTTAAAATCACTCTTGTAAAGAGTTCTAAGAAACTTGGAGTAATGTGGCCAGGCATTTGACAACCAATGTGAATTGATTATCTCCAAGCATCTTTTAGGTCCCTAGGTGTAGATTCCTCTAGCTTATTCTTGTGACAATTATTGAGATTTTATGCCTCAAACTCACTGAAGAGATCCTAGTTCTATCTCCGAGCAGAAAAGAGTTCATAAGAGCTTTGATTGTGCCTTTACTGCCATATTGTTGGGGTCTTCAAAACGGGTTGTATTGGCACGGTTACTACTATACCGCTAGCAAATTTTCTTTGGGTTGCGATGGCGCGGTTACCACATACCGTAGGATCTTACTGAACATCTAGCAGTAGAGTGATTACTGTTACACCGTGGGAGCCTCTCGCTTGTCAAGTGGTAGTGCAATGTGTTATCACTATACTACAAGAGGTCGCCTAGTGCACAACATTAGGGCAGGATGTTATCGCCATACCACAGAGACCTGCTAACATTTTGGCAGTAGTGCGGTGTAACCCACCTTACTATGGGAACCTTCGAGCCATCTAGCAGTAGTGTGGTTACTGCAAAACCGCGAGATCCTCCTAGCTACCCAATGGTACCATGGTAAACTGCCACACCATGAGAGATTATGGAACGTGTAGTGGTAGCATGGTATAAAGGACAAAAATGCAGACTTGTTGACTATTGATTTGTAAGCCATTAACTGAAGGATGTTGCTGACTTGGAAGGTGGCCATTGAGATGACTGGGAAGTTTGAAGGTTGGTCTATGGAGGTAGTTGAATGGATCAGACATGGTTGTTGCTATACATTTCAATGTATAAGAACTGTGGAGAGTTCGATGGTTAGTTGATCAGATGGTTTGTTTTGTGAGTATCATTGTATGCTAGTATGAGAGCATTGTAACAGTGTTATTTTCTGTGAGACTAATCTGAGAAATATTGATGCTGTAAAATTGACATCTGAAAAGAGGAGTCTCTAACTTGTATGTAATTTGATTATTGTAATACAAGTGATATTCTTTGGTATGGTGGGTTTTTCTCCCGTAAGGGTTTTCCCAAGTAAATCTGGTGCCAATTGTGTTTGAGTTTATTTCTCCAATTTTTTAATTTCTTTCATGTGCATCTTAATGAACTGTAATTGTAAAATTTAAAGGTGTATCTTCATTCTCCTTTGAGTTTTGACATTAGGAAATTTTGTTCCGCAATCGAATTTTTCCTAACAAGTGGTATAAAAAACTGGCCAGTTGTGTTATCCTTGTCGGTAGGTTGGGTTTTTTGTGTCAATTTCCATTTAGTGAAAGTTTTGTAGAAGTCTTGAAATTTTTTAAATTACAAATTGAGATGGCAATGACAAGTATGTCTAGAAGCATTGAAATTGAGAAATTCAATGACAATAATTTTTAGTTGTGGAAACTCAAAATGGAAGATTTGTTGGTTGATCGTAAACTTTGGGTTGTTGTGTCTAGAACAAAACCTATAGGCATGAAGCACGATTATTGGGAACTGGTAGATTGAAAAGCAAAGGGGTTGATAAGGCTTTGTTTGGAAGATTCAATTCTTCTAAATGTTCATGAAGAGAAGACTGCATCTTCTTTATGGAAAATATTGGGAGATATTTATCAAGGCAAGTCCTTGGTGAATAAGTTATTCTTGAGGAAGAATTTGTACTCTTTGAAAATGGAGGGAGGAACTTTGGTTTCTGATCATTTAAATACCTTTAACATGTTGATTGCTTAGTTAACATATGTAGGTGTGAAGATTGATGATGAAGATCGTTGTATGCTATTGTTATGTTCTTTGCCAAATTCTTGGGATCACTTGGTGATGGCAATTGGGAGCACGAAAACCACTTTCAATATGGAAGATTTGGTTGCTTCTTTGTAATCAGAAGAGATGAGAAGGAAATCTTCTGAGATGGCAAAGGAGGCTCTTGTTGTTCGAGGAAAATCAAAAGAAAAAGGCAAGAAAAAGGACAAGAAGTCCAAATCAAAATCAAAAGGGAGATCAAAGTCTCCTAGCAAGAAGTCCAAGGTAAAGTGCTGGAATTGTGGGCATCTTGATCATGTCCGAAAGGATTGCAAAGAGGAGAAAAATAAGAACAAGATGAACTCTTCTGACAATGATTCTTCTCAGAGTGATGCAGATTCTTTCATTGCAGCCTTGGCAACTCAGGTATCAAATGATGTCTGGTTGATTGATTCTAAAGCATCTTTCTATATGACATCTCATAGATACTGGTTTACAAAGTATGAAGAATACAATGGTGGGAATGTGTATTTGGCAAGCGATTCATCTCTAGAAATAGTTGGTCCTGGAAGAGTCAGAATTTAGTTTCTTGATGGAAGAATTAAGGGAATTGACGGTGTAATGCATATACTAGGTCTGGCTCAAAATTTACTTTCTCTAAGCAAGCTGAATGATGTTGGAGTGCAAGTCTCATTCTCTGGTAATGGTTGTAAAATGACTAGAGGCTTGATGGTGCTGGCTAGGGTTGACCAAATTGGTACTCTGTACAAGCTAGACGCACTAGCTGTTCAATGCAATAGTGTCTCTACAAAGTCATAGAAGGTTGTTCATAAAGAGAAGAACGAAAATGTTCCTATTGGGGAAAATTCCTTGGAAGTTAAAATTCCAGCAAAAAATACTATGCTCTAGCATCAAAGGCTCGGTCACATTGGTGAGAAAGGTTTAAAAGCCTTGAAAAATAAAATCCTGGTTGAGGGGCTTGATGATTGTAACCTAGAATTTGAATTCTGTGAACACTGTATATATGGTAAACAACATTGTGTTTCATTTTACTCTAGTCCTCATAAATCTTCTAGTGTTCTAGATTATATTCATTCTGATGTGTGTGGTCAAGTGGATGTTCCTTCATTATCGAAGTCTAAGTATTATGTTTCTTTCATTGATGATTATTCGAGAAGGGCATTTGTGTATTTTTTTAAAAGTAAATCAGAAGTGTTCAGTCATTTTAAGGAATTTAAAAACCTTGTGGAAAATTAGAGTGGAAGAAAAATAAAGTGTCTAAGGATTGGAAATGGCGGTGAGTTTTGTTCTGATGATTTTGGAAGGTATTTCAAAGACCATGGGATTAAGAGGCATAAAAACACACCTTACACTCCATAGAAAAATGGAGTTGCTGAAAGGTTAAACAGGACGTTGATGGAGAAGGCTAGAAGTATGTTGAGAAATGCTGGTCTGGAGCAGAAAAACTGGGCTGAGGCTGTGGTTACAACACGTTACTTTTCATATAGGTCTCCTTCATCAGCACTTGTCGACAAAAAACCTATGGAAGTTTGGTCTGGTAAGAAGCCCTCTCTGAGACATATTCGTGTCTTTGGCTACGAAGCATATGTTTATGTTTCGGATGTAAAAAGATATAAATTGGACAACAAAGCTGAAAAATGCATCTTCATTGGGTATGGATTTGGTGTGAAAGGATACAAGCTTTGGAATCTTGTGAGTAAGAAGGTATTGTACAACATAAGTGTAATATTTTGGGAACTAAAACCTTCTACAATGGATTTTCAGTTAGAGATGAAAGAAAAAGAAGAAAAGAATGATGTTGTTGAGATACCTCTAACTCTCGAAAAAGAGGAACAACACATTGAAAGTGTACCTGAATTTGAGGAGAGTTAGAGCAAATCTGAGAGTTCTGAACAAGAAGAAGAATCACAACCTCAGCCTCAACCTATGAGGAGGTCTACACATGAGAAGAAACAACTAGATAGATATGGATTCTCTATGTTAGAGTCTATTTGTGCCTATGCTTTCATTATTAACACTGATGAGCCTAGGACTGTAAAAGAGGCAACTGAAATGTCTGATTTATATTCCTGGTTGGAAGCCATGAATGAAGAAATGGCATCATTAAGGAAAAATGATACTTGGGATCTGGTTCCATTGCTTGAAGGTAGAAATCCCGTGGGCTGCAAATGGGTGTTTAAAAGGAAAATTGGTTTGGATGGCTCTATTGAAAAGTATAAAGTGAGATTGGTTGTGAAGGGTTATTCCCAGGTAGAGGGAATTGATTATGGGGAAATTTTTTCTCTAGTAGAAAAGCTGACATCTATCAAATTTGTTTTGTCACTTGTAGAAGCATATGATTTGGAGATTGAGTAGATGGATGTGAAAATAGTGTTTCTTCATGGTGATCTTGAAGAAGAAATTTATATGTACTAGCCTGGGCACTTTGTGAAAAAAGGTAAAGAAAATCTAGTTGGAAAGTTGAAAAAATCTCTATATGGTTTGAAACAATCGCCTAGGATGTGACACCAAAAATTTGACACATTTGTTTTGTCATTGGGATTTGTAAGATCAAAATCAGATCATAGTGTGTACTATAAGACTGAAAATGATCAGGTTCTTATTATTTGCCTTTATGTTGATGATATGTTGTTTATAGGAAATAGTAAGTTAATGATTTTTGATCTAAAGTCTTAGTTGTCTACAAAGTTGGAAATGAAAGATCTTGGTGTAGCTAGGTATATTCTGGGGATGTAAATAACCAAGGACAGAGAGAGAAAAAAACTTTGGCTTAGCCAAAGTAAGTATATTAACACTTTTCTAGAGAGATTTGGTATGAATCGTTGCAAGCAACTAGTTGTTCCAGTTTTGCTCTAGTTGGAAATAATGAGAGATCATTATTAGCTCTCATGTTAAAAATACAATCAAAAAATAAAAATTAAGCTTGAATAGACTTTTCAAGATTTTGGTTCTACCATGGAATTTTGAAGTTTTGTCACTTTCAAGGAATTTCAAGATTTTAACACTTTTATGAATTTAACATTGCCATGGAATTTCAAGATTTCTGAAAGGGTCTTGGATTTTCTTGAAAACAATGATTCCCGACTCTTACGTCCCTTTGGTCTTCAAGGGTGGATTTTGGAGATTTTGAGTGGACAAGAAATCTCTAAAGATGGCTTCTTCATGTGATATGTAGGGATTTTTGAAGATCAAGAAATCTCCACAAAAGAGTCATTTATGCAGACTTCGAGGATTTCCAAGGATGAAGAAATCTTTGAAAAGTGGATCCCTTAGGGAATTTTTCGGGATTTTGAGGAATGAATAAATCTCTGACCACAGACAATTTAAGTTTTTGCTAAAGAGTTTGGGGATTTTTGGAGACAAAGAAATCTTTGAAATGAGAATTTTAACTTCTCTATTGAAATTATTGGGGCTTTAATTAGCTCAAGTATTTTAGATGGTTTAGTATTATTTCCCCAAGATGTTAATTTCCTCAAAATGATGAATCTTTTGAGTCTCACACAAACTTGGTTTTTTCGCAAAAAAAAATCATACTTGATTTTCATAGTAAAAAAAATCTATAAGATTTTCATAGTAAATTGTTTTTAGGGTATAACTCAAAATTAAGGTAAGTAGTTTATGGAGCTATCATTGAGCGGAAATGATGCTATGGGCGATGCTACGGGTAAGGTTTTTTCAAATTATTTCAAGGTGGGAAGCCCTGTTCCTGGGGCTAGCATTAATGGCGAAGGTCAGGCTGACGTTAGGGGGTGTTGGATGGTTGTGTGGTGCATCATATACCTGGTCAAATAGGCATGTTGGGGATGCTCTTATTCAGGTTTAGTTGGATCGGGCCTTGATTTCTCTTGATTGGTTGCAATCTTTCTCCTGCTCTCTCTTGACCCTTACTAGACTCGACTCAAATCACTTCTCTATATCTTTGAATGCTGAGCTTTTGGGTCTTAAAAAGTCCTTCCCATTCAGATTTGAAAAAATGTGGACTAGCCACCCGAAGTTACGGTTCATAATTGCTGATTGGTGGAATATTAATGGCTTTGCTATGTATAAAATTGCTAAGAAGCTTTCTTTTGTTAAGAATAACTTGATCCAATGGAATAAATCCTCTTTTGCTAATATCTTTAAGGAGAAATCAGTGCTTAAGTCTAAATTGGACACCTTGTAGCAGAGAATACAGACCAGTAGGAATGATTTGTTGCTTCTTCAGGAGGAAATTTTCCTTTTAGCCAGTTTGCACAACATTGTGGCTAAGGAGGAGGAGTTTTGGAAGTAGAGGTCTAGATCAATATGGCTTTGGCATGGGGATAAAAATACCCATTTCTTTCATCTTACGACTTTGAAGCATAGATCCTCTAATAGGATATCCAAAATTGTTGTGGATAACAACTCTCTCGAAGAGGATGATGATATTACATCTGTTGTCCGGTCATTCTTTGAGGATCTACATTTGAAGGATTGCCCTCTTGATCCTATTTTCTAGCAAAGTTTTCTTAATGTTATTCCTAACTTGCTGACAAAGGAGGAGAATAGGATCTTGACTAGTATTCCTTCTTATGAGGAAATTAAAAAGGTTGTGTTCTCTTTTGAAGGAAAAAAATCTCTTGGGCCGAATGGGTTTCCAATGTTATTCTTCCAGTCTTATTGGGATATTATTGCCAAGGATGTTATCAATGCTACTAAAGAGTTTTTTGGTAGTAGACAACTTCTTAAGGAATTGTATTTGAAATTTATTGTAATAATTCCTAAGAAGCTTGGGGTTGCACATTTTGGTGATTTTAGGCCCATCAGTTTGTGTAACTCTATCTATAATATTTTTTCTAAAGATCTGGCTTCTAGGCTGCAAAGGGTCCTTCCTAGGATTATTTATCCTTAGCAAAATGGTTTTATTTTTGGGTAGGCAGATTTTGGATTTGGTGCTCACGGTGCATGAGAATATTCACTCTCTTGAGGTTAATAAGAGGCTATAGCTTATTTTGAAGCTGGATTTGGTGAAAGCCTAGGATCGAGTGAACTAGCAGTTTCTTTACAACATCCTGAAGGTGTTTGGCTTCTCGAATTGGGTTCTCTAGCTGGTTGGTCAATTAATTTCTTTTCCATACTTCTCGATGTTGGTGAATGGGTTGCCTTATTCCTTCTTTAGAAGTTCTTGTGGGCTACACCAATGGGATCATATTTCCCCTTTTCTTTTTATCATTATGGTAGAGTCTTTGGGCAGATTTCTTCTTCAGGTGGTTTCTAATGGGAATTTCAAAGGTCTTTATCCTTCTTCATGTCAGCTTTGCTATTCACATCAACAATTTTTTGATGATATTGTTACTCTTTCTAAGGCATTGGTTTAAGTGGCTAAATCTATCCGTCTTATTATTCAGTAGTATGAGGTGGCTTCTAGTCAGAAGGTGAATTTTTCTAAAAGCACTGTCTTCTTTCGTAATACTCTAGAACATCGTCAGTTGAGGTTTGCTAGTATTTTAGAATGTGGCATTGGGGATATTTCATCTACCTATTTAGGGCTTCCCCTTTGTTCCAATGGGGTTCTAGAATTCTTTTGGAATGGAATTATTGACAAGTTTAATTCAAAACTTCTTGGGTGGAAGGGTTCCCTTGTAAGCTAAGCTAGTAAAATTCAGTTAATCAAGTCAACTTTGCAAAATCTTATGATTTATGCCCTATTCTAGATCCCTAGAAGGTTTTGGGAGAAGATTGAGAGTATCCAGAAAAGGTTTCTATGATCTAGTGTGGGGGAGAAGAAAAGTTTACATTTTTTGTCTTGAGAGGAGGTTTGCAAGTCAAAAGTTCAAGGTGGTTTAGGCCTACTTAAGTTGAAAGACTTTAATTTTTCCCTTATTGCAAAATAGTTGTGGAATTTTCTTTTGAATGATAAGAAATGGAATGGTATTTACTCTTCGACATATTTGAGGGAGGTGGATAAGTTTAGAGAGATATTGAGGGAGGGTGTTTCCCCCTCTCAGGGGCTAACCCTTTGGAATTTCATGCTGAAAGCTCATTCCATTGTTGTTGTTGGTCCGTGTTGGGTGTTCGGGAATGGTAGGATGATGCAGGGGCATCAAATAAGGCATATTACAATTTGTTTCATTTTAGGTTGATTAAGAGAGTTTGGGTCTAATAAGGTTGTAATAAGTCATTTATGATCATTTTCTTCCATTTTGGAAGGTTGTGGGTCAATTGGTCAAATAATGTAAAAGTTGTCATAGTTGCACAAATATTGTCAAAGCAACTTTTTGTAACTATTGTAACAAGAGGCCATAATGATGTTTTTTTAACTCCTTAACCAAAAATATAGTTGGAGGTAGCTTGAAATGGTTGTAAATGATTATATTTTCCTTGTACCCTTGAAGAGAAGGGTGGTGTGAAGATTTTGAATGAGAAGTTCATTGTTTTGCACGTGAAATTCTTTGTTTTCTTGCATTCTACAATTTTATGTCACGTGGTACAGACCCTTGGAGAACTGTATGGATGAAAGGATAATTGTATGTTGTAGAGGGTACTCTTAGCCTCATCATTTTTTTTTATCAATTTTCATTAGGTTTGCTAGGAGATATCCATACTTTAGTGTAACTTTTCTGAAACCCTACCCGAGGTTTCAATGAAGGATGAAAATGCAATTCTTTGAGTTTCCTCCATGAACTTGCAAGGAAAATTTGTAAATAGTGATGTACAAATGTCTTCAACCTCCTTGCAAAGTCTGAGGCCTGGGTCTACATATGTGAAGGAGAACAAGTTGGTAGTTTGTTACTTTTGGGCCTTGTTAGCAACCCAAACCCTAGTGGCTTAGAGGGTTTTGTTGAAGAGAGCACTATAGGGTGGATTGTGAGTAAATAATAGATTGTTGAGACCCTGTGAGAGGTGTTGACGATGTGTGAAAAATATTAGAGGTATGTTGAAGCCCAAACCTAAGTGATGCCAAGCTTAGGTGACTTATTAGGCCTAACAAGAAGGAGGATAACCAAATTTTGACCCATTCCGTTTAAAGTAACCTTACCCCATTTCTAGATATGTGTTGTAATGGACAAAAGGGTACTCAAAAATGGGTTTTACATTTTGATTATCAGGTTTGCAAAAATGCTTATGGTCAAAAATACCATTTTGAAGGGATACAAGGCTTAATGGTAGTTTGTGAAGGAAATCCCACTAAATAAGTGACTAAGGGTTCTTGTGAGAAATTGTAGATTGTGTTTGGAATTTATACCCTTGCTTTGCATCAAATTTGTATCAGAGCATAGGTTGGTATGAAGAGGGAAAAGTTGAAGTGAAGAGAAGCAAGGATGCCTCCAAAAGGGAATCCAGTCATAAGAGAAGTGAATGAATTGAAGGAGAAACATGCAAGAGAGATAAAGAAAATGAGGGAGTTGATAGAAGTCTTTGAAGCTAGGATTTTTGTAGTTGAAAAATTTCAGAGAAGAGGAGTGGTCACAGGTGATTTGAGTGATCGAGAAGAAGAAGAAGGGGAGGAGGAAAACTCCCAAGAAGGGTCCCAAGGAGAGTTGGATCCTGATGACTTGAGAATGACAAATATATTGAAGGCATTCAAGGGAGAAGGTACCAAGATAAAGATGGATTTACCAGTGTATGGAGGAAAATTGGATAGTGAAGAAATCCTAGATTAGATAGGAGCACTAGACAACTAATTTGAATATGAAGATGTACCAGAAGAACAAAGAGTGAAGTTGGCCAAGAAAAAATGAAGGGTCATGCCTTAATTTTGTGTAGGACTATGTGCAAGATGAGATGAGGAAGAGGGGAAAATCCAAAATCACCTCTTGGGATAGGATGGTTTCCAAACTCAAAGGGAAATTCCTACCTGGTGACTATGCCATTTAGTTGTACAGAAGACTTCAAAACCTTAAGCAAAAAGATATGGATGTGAAGGCCTATACTGAGGAGTTCTACAAATTGAGTATAAGGGTAGGCCATGTAGAAGATGATGTGGAAAAAGTGGCAAGATACATCAATGGGTTGAGATACAACCTACAGGATGAATTAAGTCTAAAAAAACCAAGAACAGTGGAAGAGTGCTATGAATTGGCCATAAGGGTTGAAGATAAATTGAGAAGACAAGAAAATTAAAGCAGTGCTAGAGGAAGGAGTTCTAGAGGAAGAGGTACGTTTTCTGATTCAGGACAGTCATATGAGAGTCAAGGAGAAATAAGTAGAGTTAAAGAACAAACTTTAGATTCAAGGGGTAGTTCTAGAGGAGGTAGATCAAATTTTAAGGGCAGATTTGGAGGCCAAAGGGGAGGTTCAAGTGGCTTACTAGGAAGTGCTATAAGTGTAACAAATTTTCGAGCCACTAAGCATGACAATGTACTGAGGAGCAACCATCTACTTCTTTTGGAAGTGAAAGAAAAAATCAAATTGCATAAGGTGGAGATGATGTTGAAAGTGTAAATTCTTCACCACATGAAGAACTAAAGATTGGAGAGTTTTTTCTAATGATAATAAATCTAATCAAAGGGCCAATGGAGAAGGAACCACCACAAAGAAATTCACTCTTCAAGACTAGATGTAAAAGCCAAGGTAAGTGTTGCAAGGTTGTTATTCATTATGGTAGTACTGACAATTTGGTTTCTCTTGAAATGGTAGAGAAGTTGAAATTACAAAGGTTACCTCATGCCACTCCCTACAAGGTGTCTTGGTTAAACAAAGGGCAACAAGTACTAGTGAATGAACAAAGTTGGGTAGATTTTCACATAGGAGGATATAAGGATAAGGTCTTGTGTGACATAATTCCAATGGATTGTTGTCATTTTCTTTTGGGTAGGGCTTGGCAATATGATAGGAATGCCAAGCATGATGGTAGGAAAAACACGTATGTCATAGAGAAATATGGAGTTTCATACACCCTTACACCATTAAAAGAAGAAATCCAAGAATCACAAATGGGTTCTAGTGTTATGTTGGTGAGTGAAAAGGATATTTTACAAATCATAGAAAAGGAAGACAAAGGCTTTGCAAGCATGAATAAACCTCAAAATTTCATGACAGTAGTTAAAATTTGTGACTTGTCATGGGAGGTCCAAAGCATATTGAAGGATAATATATACATAGTTTTGGATGAGCTTTCACATTCCTTACTACCAATGCAAAATATAAATCCTTTAAAGTTGTTTGAAGAGAGTGAATTTGAGTCTAATGTGCAAGTTAAGCAGGGTGAGTTGCTGGAAAACACAATGAAGGGTTTATATTTTCAATTGTTAGAATGCAAGGATAGAGCTTTCTATTTAGTTCACAATATTAGACATGCCATTTGAGTTTGAGGATGCAAGTATATTTATGTCTGCTACTAGGACAGTAGACAAGGTTGTATATGGGGAAGATCAAGTTGCAATTGTGGATTTACAGACCAAGATACTTTAGCCAGACGTTGCCATGTTGAAAGGGTCACTAAGAGAGTGTGAGAAACAAAGAAAATAAGACATAACTAGGGAAGATTGATCAATTTCAATTGTCATTGAAAATGAAAATGTTAACATTGTTATCATCCAAGTGTAGGAGGAAGAGTATGAGAAACCTGATGGAAAGATTGATCAATTTCAATCATCATTTCATGAGGTATCTCTTGAAGGTGAATTGAAACATAGTTTAGGCAACTGTTATATGTTTTGTCAAGGGTTATCAGCATATGCAAGTAAGTTTCAGTCCCTTCAAGTCAAAGAAAACAAGCAACTTAAGTTTGATGCTTCACATAAACCATATAGATCTATTGTTTCAATCATTAAAATGTTGTTGAAAGAAGGATTTAGAGGTTCAGATGGGGTATAGGCTTATTTTGAAATGTTCAACTATCTTTGCCAAGAATTCAAGAGACCTAAAGTCAAGATGAAATAAGCATAGGACTGTTAAAAAGAAGATGAAGTGTAGGGATTTCAAGACACCAAACAAGAGATTTCAAGCATGGTTTTCATGTTACCACCCTCCATTCAAGTGTAACTTTAATCTTTTCTTCCCCTGGGTGTATGATGCAAGGGCATCAAATAAGGCATATTACCATTTGGGTTTGAATAAGGCATATTGCCATTTGTGTCATTTTGGGTTGATTAAGAGATTTTGGGTCTAATAAGGTTGTAATAAGTCATTTAGGGTCATTTCATTCCATTTTGGAAGGTTGTGGATCAATTGGTCAAATAATGTAAAAGTTGTCTTAGTTGCACAAATGTTGTCAAAGTAACTTTTTGCAACTATTATAACAAGAGGCCATAATGATGTTTTGTTAACTCCTTAACCACAAATATGGTTGGAGGTAGTTTTAAATGGTTGTAAATGATTATATATTTCCTTTTACCCTTGAAGAGAAGGTTGGTGTGAAGATTTTGAATGAGAAGTTCATTGTTTTGCATGTGGAATTATGTGTTTTCTTACATTCTGCAATTTTCTATCAAGTGGTATAGACACCTGGAGCCTTGTACGGATGAAAGGATGATTGTATGTTGTAGAAGGAACTCTTAGCCTCATTATGGCTATTTTTTTATCATTTTTCATTAGGTTTTCTAGGATATATCCATTTTTAGTGAAACTTGTTTGAAACCCTACCTAGGGTTTTAGTGAAGGATGAAAATGCAATTCCTTGAGTTTCCTCCATGAACTTGCAGGGAAACTTTGTAAATAGTGTTGTACAGATGTCTTCAACCTCCTTTCAAATTCTGAGGCCTAGGTCTTCAAGTGTGAAGGAGAACAAGTTGGTAGTTTGTTACTTTTGGGCCTTGTTAGCAACCCAAACCCTAGAGGCTTAGAGGGTTTTGTTGAAGAGAGCACTATAGGGTGGTTTGTGAGTAAATAATAGATTGTTGAGACCTTGTGAGAGGTTTTGATGATGTGTAAACAATATTAGAGATATGTTGAAGCCTAAACCTAAATGATGCCAAGCCTAGGTGACCTATTAAGCCTAACAAGAAGGAGGATTGTCAAATTTTGACCCATTCCGTACAAGGTAACCTTACCCCATTCCTAGATATGTGTTGTAATGGAAAAAAGGGTACTCAAAATTGGTTTTTCATTTTGATTATTAGGTCTTCACAAATACTTATGGTCAAAAATATCGTTTTGAAGGGCTACAAGGCTTAATGGTAGTTTGTGAAGGAAATCCCACTAAATTAGTGACTAAGGGTTCTTATGAGAGATTGTAGGTTGTGTTTTGCATTTATACCCCTACTCTACATCATAGGAGGATCTTGTTTTGGAATGATTGGTGGATTGGGCATGGTCCTTTGAAGGATGAACCTTGGGTGACCCCTTTCAAAGACTTTTGTATTAGGGAATGGGGTTGTCTTGTGTATGATTATATCTTATAGGGTAAGTGGATTGGAATTGATCTGGTTAATAGGGATTTGGAACTTCTTTTTCTATTCCTTTCTCTGATTCACATTCCCTCTTCTTCTCTTGATGATTGTGTGGTGTGGAGGTTTGCTTCTAATGGTCAGTTCTTAATGTCTTCAACCTTCTATTTTCAAACTCGTTTAGTTGGCCCCCCTCCCTTTTGGGGTCGGTTGTGGAATGTGAATATTTTACCTAAAATTAAGATATTATTTTGGCTTCTTTGTCAAGATAATATCTTGACTCTTAATAATCTCACAAGAAGGGGAATTTCTATGCTGAACAGATATTGCTTGTGTAAAGAAGTTGTAAAGGATTGTTATCATCTTCTGGCTGGTTGCAGATTCACTTGGGATGTGTGGGTTCATATTTTTTAGAGGTGGGATATTTCTTGGGTGTTTCTTGCTTCTATCTCAAAAATATGGTTTTGGTGGGTGGGTCCTTCTCAAAATCCATCTTGTTCAATGCTTTGGTCCTTTATCTTGCCGCATGTGGCTTGGGGAGTGTGGAAGGAACAAAATAATCATGTTTTCTGTCAGCTAGAGCTTCCTCGTTCAAGGCTAGATTTCAAAATTTGTGAGGCCATAAAGGAAAATTTTCTTTTTGAATGCTTGGTGTTTCCTACTTTGGGTCCTAAGGTTGTTGTTTCCAATTATGATTTGTTAGTGGGGAATCATTGAAACCTTTCTTGTGATATTTCTATTATGTTGAAGAAGATTAAGGCCTCAAGGGAGGGGGTTCGATGGAAATCTCCATCTCGAGGCTAGCTCAAAGTTAACTTTGACGGTGCTGCTAAGGGGAATTCGGGACTTGTTGGTTGTGGGGGAGTGTTACATGATGAGAATGGTAGGTTTATCTCTATGGTGGCACTCCCTTTGGGAATCTAGACAAACCACTTTCCAAAGGTAGCTGCAACTTATCATGGCATTTTATTGGCTAGAGAAGCAGGGGTTACTAAACTTTGGTTAGAAGGGGATTCCCTTAATATCATAAATTGTCTCCTAAAGATTAATCTATCATCATGGTCTATAGTCCATCTAATTAATGATGTTATTTCTATCATTAATTCTTTCGCTGAGGTGAGAATTACTCACATTTTTTGGGAGGCTAACTCGCTTGTTGATGGGTTAGCTAATTTAGGAGTGATGGCTCATAAATATTAGAATACTTATCATTCCATGCCAGCTAATCTTCAAAATATCTCTAATTATGACCAGTTTTCATGTGAAGGAAGTGATTAAGAGGGGAGAAAGGTTATTTGATTTCTTCCTTGGCTGGTTTTTGCATGTTGAGTTTAGTGTCTACTCATATAATTATTTATTTTTAGATTATCTTGAGATCATGGGTTGGGAGTTGAGGTATGGTAGTACTTGGTTTGTTAGGCTCACACGAATTGTGGGTATTTTTTGCATTTCCTTGTGGTGTGCTTGCTTTACTCTGTCTATGTAGAGGAGAAAAGAGCAGGTTGTGAGTATTTTATTGCATTCCGCCATGGGAGGAACTCGTTGCAGAGTGGAGCCGATCTCTTGTGATGAATTTCATGGTAATAAGCATGTCTAGGAGCACTTGGAGAAGGGAGTATTTTTCCCTTATTTTTTGAGGCTCCACAATTCTAACATTGAGGTGACAAAAGCTTTTGTAAACGATTGGAACAATAGGCTCTTGCACTACTAAGGAGTGGAGTTCAACATCATCGAGGACTTCATCACTGAGGTTACTAGTCTTCCTTCGAAGGGCGGGAAGTTTTATAAGGACCGAGCAGTGGCTAAGAAGACCTTAGAAAATTTGTTTAAAGGTTTGGAGAAGTAGAAGCTTAGGTTCATTGGTAGTGGTGGGTATGCTCGTAAATCCATTAAGTCACTTTGGAGGGACATTGTTCTAGATATTATGAAATTCTTCAGTCTGGAGGTATAAAGGATCATAGGAAGAACCCTAGGAAAGCTATTCTTCATGAAGGCATTATGAATCTTATTTTTGATCACATAAAGATGAAGGTGTTACCTGTTATTTCTAAGCTCCTTGCTCATAAAAAGGGTGGAAAAAACAATGGGTATGAAACTAGTGAGTTGATGGATGAGTGGGAAGGGTACTATGAGGAAGAAGGCTATATTTATGATGAAATTTCAGAGGATGAGAGTGAGTCTATGGATGAATTCGAGGACTCAAAATCATGGTCTAAGGGTTACGAAACAAATACTAAAATGAGGGAGGCCGTTGTTCCTTTGATGAGAAAGAATGTGAAGGGAAGAAAAGATGTCCCAAGAAGGGGAAGCATGTTTTCAAGCAAGGTGTGGATGAATTAAAAGGTTTGGAGGATTGTTCCTAAATTTAAAGGGGTTTTGGGTGATGGTATTGAGGGAAACGAGCAACCAATGGTGGATATTGGTTGGGAGAATGAGGGTTTTGTGAATTCTAAGGCAGCTAGTCCTAGCTAGGATGAATTTGAGTCTCTTGTTGGGAATAATATTGAGTAGGCTCAACAAATTGATGTTAAGGCAGAGCAGCTTGAAATTATGGCTAATTTGGCTGACATCCCTAAAAAGGACCGGGTCAAAGTGGAGGTCATTGAAGTTGAGGACTTCCCTATAGAGGAGGATTTGGAGGGCAAAGAGGGGGTTCAAGAGGAACCCGTTGAGAACATTGATTTTCCTGATCCTCAATTGGTCAATTGGGAGGAGATTAACATGGACTTGTTCTGTAGAATGGTAGGGGACGACACTTATAACTTGCTCTCTCTTGTGAAGTGATATTTCTCAAAAGTGAAGGAGCTAAATTCTAAGCTTAAAAATTGGTAGGATGTGTGTGTGGCGTTAGTGAATTGCAACCAAAAGGAATGGACAATGAAAGGTAAGGTCAAGACAATGAATATTATTCTTGATAAATTAGTTGTGGACATCAATAGACTTGGTAAAAGCCATGAGGAAAGGTTGACCTCTCTAAAAATTGTTGTTTAAAGGATCAATGAGGAGCAGATTGTGAGTATGGAGGAAATAATTAGAAAGATTAGTAATGATTTGTAGACTATTCTTCAAATTTGTAATCAATCTTTGAAAACTAGTGCTAAGGTCCTATTGGTTTTAAATGATAAATCTATTAAGTGGACTGGCCAGTCTTTAGATTTGGGTGAACATGAGGCGGCCATTGCTGAGGTTAACTGCATGAACTTGGATGATAAGATTGGATAATGGTCTCGACGAGGTGAAGAATTTGGAGGCCGGTCCTTGCTTGCGAACAAGGAGAAAGACAAAGAAAAGGGAAACCATTATGCTCAAGGATCTTTAGGATGTGGTCAAGATGCAAGACAGGGTCATTGCTAAAAATATGGACTTGACCAATGTTCTTGATAAAATGTTGTAGTTTTTTGCTGTTGTTTTTGGTTGTTCAACCTTAGTGCTGATGTTTTGCTATAGGGTTGCTAATGGGTTCTCTAGTTTTATCTTTTTTCAACATTTTTAATTTTGTGGGCTATGGGTTTTACTGTTTATTTATTTATAGCATATTTTCTCCATTTCGAAGGGTTTCAGGGCCCCTTCAAAACCTTCTTTTCCTAATCAAAACCAAAATTTTAGGGTATTTTGAATATTTTTTTTCAATTTTGAATTTCTTAGAAAACCCTAAGTATGATTTGTTCAAAATTTAAAATAATTTTCTCTTAGGTCATAGGGTTTGAAACCCTTGTAGATTGCTAACGATTTATCATTTCGACAAATCGTAGAAAGTCATATTCTCTTGAGGATTTTAAGGGTTTGAATGTTCTAATGTTTGAATTGTTTGGAAAACCCTAATTTCTCAGGAGCAAGCTAAGATTAAATCTAATCCCCAGGAAAAAGGAAAAATGATCAACATTTTCAAATTTGAACCCTTAATGAACTTTCAATCTCATATTTATCCTACATTTATTCTACATAATCCAGTTTGAATTTTGAAAGAAATCACCAAATGTAATGTGCAAGAGTAGTCAACACTAACCTTTGAGCTCAAATCATGAGGGAAATCACACTTTGAATCACTTTCGGAAATTATTAGAGCTCTTCAATTGCACCTATGGTTGCTTGGTCTCTTCCACTCAACACTCAACTTGTTTGGAAATGAAGACAAGGTATGAAATGAATCAATGAATTGGACCTTTATACCTTCATTGTACTAGACCATAATTCACTAACAGATAGTTGGCAAACACTCACCATGGAAATTATGCACTTTTCAAAAATTTGACCTCGCTATCCTAGATTTTTGGAGATCCGAGGAGATTGCAAAATTTTGGAGTTTTGACACTGCCTCAGAATTTTAGGGATTCCATGGAATGAAGAAATCCCCGAGAACTTGGAATCTCTGCAAAGCAAGATAACTTGAACCTAAGACCCTCCAACCAATAACTAATGGTTTTCAATGACTTCTCAGTTGGTCTTTCTTAGTTGCAAATATCTCAATCTTCCTTATTTGAAAAGAACTTGATAAATGTCAAGAAGATGACTCCAAAATTAAAAATTTTGAGGACCTTTCTCCTAAAGAGAAAAGGTAGGGAACCTATAAAGAAAAATTAAAAAGGGGGTTGTCATTTGGATGGGGTGTGTGTGCAAGATACAACAATAGTGAGAGAAGAGAGATAGAGAGGTGAGAGAGAGAAGATAAGGAGAGAGAGAGAGTGAAGGAAGGAGGGAGAGAGAAAGATAGGTACACAGAGCGAGCAAGTGAGGGAGAGTTAGGAAGGGGAGAGAGATAGATAGGTGAGAGAGAGAGGAAGGGAGAGAGAGAGAGAGAGAGAGAGAGAGAGAGAGAGAGAGAGTGAGAGAGAGGGAGGAGAGAGTGAAAGAGTAAAGGAAGGAGGGAGAGAGAAAGAGAGGTAAAGAGAGGGAGGGGTAGTGAAGGGAGAGAGATAGAGAGGTGATAGAGACAAGAAGATAGGGAGAGAGAGAGGTGAGATAGAGAGAAATAAAAAGGGAAGGAGGGAATGAGGGAGAGGTAGGTCTAGAGAGAGATGTTTAGATCGAAAGAGGGACAAATAGAGCTTGAGAGGGATGGAAGGGTAGAAAAATAGGTCTAGAGCTTGGGCAGAGAGAGGGAAGGAGGGAAGGAGGGATAGGGTAGATAATGGGAGAGAGAGAAGGTGAGGTAGAGAGATCATTTTTCCTTCATAAGAACTGTTACCTAATTTTCACTACCAGCTCAAACAGGTAGAGCTGAATTGTAAATTCAAGCCAAGGTACACAAGTTGTTCAAAAAATTCTGCTAAAGTACTCATTATTGTGCATTGTTTCATTACAGTGTAAATTTCAGTAATATTATGCAACATCATTTCAAAATAATATCATAAGTTTGCATAATGATATTGTTTTATTCATAATTTACAAAGTAGAATCCCACACAAGTCGTGGGAGTAACTCATTTTGATTTTCATAATCAAATAAGGGGTGCATGAAGTAAAGTAAGCTATACAACTCAGAATAAAGAAAGCATAGGGTAGAAAGTGATTCGTCATTGCTTGGAATGACAAATCATTGACAAGTTGAGGTTTTCAGTTGTGATGATAGCTCCAGCTCCAACGTACCTCTAAGTTGATGGAAGTGTGGTTAGAGCAATGTGAATCAAATCATATCATATGCCTACGCTACCAACAGAAATATAGAATACAGTCGATTAGGCATCCATCAGATAATTTCAAAATTCAAAGAGCATAAAGAAAGGAGGAAGCTTTCAGTGTCTTTTATTTTGCTAACATGTTTGTTCACTGTGCAGGAAGAGGTTCAATATGTTCGTGATCATTTTATTAGATATGTGGAGTAAAACGGGCTCCCACAAGGGTTGAGCTCGACATATTAAGGAGGACACACTCTCAAGTTACATATGAGAGTTCATCAATATTGTCAAAACAGTCAAAAGAGAGCTGCTAAAACTAAAGAAATAATAAAAGAGCAGCCTTATTTCAATGTGTTCAAAGCAATTTGAACAATCATTTTTTGCTCATCATGATGGAGAATATTTAAAAATGTACATAGATCATTATCCTTGGCATTATCATTTGCACAACAGTCCATGTAGATAAGCAGTAATTTAGAACAACATTATCAAGAGGTTGTCTACATATCTTTAGAAGAGAGAGAGAGAGATACAAAACAACATATAAATGAACTTCAAATAAAGAGCCATTAGCCCAATAAGTCATTTGTTCATTACAAGAAAATACAAACATATATACTTATCTACGTGAAAAAGAGTTTGAAGCCATATATCACGAACAACAATGCATTAAGTGATATTTATCAGGAAACTCTTGAGGAATTTTCAGCTTTAAAACCAAATGAAAGCAGCAGAGATTAAGAATATAGCTTCAAGCTAAGCCACAACCATAAATTGAAGCAGTACCATGGAACTCATCTGAGGGAGTCACTTATATGAAGAATCATTCATCTTCATGCATGACAGGAAGTCAGGCTTATAGGGACAACAACAATTGGTTGGAAAACAAAGAGCTATTAAAGGAGCATGAGATAGCAATTATACAGGTCAGCATCAACAGAAAAATATTTCATCAAGTTAAGGAAAGTAAGGAGGTTTGCACTGTCAGTTACACCAAAGTTTGATAAGAACAGTCTTTGCAACTTTCTTACTAGTCCAAGGTAAACCAATGAATATGATAGTGAGTAGCAGCTTGAACAATGAGAGGAAAAATGCAAAATTCATGGCTAAGAAATGGTCATAGTCAAATACCCTTGAGTTACAGAGATAGAGGAAAATGACAGTAAACTAAAAAAATACTAGTGAAGCTACAGATTTACCTTTTGAGTATGTCAAATACAATGTAGATTTTCTCAGTTTTCCTATTTTTAAAGATACCTAGCTTGAGTATATATCATGGCCACGACCAGTAAATGGAAATCTTTGTGAAATTTTCAAAAAAGATACAATTTTTACTCTCCTATGGAGGACAATGATTACTCATGAAGGAAACAAGTATATTAAAAAGAGTGGAGGAGAGGTCACCAGATACATATACAAAGGATATACCCAGAAATTAGTGACAACCATTAGTGCAAAGTTTGTTCAGAAAAATGGAATATCCAGAACCTTTTGAATTTCTGGCTATAAATTTTTGGAATAACAATGAAATTCTCAGCTTGCATAATACCCAGATAAAGAACTTGGTAAGAGAAATGATTCAAAACAATGGGAAAGTTTCAGTCTTTGCAGGACAATCAACATCAACATGGTGACTGTATAAATGCATATTTAGAGATAACTTGGTGTTTTATGATAGTCCGCCAGAAAAATAGTGAAAATACATCATTGTTTACAGATACCCATGTGTGGTTTTTCCAAAAGATATAAAATATATGTAACCTAAAATTATAAGGTACAAATTAGCCACCATGAATGTCGTTGTTAAGGTATGATGAATATAGATCTTTCAGAGCTTCTTCATCAAACATTTTAAAGCCAATGATAATAACAAAGAAAATTCTAAAGAAGGCACCAGACATAGATAAACCCACAACCTTTCATAATGGAAAAACCCAAAACAATGTATATGGCGCGGCTTGCAAAAGAGCTTACCTTCTATGACTGTTGAAATGCTCTCAATGGTGGCCAAAGTTCTCAAAAAAGCTTCCAAGTAAAGCTCAAGTTCATTTTCGTGGCAGCTAAGAAAAGTGAGGCACATAAAATATGGAAAAATACATTAGATATGTGTCAAGACCGTGGCTAAACAAATCCAGAAATGCTGAAAGAGTGGAGGAGAGGTCACTAGATACATAAAAAAAGGATTTACCTTGTGTTCTTGTTCGAATCTCTCCTATACACAAAGAATGGTGCACAGAGTTTTTCAGATTCAAAACCCCAAACACCATCACTGGCGGTGCACCATCTTCTCCAGAAAACTCAGAGCAAAGTGAAATGGAATTCATGTTTAGGGTTTCGGTGGACTTTTTGCCAAATCCCTAAGTCGAATGAGGTGATGTTGTGAAATTTTGACTAAGCTTTTATAATAATGATCACTTCATATAATGCTATGGTATTGACTTTACAATGTCAATGACCTAATATGAAGGGGCCCGTGAGTTTAATTAGGCATTAAATTACCAAGGCATATAAAATATGAAATGTTTGAAGCCTAATATTATGCATGGACAAGCTCATTGAAGACTCCAAGTCTTCTAAAAATTGAATCAATATTTAGATGAAGGTTCAAAGCTTTTACGGGGGTCTTGTTTCCACTTTAATGTTTACTAAAGGAGTAAATATTAAATATTGAGTGAGGGTTTTACTTTTGTAATAATTTAATGTTATTTTTGCTCACTCATGTGAAGTTGTATTAATTAAATGATAAATTATAAATCATTTAATACTCGAACTGAACTGAAAATCCCACAAAAGGTGGGCCCAAGCATGCGGATTGACACAAACAAGGTGAATTTCGCATGCTTGGGCCCACCTTTTGTCTAGCTATGGAAATAATATTTTCCTTCTATGATTGTTTCTTTAAAGCCTTTGTTTAAAACATTCAAGTGTTTGAGCTATTATATTAGGTTGTGCAAATGAAAATAGTGAGTAATCATTCTGTGAGTTAAGTCTGCATATTGGATTCTTTGGTGCATCACCATAGTTAAGATTTATAGTTTTGCATTTAATTTTAGTCTTTCTCCCTTTTCCCAGCAAATTACTCATTTATTAATCAAGAAATCACATTCCTTATAGGGTACCCACAACCTGGAATTAGTTCCCATGTTTCAACAAATTGTTGAATTTCAACATTCAAGCATTCAGGTGCAATTTGTTTGACAACAAGAACATGAATGCGTTATAACACACTCACATTATTGGAACCTAAGGTAGAAAATAGTATGAGCACATTATAATGTGCTCATAATATTGTCTACCTTGGGAATTTCCAATCCTTAGGGTTGAATTTTCCTTGGACATGCAACCCAAAAGGTTGGATTGGCCTTTCAACGCCCAAAGATGTGTTTTTTCAAATTATAATTTTTTTTGACACAATTTTGAGCATGCTCTCCATCAAGTTTGCACATGTTTCAATGCCAAGTCAAAAAATGACAGTAATGTTGAGCTCTCTCTTAGTTTTCTGAACATGTAATTTTTTTTCACATTTCAAGTATGTTAAGGTTTTGATCTTTAATTTATTTTTCTAGCATCTCCATTTTTTATCAAAAACTTATGTATGGTATTTTTGGCTTCATTTTTACGCTATTTGTCAAAAATTTATAAAAATTACATTTTTAGAAACTAGACTCTATTCTATACAAAGTAAAACAATTGATTTTCAATTAGTTTCATATAACATTTGGGGGCAACATGGTCATTATTTTCTTTTTTAGGATGTGTCCACTTTTAAAATTAGTAAAAACATAAATTAATTAAAAAATTAGTAGAAAAATGGGGGATAAACTACATGGAGATAGTTAATTTCTCACTGAAGCAGTTTTTTAAATAATAAAAAAAGTTAACATTTTAGGGGTAGCACACCAAACTCTATATTATGTTTTTTTGACAAAAACAAGAGCATTTTGTGTGCTCCCCCTTTTCAAAAAAATAAAATAGTTTAGAAAGTAGATTTAGAGCATTAAGAGTCTCTCTTATTGCATATTCAAATTTTGAGTGTAACTATCTTCAATTTCTCATCCAACATCATTTTTTATGATTTTAAAAAAAAGTGGCCACTTAAGACCCCATTTTACTCCCTCATTTTCATGCACTTACCCAAACACCAATTTATTATGCGAGGAAAACTAGGTCTCTCTTTTGCTATCTATCTAGTACATAGGTAATTTATCATAAACCATTTAGATCATGTTGAAATATCTACATAGAATCAAAGTGGCAACTAGCATTAAATTAGCAATCCATCCTCAAAGATAAGATCTCTCAATAACATCATTCAAAGAATAAAATTTAATAACCCAATGCGAATGATTATTAATATTAAAAATAATCTACATTTATTTGTTAGTGGAGTGAAAACCTTGGTCAATTAAATTTTGATGCCACTTAGGAGATAGAATGGTCACAACCACACATAGCCTATTTCATGATGACTACATAGAACATGGCTAAAAGGCCAAATCATAGGGGATGGAGTAGAAAGAAAAAAATTAAAAACCTTAACCTCTTGTAAGCAAAGAATATCGAAACTTGGGAATTATAGATGAACGTCATGAATGGAGAATTTGCATGGGAGGTTTGTTGAACCCCAAAAATTCCAAGAAATACAATTTATAAATTAGCCTCAAGAGACATGTCCTTATTATCCAACTCATATAGAGTGGAATAACTATTCTAGAAATTGGGTTCATGGGTGTCAAAATATCTAATCTAGAAGTAAATAGGTGCCTACTTCCATTTGGTTTTCTCAAATTCTCCTTCACCCATTTAGTTAGGTAGGATATGTGACCTCGTCGTCACCCTAGTAGGAGGAAGGAAAACAATTTAGGCATTGACAATAGTCGGCAAGATAATCTTGACATCACAAGTAGGGACCAAACTATTTTCACCTCACCAAAAGTCTCCATTAAGGAGGAAGGTATAACTCTACCTAATTATATAGGTTTTCAAACACTTTTCATAGCCTAGAACTTCCTATATCTAGAAAGCACAGGTGAAGGCTTGTTATTATGAGAGTTCTAAGCTTTGGGACAAACTTGAGTAGAACAACCTTCATCTTCCTTCATAAAAAGTGGCAACCTAGAAGAGGGTTGTGCAACAACCTTGGGCATGGGGAAGCCAATAAAAAATCCTTAATTATTTGTTTTGAGGATTATCATCAATAATAGATGTTTGAAAGGATGATATAAAGGATGAACTGGGTATATCTAGTTTGGACAACTTGAATATCCACCGAGTCTTGAGGTCCTTAGATAGGAGTAGCTCACACAAACTCATCACAAGGATGAACTAAATAGAACCATTCTATTTCAACACACACAACCATGCCTATAGAAGAGGCTATTTGGCTAAAAAAATTCTAGCATGACAAAATAAAAAAGAAATAATCTTTGGTAAGGTTGTGCATGTAAACAAGGTGAATCTTATGTAGGGACCAAACCCTACCGGTTTAGTCTTTAAGAATTCTTTTGAGGGGGGGCCTATCCATAGAATAACCAATCAACGTCAAAGATTCTAGCCAACGACATGCATTCTTAAATTCTTGAATGGAAAGAATAAAATTTGATAGTGTCTAAAAACACATACCTTGTGAAACATTTTGAAAATAAATTTCCAATATTGTCATTAGGACAAGAGATCCATTGGTTGTCACTATCAAACCTTCAACTCTTATAACTCTACTAAAGAATGAAAAGTTGAGACCATTTAAAATGAACAAGAAACCCCTATAAACTTAATGATCAAAAAATATTGTATTAAAGATAAGTACAAACACACAACTCTCTCTTTTTGAAATGGTGTTAAATTGACAAAAATAAAAATAAAAGAAGAAAATCAAACCTAACGAAATTGATGCATATAAAAACTTAAATTGTAGTGTTTCATTGATTTTTTCATCCAAGAGAGGATTAAGCAAGTAGTTTTGTGTACAAATAAACATGTGCATCGATGTTTGTGATTTCCTCTAATGACCAATTTGAAAATGATTCATTTTAGGCAAAAGAACCTTACTATAAAGAACCAAGAAGGACGAAAAACCATTGTTTGCCCACCATGGCTAGAAAGAGAGTGACGTGTAATAAGTATAATATGAAATAAAACAAGCCAAATACAAGGATAATGACATGTTTGACTTGACGTACATCCTCTGAACCAATTTCCAAAGACAAAGAAGCCGGCTAACTCCTAGACAAAAGTTACCAATGTACATACAAAAACACATGAAAACATACATAAAAATGCATAAGAACATACATGAAAGCATACATGACATTATGATCAGGGACCCACTAGAATATGAGCAGTAATAACAAAGAGTTGATGACCGTTACGGATTTTTTTCTGAATTTCACCAGGTAAATGAAGCAGGAGTGTTTTAAAATGGACAACAAATTGTCAAGGTTGTACTATCTGATTTATCCATCCCTTCGTCGTCCATGCTCTGCAAGTATTTGATGGAATTTTCAAATTTCCTGACATGCAATTAAAGAAACCGATACATATGAATTACAACATACATAGGTGCTTTGTACAAGTTACAGGCATGTTTTCTTCTTCAACCAACAACTATGGACCTATTCCCTCTTCAGTCCAAAACATCCGCACCGTGCACGACATTTATTAGTGTTGCTTTTGTATGTGCCAATCTACATCTAATGGAGCATGAATAAAAGAGCCTAATGTGGTGTCATGAACTACAATAATTGTCGGTTACTCAAAATGGAAATGGAGAAGAAGTCCTAAAAATGTATCATAGAATGAAATTGGCAAACTTGAAGCCAAATGAGTTCACTTGAACACTAATGTCCTATGTGCATGTGCAACATTAGCATCTTTAGAGCAGGGCATAGTTCATAAAGTGACCAAAGGATTGGTCTAAAGAAATCAATGTTGCCTAAAGAACCAACGAGATTAAACATATCACTGACAACCCACTATGTTTTCCAACTTGCGATTATATGTTGAAATTGTATCAAAACAATGGAAGACTAAAATTAACCACTTAAAAAAGGAAATGAAAGATAAGAAAAAGATTTTATCATCAATAGAAAAGGAGGTTAATTTTAAGGTTCCTTTCATTACATTCATACTCTCTAATTAAGAAAAGGTTTTCATTACTATAATTGCATGTTGGAAAATACTAGGTTTTATGAAACCTACAACCCACATACTATTGTAAAACCCTCTACATGTAGGATAAATATTGAATCAACCAAAAATAGTCTATTTTTGTTTTATGTCTGATTTGTAATGTTTTCATTACAATCATAGTATTTTCAAAATTTGCATGTTGGAAAACACTGAGTGTTAAGAATCCTGCCACCCACGCTCTTGTGAAACCTTGTAAATGGAACAAACCCATTGGTTACTCACCCCTTAGGTTAATTTGGATAGTTTTATGTATCCCCCACTTGCAACTCCTCCTTGTCCTCCCCACTCTATAGCTTTGAAGTTGTAGAAGGAAATAGCTGAGAGGGGATAGTGTGTTTTCTAATATTGGAAATAATGTGAGCATTTTTTTGTTCCAATTAGATGAAGAAAGTGAAATGCAATTTTTACTGTACCAAAGAGTTGTTCTAAAATTTGAAGGAGGACTTCATTACATTCTTGGTGCATGTGAAACAAAAAAATTTCATAAGGAAGTGACTGACAAGGGATAGGAAATAGATGACTACCTAGAGGACTTTTAACATCATCCCTCACTTTCTTTGCTTGCATAAATTCATATGCAATGCAAAACCTCTTGAATTTATCCACTTTTACATTGCCATTTTCCCATTGCACATACTACACACACTCCTTTCCTCAACTTCTCAAGAGAAGCAAGAATCTCTTCGGTCAATACATTATCTATCTCATTCACTTGTGTTTGCTCCTTATCAAGTGTTTTAAGAGAAAATTCCTTTTTTATTTCATACATTCTAGTACATGTTGCTCTAGTTATGCATTTCCATTTGTCCATTGCATATATTGCACCCCCTATCTCCTCCTTCCCTCTCTCTCCCCCTAGAGTATGTTTCCTTTTGTCCTTCATCATAGTGTAAGTAAATTTTCTTTATATGAATGTATGAATATATTGATTTGGATATTCTAAAGATACTTATATTTAGTCTTGATTTTTATGAATTTATTGATTTGTAAATTCACCCTCAAAATTAATAACAAGTCTTATTTAGAGTAAAATTTGTGTTTGAATTTCTTCATATGTTTAAAAATTAAATGCACGGTATAATTACAGGTTGGAAAATATAGCGGGATTTGATGAGATGGTTTATGAAACTTGCAACCAAAACATTATCTATCTCATTCACTTTTGTCTACTTCTTTTCAATCATTTTTAGAGTAGATTCATTTTTTATTTCATATATTCTAGGACTTGCTGCTCCAGCTAGCATTGATAAGATCTCTGGAGGATTCATGTTTGAAAATTTATTGATGTGCCCTTGCATAATGAGAAAATACCAGTTGTTGACATTGAGCTGCACAAAATGAAAAATATTTTGTACACACGAGGGTTGTGCAAATTTTCCATTGATCTAGCACTTATTTCTCCCTCACACAACAATCTTGGTAACATAATGTAAGGCACCTTTAAAATTTACAACAACTCTTAGTTAGATAAATTTCTCCCTCCTACAACAATCTTGGTAATATAATGTAAGGCACCTTCAAAATTTACAACTCTTAGAGTACAAATTGTATTTTAGTTTCTTCATATGATTGAGAAAAAACTGCTCAAAATAATTACAGGTTGGAAAATATAATGGGTTTTGAGTTATTTCATTTTGTATGTTTAAAGCTAAGTGGTGGAGAGTGAGGGGAGGATTTCCAAGCGGGGGATACATAAAAATAGCCAAATTGAGTTGAGGGGTGATTAACCAATTAGGTTGTTGTGTGTAGGGTTTTAAGACTGTATATGGGTTGCAAGGTTTCATAACACACAGTGTATTCTAACATGCAATTTTAAAAAATAGTATGGATGTAATTAAATTTTTTTGTTATTTAGACAATAGGCACCTTCAAAATTTATAAAAATTGTTAGTTACAATAAAATTATATTTCAATTTCTTTATATGATTGAAAAATAAATGCAAAAAATAATTACATGTCAAAAAACTCAATGTGGGTTGTCCATCATTTCATTTTCCAAGTTGAAAGCTAAATGATGGAGAGCACGAGGAGGAGTTTCATTTTGGGGATACATAAAACTAAGCAAATTGATCTGAGGTGTGACTAAGCAATTGGGTTGTTATATGTTTACGATTTTAAAATAGTATGCGGGTTGTAAGTTTCATAACACCCAATATTTTCCAATTTGCAATTTTACACAACATGTTATGAATGTAATCAAAAACTTTTGTTATTTACACAGTAATAATGTAATGAAAGCTACCTTCAAAATGTATCATAATTTTTAATTAAAGTAAAAATTTCATTTCAATTTCTTCATATGATTGAAAAATAAATGCACAAAATAATGGTAGGTTGGAAAACATAGTGGGTTGTAAATTGTTTTATTGTGCTTGTTCAAAGCTCAAGGGTGGAGAGCTCGGGGAGGATTTGCAGGTGGGGGATACATAATACTAAAAAAAATGACCTTAGGGGTGACTAACCAATTGGGTTGTTATGTGTAGAGGGTTTTACAATAGTATTTGGGTTGCAAGTTTCATAACAACCAGTGTTTTCCAACCTCCAATTTTAGAAAATAGTATTAATGTAATTAAAACCTTTTGCTATTTGCATAACATGAGTGTAATGAAAGACACCTTCAAAATTTATCATTAATATAGTTTAAACTTTTATAAGTTGTCCAAAAACTCCTTTGAATTTTGATCTATCAAAACACTTTACATGATCATTATAAGTGAATTGAATTTTTTTGAATTGAGCCTTGAGGTTCCTGATATCATCCTTGAACTTTTGAACTACCAAAAATTCTTGTGAATGCTCTTTTTATAGTATCTCCATTCACGCCTTCTTCATAAGAAACACCTTCTATTATTGTCTTCATTTTCTCAACTTCATGTCTTTTAGATTGCAACTCTCTCTCAATAGCATTAACCTCCTTTTCTTTTGATGATAAAATATTCTTCTTATCTTTTACTTTCCTTTCTAAGTGGTTAATTTTAGTCTTCTATTGTTTTGCTACATTTTCAACACTTCCAAATATTACCTTTGCATCTACAAGTTGCTCATCGACACATTTTTCCTCATCCCCATTTCTCTTACCCATTAACATCCCCTAATATTTTGTTTCATGATCTTCTAACTTATTTTTCATATCTTTTACTTGAAGCTTTAGATCAACTGATCCATCATCAACCCTTAGGACACCATCATCCTTTTCTTTGATAGAGTTTTCAATGTCATGAATACATTTTATGTAGCTTTGCAACCTCTTTTTTCTCAGCTATGAGAGTGCCTTTATGATTATATAATGCAAATTTTTATTTTAATGAGTTATTTAAAAGATTTATCTACCTTTTTAGATAGGACTTCCATTTATCTAGCCAATTTATTCTCTTTTTTTGCACTAAGATATAATTTTTCCTTTTCCTTATCATCTATTTCCAATTATATTTGTTCCATGGAATTCTTAAGTTCAAGAATATTTTACTTCATTTGTTCAACTACACATATATCATCATCTCTCACTTTCTTTGCTTGCACAAATTCATATGCAATACAAAACCTCTTGACTTTATCCACTTTTGCATTGCCATTTTCCCCTTGTACATACTGCACATGCACCTTCCTAAACTTCTCAAGAGAGGAAAGAATCTTTTTATTCAATAAATTATCTATCTCATTCGCTTTTTTTTTCTTCTTTTCATGTGTTTTATAGAAGATTCCTTTTCCATTTCATGTATTCTAGTACTTGATGCCTCTAGTTCTACATTTCTATTGGCCCATTGTACATAGTGCACATGCTCCTTCTTCAACTTCTCAAGATTAGGAATAATCTCTTAATTAAATACATTATAGGTACAATGAAGATGGACAAGAATTATGCCATGAACTAAAGACAAGAATATGTCACTTATCAATATATTGTTTCACTAAGACATTCTCAACAAATTGGGTATAAATGGGAAATAGTATGGAAATAGAAAAAATTAACATCTTAATGAAAAGTGAGTCGCTAATTAATTGACTAATGTGCATGTTAAATTGTTTATATGACACAACCAAATCAACTTAAGATATAAGCTTGATACTAACCATCCCTATCAATTAAACTTTTTGTTGGCAGTTGTAAATTTTCATTTCCTATCATTTTACCTTTAAACAAACATATTAAATTGGTAAAAACCCTTTACGAATTCATTTTAATTCCACAAAATATTTGAGGCATTAAATTTACGAAGTAAAAGTAGTAACGTAATATCACATGATAAACAAAAAACTATATAAATCTGACTCACTTTAATGTAATGACCATTTACTCAGTCATACAAATGCTTGTGCAGAACAAGATTTATTTTAGTACACCAACTGTGATGCAAGCAATAGAGGGGGAACTAAATTTATTCTTGTACACCCACTTGCAAGCAATGGGTAGGTAAAGAGAGGTAAGGTTGAAGGAATAGGAGAGGTAGGTAGAGAGAGTGAGGGGAGATAAGAAAAGTAGAGAGGGGAGGGGAGAGAGAAGTAGATAGAGGGGGGAAGTTGGGAAGGAGGGATATGTAGGTAGAAAGAGAGGTGGGATGGGATGGATTAAGGGAAAGGTAGGTAGAGAGGGAGAGGGTGAGTGGAGATAAAGATAGGGAGGGAGGGAGAGAGAGGGAAAGAGGGAGGTGTAGGTAGAGAGGTAAGGGTGTGTGTGAGGGAGAGAGGGAAGGAGGGAGATAGGGGTGGTAGGGTGGGATGGATAGAAGGACCCAAAATAGACTTATTAGGAAGGGGAGATGTGATGGTGGATTATGGGACATAGGCACCCAAATTGTATTTATAACATCAATGAGGGATAGGGATAAGTTTTTTGGATAGGGATAATGTTTTTGGGCTGGTATAATGGAGGGGGATGGTGAAAAATGGTTTGGAATAATGATAACGCATAATGTATTGAATTAAGAGATTATTCCTTCTCTTGAGAAGTTGAAATGGAAAAGGAATTTGAAGAAGCTGACCAAAGTGAATGAGATAGATAGTGTATTGACTGAAGACATTATTCCCACTCTTGAGAAGTTGAGGAAGGTGCATGTGCAATATGTGCAATGGGAAAATTACAATGTAGAAGTGGATAAAGTCAAAAGGTTTTGTATTGCATATTAATTTGTGCAAGTAAAGAATGTGAGAGATGATGCTGTAAGTGGAGTTGAACATGTTAGAGTGAATAACCTAGGAGAAACATTTGCCAATAAACCTTCACAAATGAGTGAGAGAAGCACACAAGCTATTTCACCAAAGAAAACAAAATGAAAGAGATGAAATACATATTGTACAAAGTGCCTTAAAAAGGCATGAGAGGTGGGTGACAAGTGAGAAACTTCCTAGCATGGGAAAAACTACCCAAATAACAAAATGCAAAACTAATGCCTAAGTAAACTTAAGCGTAAATGTAATTTACTCTAACATAACAAATGAACTCAAAGATTCTTGAACTTAAGAATTCCATGTGAAGAGGTGAAAAATGGGTGTCTATGTTGACTTGAATGAGGTTATAGAACACACACACTTTCCACAAGCTCTTCACTCAAGGATAGCCCTAGAGATCTCAATGCAAAGGAGAAATAGATCTAGCTAAAGGACTATCCTAGGAGATGATTAGGATATAATGAGGGATTCACCACCAAGTTTAGACTTGGAAAGAAAAATTAAATGAAATATGTAACACATACCCTAGTTTAATTAAATTAAATATGAAATGACCTAAGAAAAGCAAATGAAATGAAACAAAAATCTGTAAAACTAAATAAGATCATATGAAGGATGTTTCACTACATCTACCATATCATCCTCCATATATGTATTATTCATATACTACTTACTCTTTCTTCAATTTATTCATTATAAGGTCTTTCAACACCATCATTATGTCTCTCTTTGAATTAATCCATCATCATCATTGCATTAATCCATTAGGTTAAACCTTAAACCCTAAACCCTAAACCTAACATCTATCATCATTGCACTAATTCATTAGGTTAATATAAATTTATAAATCTAAGAATATTTTTTTCATCATAGTCCTTTCATTATCTATGCATCTTTCCATCCCAATAATTTCATATCTCCCATCCCATTAACCAAATAATCTTAAATCCAAAAGCTTTATTTTGGATGGAAATGATTCTTGTACCTATTAAAGTCAAGATACTAGTCTTCCTTGTTGAGTTAGTAATGCGCCTCCCACACTACCACTACCTATCTCCCTCATTCCCTCCCTCTCTCCCTCACACACACAAAACCTCTCTCCATCTAGCCATCCCTCTATCCATAAGTCTCTCTATACCTATCTCTCCTAAGTGTGTCTACCTTTTCAGATAAGACTTTCATGTCTCCACCCAATTGATTCTCTTTTTTTGCACTAAGATCTAATTTTTCCTTTTCCTTATCATCTATTTCTGATTGTATTTGTTCCATAGAATTCTTAAGTTCAAGAATCTTTGACTTCATTTGTTCAACTCCACTTATAACATCATCTCTCACTTTCTTTGCTTGCACAAATTCATATGCAATACAAAACCTCTTGACTTTATGCACTTTTTCATTACCATTTGCCCCTTGCACATACTACACACACACCTTCCTCAACTTCTCAAGTGCAGAAAGAATCTTTTCAGTCAATAAATTATCTATCTCATTCACTTTGGTCTACTTCTTTTCATGTGTTTTAGAGAAGATTACTTTTTCATTTCATGTATTCTAGTACTTGATGCCTTTAGTTTTGCATTTTTATTGGCTCATTGCACATAGTGCACATGCTCCTTCCTCAAATTCTAAAGAGTAGGAATAATCTCTTAAGTCAATACATTATATATTACCTATCCCTATCTCTCCTCCCCTCCATAATAAAGAAAAGTTTTTCATTACTATAATTGCATGTTGGAAAATAATGGGTGTTATGAAAACTACAATCCCCATACTATTTTCCATTTTGGGTCCTTCTATTCCTCCCACACTACTATTCCCTATATCCCCCCTTCCCCCCCTCTCTCTCTCCCTAGAGTAACTCCTATCATCTTATAGACCTTCTCACAATTGTCATGAATTTAATTGTTGCATTCATAATCCCCCATACCTTCATCCCTACATTTTTATTTTATACCATCCCTCATCCACATTTCCAAATCTATTCCATAATCCTTACCTAATCATTGATTGAAGATATTCTTACTACTCTTCAAAATTTGAGTGGTAGGTTAGGAGGGGTAAAACGACCAATATACAAAAATCAAATATTACACAAGGTTTGTTTGGTGGATGCAATCATCCTTAAAAACCTTTTCTTGGTCTTTGTTTGGTGGATGTAATCCTCCCCTCAAAATATACAAAAAACACTTTGGTATAATTCTTTTCATGTGTTCTAGAGCAGATTCCTTTTTCATTTCTTACATTCTAGTACCTAATGCCTCTAGTTTTGTATTTCCATTTGCCCATTACACATAGTGCACATGCTCTTTCCTAAACTTCTTAAGAGTGGGAATAATATCTTAAGTCAATAAATTATCTATTATCATTCTTCTAAACCATTTCTCACCATCCCCCTCCATCATACCAATCCAAAAAAATTATCCTTATCCCTCCCCCATTTTCTAAATATGAAGTATATTTTCAATTTTCTGATTCAATTGATTTTATTTTGTGGACCAAACAAAGATATGGAACAAATACAATTAGAAATGGATGATAAGGAAAAGGAAAAATAAAATATGAGTGCAAAAAAAAGAGAATCAACTGGGTGGTGACATGAAATCTTATTTGAAAAGGTAGACATGTCTTGTAAAGAACTTGTTAAAAGAAACATTTGAATTCTCTAATCTTAAAGACACTCTAAAATTGGAGGTTGGATAAAATTGGGTGTTATGAAACCTGCAACCCACATATTGCTATAAAACACTCTACACATAACAACCTAATTAGTTGATCATGTCTTGTTTGTTCTTTTTTCTACAAGGAACATTATTGGCCAATGGTTAGTGTAGACACGAAAAATGTACAATTTCGATCCGGCACATTAGATCCTGATTTACTAACACTATATCATCCTAAATCATCTCCTTTGTTTCCTCCAAGGGTTTTGAAATTTGGAGCTCTTTGTGAATAGGTTGGATGTCATCTTGGCACATTTCTGAGGCTTGGAACTTTCATCTTGGCCCTCAAAATGACATTTTAAAGTTTTTTCCTAGTTTTTCGAAAGTTGTTTTTATTAATAACTCAAAGTCCATGTTTCAAATTGAGGATGTTAGTTGGCAATTCATCCCATATTAGTTTTATAAAGTTTTTGGTAAAAAATAGGACTCTCAAAGTCATAGATGCAAAATTACTAAAAATGGAAAAATTAAAAAAATATTAAAATTTGCCTAAAAAGGAAATTTTCTTGATTAAAGGTGAAGGAAGGAAAACGAAGGCCAAGGGTTCTTGATGATGTTATCATCTCATTGTATCAAGTGTTTTTAAACACTTTGGGAGAACTTATAATCCCTTTCTAAGGAATTTATTTACTTTCATGCTCTTAGGACACTAAAATTTCTTTTGGGCTTTAAAAAGAACAATTTTTTTTTTCTTTTCCAAAGTTTGCAAAAGGCTAAAAAGAACCTTAGGAACAACATACTATATTTTGTTTAAAGGTTAAAAATTGAACAAGGCAATCTCACATTCCTTTGGTGCTTAAAAAGAACTCATTTGCTTTGAGGGATTTAAAATGAACATGTGTTTTTTGTGTCTTGTAATCTTTTTTGCAAAGTAGTGTCATTTAAAAGGGCATATGCGCTTCTCTCGCACTTCACAGCGATCTTGAGAATCAAAATTATTTTTTGTGACACTAATTTGCATAAAATATTGCCTCCACATTTCAATTTGGGTACCTAATAATTGAACAAAACATGCAAGTGTGAGCACGACATATTGGGAAGGTTCTCCCTTTGTTTTTCAACAAAGGTTGATTGAATGAAGGGATATGCTAGCTCGCTATTGTTTATCTTAGTGGGTCTACCTTGTGGGAAAAAGTAATCACCTAAGGGAATGACCCAACCGGGAACACGCTAAAGCCAAGCGACTTCCAATCGGTATATAAGTGTGGATTCTTGAGGAAAGTTCAAGAATCACAAGGATTATTCCGATGAGATGGACAAAAATGGACTCTCGCCGACTTTGGATAGTCCCCCATGAACCGAATGCTCGAATTAAAACCCTTTGTTTATAAAAGTCCAAAACCTTATCTATTTTTTGGTGTAAAAGGTCATGTTCGTTGAAGCCGCCCCAAGTTATACATGTGGTTTTGTTGTAGAGATGGAAAGTATGCCATGGGAGATTCATGGGTACTAATGCTTGGATGACCTGAGAAGTGTGTGTCATGGAGGGGAGCCAGTGTGGTCAAGCATTTAGCCATCCACACAAAATATGCGCAGCTGGATTCGTCCAAGTGGAAACCCAACAAAATATTGTCTCGTCATCCTATGGTTGTACATGTGCTTGGAAATGGAAAATACATTGCTTGGTTCTCAAAACAATTGAAAAAACAAACATTCACAAAGAGCTCCAAATTTCAAACCCCTTGGAGGAAACAAATATCCTTGACGAATTTAAGTACTCTTGTTTTCCCTAGGGATCATATCCTTAGAGGTTTCTATGTGCTTGAATTTTATCATCATTTGTTTTCACTAAGGTTAAACCTAGGAAACTTTTACCCTAATTTCTTTGATTTCCACATAATGGACCTTGTGGGATGAAAAATAAAGTGGACATTAGACATACAATTTGAAACATAATCAAGAATGAGCTTTTGGTAAAAAGGATTCACTAAGGCAAGATAAAAGATAATTGAACCACACATGTGCTTGGTCCCTTTTGAGTCATTTGGTTTCCATGCAAACATTGGTCTTTTGGTTTGAATTATTCCTAGGGAAAAACATGTTCTTCATCACCTTGGTCTTGTAAGTAAGTCCTCATAGGGTCATCTAGGATCAAGTCAAAACACCCCATCCCTCAAACATCAATCAAATCCCATCTCACCAAAAACTTTTGGAACCTTGGAAACATCATTCATACTAGACTTTTAGGAAAAATCAGTATCACATTGTTTGGCTTAACACACCTAGCCAAATTATCATCTTGTGTACACATTTTCTCTAGGATAACACAACTTCCTAGAGTTTACAAGTGCATTATCACTTTGTTTGACTTAACACACCTAGTCAAACTATCCAAAATCAAAATCAAATCAAAACAAGTCCTAAAGTCTAGCATTGATCCAAAGTTCCTAAAAGTTCAAACACCCATATCATTTCATCCTCCATCTCATCATTGGTCCTAAACCCCTAAGAGATTAGAAAGGTCAAAACACAAGAAGAACATGGAATATAAAATTGATTCATCCATCATGAGTAATCCAATTCAACCAAACTATCCAAGCCTTACAATACCAATTGATTATCGAAACTCACATTTATACATGGCATCATTATCTCCTCCAAACCTCAAAAGTACAACGAATGTGAGTATGCCCAATCCAAAGTTTGGAACACCTTTCCCAATGGTAGATTTAAATCCAAGTCCAAATTTGCAAATCTATCAACCAAACGCTCAATGCATGAGTTTTCCAAACAACATTATCCCACCAAATCCATACATGCCAAGTACAACTTTACCAAACATGGCCATTTCAAATCCACACTTGGTAAAATTTGGGATAGATGTGTTTGCAAATCAAATCAATGTTGTTCAAAATCCAAGCAATATGTTGACGACTCTAGGTATTGATCCAAGTGAAGGTAACACCATGCAAAATCAAAGTTACTTAAATCAAGGCAATATGATTCTCAACCACAACAATGTTCAAATTCAGCCTATAATGCCAAATCAAAACATCATACCAAATCATCCCATTTTTCCATCAATATCGCAACAACAGGTGAGAACCATCCAAGCAACCCCACCAATCAATATGACCGTTCCGCTCATCACAATGGTCAACACCATTCCCAATCCACCGCCACCACCATCAAAACACAACATGACAAATTCATTCTCTATCATGTTGCAAGCCGCTCAATAAGCTACCCACCAAAAGGTGCTCCAAAACCAACAAGCTGCACAACTAGCTACCCAACAAGCTGCACAAGTAGCTCAAGTAGCCCAACAAGCACAGGCTCAAGCTCAATCCCAACACCAAGCTCAGCAAGCGCAAGCACAATTATGGGCAGTAATGCAAGCAATCCATCAACAAGTAACACAACAGCAAGCCCAACAAAAAACATTGTTGGCACAACAACAACACGACCAACAACAAACATTGTTGGCTCAGTAGAAAATTCAAGCCTTACTCGCTCAACAAATCTTGCAAAAAACTCCCACCACAATTGTTGAAAACAATAATCAAGATCTATCCATTGATGAACACCTTGAAGATGTTTCCACCTCATCCAACGATCAAATCAACGTACATCAAGAGCCATTTTTTAGTCATGATCAAGACCCATCCTACAAAGATTTATTTCAAGGAGTGTTGATGTTATTTGATCCTATTGACATAAACCAAGATCCATCCACCAATGATCGTGTTGACAATGTCTCTACATCACCTAATGAGTTAGAGGACATATCTCAAGAATTTATTCCAAAGCATGATCAACATCTTTCACCAAGTTCTAGCAATGGTCCTTCCCAAGACACGTTCACATCCTTTGACCTCATGGTTATGAATAGTGAAGGAATCCTCAACTCACCATTTTATCCAAGTCCACTCAAAGATCAAGAGGATATTAAGCCACTTTCCATGCCTAATGAAGACATCCAAGAATCCCTTTTATACAGTCCATCCTTTGAAATTGATCCATGTCAATAACTTGATCCAAAGCATGTTGAAAGAAATTCCAAAATTAATCAGGATCAAGAATTTGTATCTCCAAGATACTACAATGATATAATGGGCACTTTTCTATCTATACAAGATACCGCAAATGATGATCATGTCCACATAGCACATATTCCTTTATCTACCCATGATATTCTTTCTTTGGATGGACACGTAGATGATCGCCATTCAAAATAAGAGTCCCATACTCTTATTGAGGAACAAGAGTCTCCTACTCTTAACATTTGTACACATGATCAAGATATAGAGAAATCCAGAGACATATCATAAACAAATCATGAAGAAGGCTTCTACAAAAGTTGTGAATTAGAAACATCATGTGAAAGCATATCAAGAATGAATCATGAGGAAGACTCTTACAAGGACAGTGAAGCATCAACACTTTTTGAAGAAGCACTACAATCTGATATCTCACAAGATCAAGATAAAGATATCAATCAAGAATTCATCCCACATACGGAGGATCCTATCACTTATAAACTTGGATCGCTCACCTTTGTAAGGGAAAATTATCTTATCAATGAAAGAGCCACCACCTTTGAAGATCCACCACAGAGCAGAGAAGGATTAGCACCTTGCTTCTAAGGTGAATCATATCCTATTGCAGATAATTTTTTTCAGCAGATGAATTATCAAGGTAGAGGATTAGGCCTACACGAATAGGGTATCCTAGAATCGGTGCAGATTATTGGCAATCCTAATCATCGAGGTCTTGGTTATTCGACAATCAAGGGATATAAACATATTAGTGATGCCTTTATAAAATTGGGGGCAACTTCGTCTCAAGCAAACTTCAACATAGAGGGCATGAAGAATCCTTATGATGAAACCAATGCCAATACTACAACCTGCCACGCCATGAATCTTAATCCACTCATCACCCCATCCATGAATTGGGACCAACATCAAAATAAAGATTTGAATCAAAGCACAAAGAACGTTATCAAAGAAAAAGAAGCTAAGAAGCACGAAGGACAAATCAAATACATATGGATGCCAAAAAATACAAAGAACAATTATCCCTATCAAACTCCATTAGTTAAAGAAACAATGGGGAAAAATCAAAAAAGGAAAATTATCCATCAAAGATGTCCACAAAGGAAAAAGAAAGCTTCTCAAGCAACATAAAAAGTGTATCAATTGGTTGGTCCTAATTCCATGCACACTTCCATAGCCACCCATCATTGCTCATCTTCCGAAGTTTGGAGGATCAAAGGTTCCAAACTGCCGACCAAACCATCTTTTATTCCTAAACACACTCCTTCCATGCCTCCATACATGATATCCAATTCTCACATTGACCATGTCTTGGCATCAACCCTTCACCATAAGGATTTAGAAGGCACTCTATCACGATGTGCGCACAAAGACAGAGTTAACTCCGGTATCAGCAAAACAGATCAGGAATCTCAAAAGTTGCATTCAAGTGCACATATCTTGGCAAAGAAACTTCTTCAAGAAGGATATCGATGGCACAATATGAAAGAAGCATCAACATCAGCACCACCAGGTGGTTCAACATAAGCTTAAAATCTCTCAGAAAAATACAAAAAAATAATAAATATAAAAATCCAAAAAGGATTGAAAACAAAAGAAAAAAATTATCCTCTAGTGAAAACCACTTTGGTGGCACTTTGGACAGGTACCATGATGAAAACCTAGCAAACAGGCATCATGTGTAGAATTGAGCATCTACGTGCGCCATTTCAAGAGAAAGCATCTTGTCCTATCCATAATAAAGCTAACATTACCTCCATTCCATCCATAATAAATCTGTTCATCCATGAACCATTTATCCTATCCATTTTCATATATTTGCATCCATACTACAAAGCTATCTTGATCTTGATACAATTTTGGTGCACACTTTACTCTTGCTTAATTTTAAACATCTTGGCATGGGCCATTTTCATGGATCCTATCTTACCCCACATTATATGAGCCTTAAAGCATTATCTAAATGAGCATCCTTTATTTGAACACCTTATCTTATCACAAGATAATCTCCTTGGCATCCTTTGCATGCTTACCATATATATCCATCTTTATACTGATCCAAGTATCCACCCATGGAATTCCATACATTGCTAGACACTAGGGGTAGATGTTTATGTCTTGCTTAACAAATAAATCTTGATATATATCATCAAACTTATGTGGTGATCCCAACATTAGAAAATGTGAAATCAAATTGGTTAAAGCATTGGTGAACCAAAAAAATCCAAATCACTAGCCCATGGCATATTTTGAAAAAAACAATGTTCCTTATCAAGCATTATCTTTCATCGAGCATCGATCCAAGCAATCCATATCAGTTGCATCTAATGTGTACTTCAATGTCATATCAAATCATCAAAACAATTTTGTTCCAAATCAAGCTTCATCAATCTTGATCAATAGAATCCAATCAATCATCACCTTGTTTGACTTAACACACTTAGTCAAACTATCATTTTGTGCACGAGTTTACTCTAGGATAACACAACTTCCTGGAATTTACAAGTGCATTATCATCTTGTTTGGCTTAACACACTTAGCCAAATTATCAAATCCATAATCACCTTGTTTAACTTAACACACTTAGTCAAACCATCCTCTTTTGTACAAGTTTACTCTAGGATAACACAACTTCTTGGAATTTACAAGTGCATTATCACTTTTGTTTGACTTAACACACTTAGTCAAACTATCAATCCATCCATCTGATCGATCAAAATTAAGCTTGGTTTTCAACAAAATCCCAAAACAAAGAATTGATATCATCACGTATCCACATCCAAATTGTCAAAATCATGCAAAAATTCTAAACATTCAAAAAATCAAAAATCCAAAAACATCCAAATCATTAAAAAATCCAAAACATGTCAAAATCTCAAAAACCAAAAATAGATTTGTCTTGTCGAACTACGTCATCTTTGAGCCTGAACGTAGGCAAGATTGATCTTTGATCATCCCCCGAGACATCTAGGTCAGTCTTTTAGGTGTCTGTCTCAATGGCAATCCGTTTGCCCGTCTATCTCATTAGCAGTCAAGTCAATTTTCATCCAAAATACGTCGTCTCTAAGCTTGAATGTAGGCAAGTTTGATCCTTGATCACCCCCCGAGACATTTAAGTCAGTCCTTTAGGCGTCTGTCGCATTTGGCAATCCGTTTGCCCATCTAGTTTGCATTTAGGTCAGTCCTTCAGGCGTCCGTCGCAATAAAATGGCAATCCGTTTGCCCATCTATCTCATCATTAAGTCAAGTCTGTCATCAACTACATGGTATCTGCGTGTATAATGTAGGCAAGGCTAATCTATGGATCAGCTCCCAAGACCCCTAGGATAGGTCTTTAAGTCAGTCCTTTCATCATAAATCTTGAAAATACCAAAAACATTAAAAAATATGAAAATACCAAAAACAACCTCAAAATATCTGAAAATCCAAAATGGTGCATCCATCTCATCTCGCTTTCACTCGCGATAATCACCATTCCTAATAAAAATCAATCATCATCGTCACCCTTTGGTGAGTCAATTAGAAGCAAGTATAGCAGGTTCCAAAGTGAACACCTAATCGTCAAAGTCTCAAAGTATAAGTTAGTAAGCAAGCAAGTTGGTCAACTCAGAGTATCAATAGCTTATCACCCAAATCAATTTCATCAAAACCCTAATCACTACATGTCCTAGGATGAATCCTTCCCATGATGGACATAAGCATCAGGTACCCCATAGTAGTTTAAGCCTTGGCTAGCAGTATGAAGAACATTAACTTGTTTGTTTACTTTGTCTTGGTCTTTTTTTGACTTATCTTATTTTGCGTTCATTCCTAGGACCTCTCGATGATGCCTAAACAAAACAGGTTTAGAGAGAAAGGAATGGGGCAATGATCATTATCTTTTTTATCTGTTACGCTTGTGGGATACACTTGTAAAATAACTTAGCCATGCATCCTTTGTTTGGTTTGTAGGGAAGATGTTTTAGGTATCTTGTTGACCACATAAGAAGGCTTGCTTTTCTATGTTTTGGCCCGAGATGTTTAGAATGTCTAAACTACATCCTAAATGAAGTATGCATGCTAAGTGTGAACAAGAATACTCCTATCTGATTGTCGAGTCAAAGTCAATCACACTAGGTACAATGCCATCCTAGTCCTTTATACCTTGATGCATCATACCTATGTGTGTTATCAAACATAAAGTAATTGGCCCTTTGAAAATCCCAAGTCCTAGTAAGAAAATCATCATCATCATCGATAATAATGTGAACTTGTGTGGATCCTCCTTCCATCCATCTTATTCTTCTTATTCTTCTATCTTTACTAACATTTCTATCTAAAATCGGTGTGTTGTATCAAAATATACACGAGGATACCATGGCCGATGACTGTCTATACATCATCAGAATTGTCTACATCAAAGAATTATCTTTCATCCATTGATCAATAGAACCACTCCTCTCGCATTTTATCGTGATCGAATGATCCCACAATAGTGGTTTACAATTTTTGGCCAAACTGGACACTGAAATTATTATTTTTAATTAAATCTTCACATTCGGGGACCTATAGCAGTTAAACCATCAAGAATTTGAAGATGATACAAACTAGAGTCTCATCACATTTTTTCTGTAGATTCTAAAAATATATTTTTCAAAAATTTTGGAATCAGATTGCACATGTTTTTCCATCTCCCACGAAAACTGGTTCTTTTCAAAAAATAACATATTTAAAAAGTGACGCTCACCGTATACACCATAACTTGTTTTGTATGAAGGAGAAAATTCTAATTTTTTCGAATTTAGATTTGCAACTACGATATCTAGCACTTTCATTTGGTCTCATAGTTTTTTATTGAATATTTGTTTCCTTAATCAAGTTTCAAAGTCAAACAAATTGCAATTCAGACATAGGTGGACTATATACAACATAAATTTTTTTGTATGTATCGAAATTCAATTTATTTATTTTAATGGATCAAGGACATCAATACCCAGCATGAACATATTTTTTAAAATTTTATTTTGATAATTTTCTATTTTTCCACATGTGCAAAACAAAGAGCTTGATTTTTGGTGAAAAACCTATGTTTAATAAAACTAAAAAAACACATACATAATAAAACCAAAACATATTAAAATTTTATTCGTTGGATAGCTCGTTCTGAGGACTACCATCTTCCAGTTGGGTTTGTGAATTCTCCTCCATTTTCATCCTCAACCTGAGCTTCGAAGGGCAGAAATATGCTAAAATTTGGTGGAAGAGGGGGAGAAGGGCAAAAAAAGGGGGTTCGCTCGAACCGCCTTTTTTTTAAATTTTCCATTTGTTTCTATGAAGAAACATGGCATCATAGGGTTCGAGCGAACCCACCATGCAAAAGGGGGTTTGCTCGAACTAGGGGTTCTACTGAACCCCTCTTTTGGGTTCATGCGAACCCCCTACTTTGAATGAACCCTTTAAAACATGAAATTTTGAATGTGTGAGAATTTTTACAAATTTCCTTCCTCATGAAAATTGTACACCACTATTATGGGTTTACCCGATCTCGATCAAAAAATCGTACATTTATGTTTGATATCTCGAGGGGGCAGTATACTAGCATAATCCTTCCACTGGGGCAACAGTAGGGCATTCAAAAAATCAAGAAATTTTGAACTTAGATCACAACAGTTTATTCTTTGAATCAATGCAACAAGTACATTGCTTCAAAGAGGGGAAAAATGTAAACACGGAAAATGTACAATTTCGATCTGGCACACCGGATCCTGATTTACTAACACTATTTAATCCTGAATCATCTCCTTTGCTAGTCATTTAATCGAATAATTTGTATTTGATTAAATTCATCACTCTTCATCTCTTAATTAAATAAATCAACTTTATCTAATTAAGTCATCATCTCCTATTATCAATTTTATTTAATTAATTATGTAAAACTCCTTTTAATTAAATAATTCATTTTATTTGATTAAATCCTTAAAGTCTTCTTATTAAATTGAATAAATTAAACATTATTTGATTTAATCTAACATTATGCCCTTTAGTTAAATAAATCAAAATCATTTATTTAATTAAACCCTTCCTCTCAATTTGATTTAAATCAATTCATAAATTTAAGTCTAAATTGTCACATCTCCTAAATTCCTCATTAAATTAATTAAACTTTGATTAATTTAATCTTAATCTATGTCACATTCTCTAGAGAATGCAACTTGCACAATAAATCAATTACTTTGATTTATTAATTCATCTATTTTCCCTCACATGGCATCAAAAGGGGAATATTCCCTCAAATTTGAATTCAAATTCAAATGGACTTAGTCCTTCGAACAAGGCATTCAATGCCTCTTACATGTCTTTGTGCATTGAGCCAAGTGACATTAACTCCATTTTATTTCTCCCTCCAACATGTCACATTCAAATTTCAAATTTGAATCTCATAGCATTTATCATGCACATTGACCAAAATGTGCTCATTCCTCAACCATTCACATCTTGACAAGTGGTACTTGGCCATTGGATGTTGAATGATCCCACATTGCTTATTTTCACTCTCTCTGAACCATTTTGGAAATCTATAAATGAGAGACTCTTTCTCTCATTCTATCATCCATAATTTGAGTAAACTTATTATACTCAAATCCATCTTCAAGCATAGCCATTTTCATCTAGTTTTATCAAGTGCTTAGCTAGGTTATGCAGGAATTCAACCAATAAAGTGGATCAAATCATCAAACTTACAAAGGAGTTGGGAAAGGGCTGATTTTGACATACCAATTGGCACCAACTCCCCCATGGGATCAAGAGTTTGCATGCTTAATTAGGATTTCATTGCTTTTCATGTTTTATTTCTTGTTTTTCCTATTTTAAGTTTTGTAAATGGATTTCATGGGGAATCTTGATTCTCACTTGCATTTGATCTAACATTATGCTTGTTTGCTATGTTTGTGCATTTGCAGGATTAGGGTTCACAGTTAGATTAGAAGAATCAAATCACATTATTGCAACAAAAAAATGCTCACATTGTTTGTAGTGTTGGAAAACACACTATCACCTATCAGTTATTTCCTTATAATTTTTTTTGTTTCATATGCACTAGGAATGTAATGAAGTCCACCTTCAAATTTCAAAACAACTCTTTCATATAGTAAAAATGGCATTTCACAAGTTCTCCATATCAAGAAAATACTCACATTATTTGCAGTGTTGGAAAACACATTGTCCCTTGTCAATTATTTCCTTATATGATTTTTTTTTTGTTTCATACACACCAAGAATGTAATGAAGTCCACCTTAAAATTTTAGAACAACTCTTTAGTATAGTAAAAATGGCATTTCACTTTCTTCAACAAAGAAATCCTAATGTTTATTTGTAGTGTTGTAAAATACACTATCCCTTCTCAGATATAATTTCCTTATGAAAATAGTTTATTTCGTACACATCAAGAATGTAATGAAGCCCACCTGAAAATTTTAGAACAACTCTTTGGTACAGTAAAAATGAAATTTCACTTTCTTCATTCGATTGGAACACAAAATATTCACATTATTTGCAGTGTTGGAAAACACTGTCCCCTATCAATTATTTCCTTATGAAAGATTTGTGCTTCGTACGCACCAAGAATCTAATGAATTCCACCTTCAAATTTGAGAAAAACTCTTTGGTACAGTAAAAGTTTTTGATTCGTACACACCAACAATGTAATGATATCCACCTTAAAATTTTAGAACAACTATTTGGTACGGTAAAAATGGTATTTCACTTTCTTCATTTGATTGGAACAAAAAATGCTCACATTATTTGCAATGTTAGAAAACACACTATCCCTTGTCAATTATTTTCTCATGAATAATGCTCACATTATTTCCAATGTTGGAAAACACACTATCCTCTGTCAATTATTTCTTTATGAAAATGCTCACATTATTGCAGTGTTGGAAAACACACTGTCCCTTGTATATTTCCTTATGAAAAGTTTTTGATTCGTACACACCAACAATGTAATGAAGTCCACCTTAAAATTTTAGAACAACTATTTGGTACAGTAGAAATGGAATTTCACTTTCTTCATTTGATTGGAACAAAAAATGGTCACATTATTTGCAGTGTTGGAAAAAACATTGTCCTTTGTCAATTATTTCCTTATGAATAATGTTCACATTATTTCGAGTGTTTGAAAACACATTATCCTCTGTCAATTATTTGCTTATGAAAAATGCTCACATTATCGTGTTGGAAAAAACACCATCCCTTGTCAGATATTTCCTTATGAATTTTTTTTTATTCGTACACACCAATAATGTAATGAATTCCACCTTAAAATTTTAGAACTATTTGGTACAATAAAAATGGCATTTCACTTTCTTCATTTCATTGGAACAAAAAAATGCTCACATTATTTGCAGTGTTGGAAAACACAATGTCTCTTGTCAATTATTTCCTTAGGAAAAATGCTCACATTATTTCCAGTGTTGGAAAACACACTGTCCCTTGTCAATTATTTCCTTATGAAAAATTTGCATTATTGCAGTGTTGGAAAACACACTATCCCTTGTCAGATATTTCCTTATGATTTTTTTTTTATTCATACACACCAACAACTATTTGGTACAATAAAAATTGTATTTCACTTTTTTCATTTGATTGGAACAAAAAATGCTCACATTATTTGTAGTGTTAGACAACATACTGTCCCTTGTCAATTATTTCCTTATGAAAAATCCTCACATTATTTCTAGTGTTGGAAAACACACTATCCCCTATCAATTATTTCCTTATGAAAAATGCTCACATTATTGCAGTGTTGGAAAACGCACTGTCCCTTGTTAGATATTTCTATTGGAACAACAAGAGTAGACAACTAAGAGGGGGGGGGTGAATCAGTTGTCATTGAATTTAAAACTTATACAACAATTTTAACCTTTAATCTTAGATTTGATAATTAATAAGGAAAGCAAGAATCAACAACACATCGAAAACACATGAACACCAAGATTTTATATGTGGAAACCCTGTTAGGGGAAAAACCACAATGGATGTTAGTCCACAAGGTTATACCCTGTTAAGATTATAATGAAGAATGAATAAGGAATGCACATGCATTCAGACACACTGTCTAGAGCTCATTGCTCAAAGGAAGGCTAACTACCTTACATAAACATTCAAATTAAAACCATCTAAAGAATATGAACTGAGAAATTAGCTTCTTCAAAAGCCTGATGACAATCTCAATTATGCACAAAAATACTTCTTCACACTTCGCTCAATCTTCTTCACACTTTGCTCTATACTCGAATGATCTGCTATTTTTTGCACAATTCGCATACACACCACACACATTTTCTAAATGAAGAAAAAAATCACTCTTATATATCCACTTCAAGGATTTGCATTAACAACTTTGTCGGCCAAAAATAAAAGAATAAATTACAAACCGTCGGCCTTATACATGAATAAATCTCAATGCGCACCAACCTAAGTCAGTCACAACATAATGAGGACCTAAATCAACACCCTCACATACACCAATCATTAAAAGATTAATCCACATGGATCCGCAACATGCTACAACCATCATGTCGGCCAATAACATGAAAACCCAAACATACAACGGAAAAATCTTCGATCATGATCACACCAAACAACGCGGATGAGCAAAAAGGATAGGGTACAATCTAGAAACATCCTCGAGCGTCGTAGGAACATACACAACAACTAGAATTTCCAAAATTTCATCCTTTTCTTCCAAAAACATTTGCTACAGTAACAGAATAATTGTAGGAACACAAAAAATCACAACTGGCACAAATCTTAATGCGTACCACTGAAACTTTCGAGGTAAAAACTAGATAGACTTAGCAACAAATTCATTAAAGTACAACACCTGAAAATCATCGTACAAAGTTTTACACCATACTAAACTTCACAGCTTCACATGCACACTGTAACATGTTTATTTTAATTTTCTCAATATCCTCGACATATATAGCCTTCAAATCATCAAATGCTAATAGTGTTGACATCAATGACAACCACATATCAGCAACACAACCACAACATCCAACAATTTCCTTATGAAAAGTTTTTGATTTGTACACACCAACAATGTAATGAAGTCCACCTTAAAATTTCAGAACAACTATTTGGTACAGTAAAAATGGCATTTCAATTTCTTCAGTTCATTGGAACAAAAAAATGCTCACATTATTTGCAGTGTTGGAAAAAAAACTGTCCCTTGTCAATTATTTCCTTATGAAAAATGCTCACATTATTTCCAGTGTTAGAAAACACACTGTCCCCTGTCAATTATTTCCTTATGAAAAATGCTCACATTATTGCAGTGTTGGAAAACACATTTTTCCTTGTCAAATATTTCCTTATGATTTTTTTTAATTCGTACACACCAACAATGTAATGAAGTCCACCTTAAAATTTTAGAACAACTATTTGGTACAATAAAAATGGTATTTCACTTTCTTCATTTGATTGGAACAAAAAATGCTCACATTATTTGTAGTGTTGAACAACACACTATCCTTTGTCAATTATTTCCTTATGAAAAATGCTCACATATTTCCAGTGTTGGAAAACACATTGTCCCCTGTCAATTATTTCATTATGAAAAATACTCACATTATTGTAGTGTTGGAAAACACTCTGTCCCTTGTTAGATATTTCCCTATGAATTTATTTTGATTTGTACACACCAACAATGTAATGAAGTCCACCTTAAAATTTTAGAACAACTATTTGGTACAGTAAAAATGGCATTTCACTTTTTTCATTTCATTGGAACAAAAAAATGCTCACATTATTTGCAATTTTGGAAAACACACTATCCTTTGTCAATTATTTCCTTATGAAAAATACTCACATTATTTCCAGTGGTGGAAAACACACTGTCCCCTATCAATTATTTCCTTATGAAAAATGCTCACATTATTGCAATGTTGGAAAACACATTGTCCCTTGTCAAATATTTCCTTATGAAAAATGCTCACATTATATCCAGTGTTGGAAAACACACTGTCCCCTATCAATTTTTTTCCTTATGAAAAATGCTCACATTATTGCAGTGTTGGAAAACACACTGTCCCTTGTCAGATATTTCCTTATGAATTTTTTTTGATTCATACACACCAAGAATGTAATGAAGTCCACCTTCAAATTTTAGAACAACTATTTGGTACGGTAAAAATGACATTTCACTTTCTTCATTTGATTGGAACAAAAAAATACTCACATTATTTGCAGTGTTGGAAAACACATTGTCCCTTCTTAGTTATTAATCTATGAATTTTTTTTGCTTCAGATGCACAAAGAATATAATGAAGTCCACCTTTAAAGTTTAGAACAACTCTTTGGTACATTGATAATGGAATTTAACTTTCTTCATAGATTGGAACAAAAAAATGCTCACATTATTTGTAGTGTTGGAAAACACATTGTTCCCTGTCAATTATTTTCTTATGAGAATTTTTTGTTTTGTATGCACCAAGAATGTAATGAAGTCCACCTTCAAATTTTAAAACAACTCTTTGGTACAATAAAAATGATATTTCACTTTCTTCATATGATTAGAACAAGAAAATGCTCACATTATTTGCAATGTTGGAAAACACACTGTCCCATGTCAGTTATTTCCTTATGATTTATGTTTTTTGTTTTGTACGCACCAAGAATGTAATGAAATCCACCTTCAAAATTTTAGAACAACTCTTTGGTACAATAAAAATGGCATTTCACCTTTTTCCAAAAAATGCTTACATTTTTTGCAATGTTGGAAAACACACTCTTTCCTATCAAATATTTCCTTATGAAAAGTTATTTATTTTTCAAACATATGAATAAATTGAAACACAATTTTTACTCTAAGATTTTTTATAAATTTTGAAAGTGAATTTATTTGCATTCCTGTTGTGTAAATAACAAATGGTTTTTCATTAGTACATTCTTATTATTTTGTATATTTACAAGTTGGAAAACATTGTGTTATGAAACCTACAATCCATGTACTGTTGTAAAACCCTCTACAAGTGACAAACCAGTTGGTTATTCACCCCTTGGGTAAATTTTATTAGCTTGCATCCCCCACCTACAAATCCTCCACGAGCTCTCCAGCTTGAGCTTAGAACAAGAACAATCATATCACTCACAACCCACTGTGTTTTTCCAACCTAATTTTTTTTTGTGCATTTATTTCTTCATCACACGAGGAAATTAATACACAATTTTTACCAAAGTAAAAGTTTTGGTAAACTTTGAAGGTTCCTTTCATCACATTAATAATCTCTAAATAGAAAACAATTTTCATTACAGGGTGATCCCACAATAGTGGTTTACAATTTTTGGCCAAACTGGACACTGAAATATTTTTTTAACTAAATCTTCACATTTGGGCACATATAGCAGCTAAACTGTGAGGAATTTGAAGATGATGCAAATTAGAGTCTCGTCACATTTTGTCTGTAGATTCTAAAAATATTTTTTTCATAATTTTTGGAATTAAATTGCACTTTTTTTTCCATCTCCCACGAAAACTGGTTTTTTTCAGAAAACAACATTTTTAAAAAGTGATGCACACCGTATAACGTATAATTTTTTTTCCATGAAGGATAAAATTCTAATTCTTTCAAATTTAGATTTGTAACTTTGATATCTAATGCTTCCACTTGGTTAGATAGTTTTTTATTAAATATTTTTTCTTTAATCAAGTTTTGAAGTCAAAACAATTACAATTCAAACATAGTGCGATCGTATAACGCGTAACTTTTTTTGTATATATCAAAATTCAATTTATTTATTTTTGTTGGATCAAGGACTTCAATATCTGGTGCACTCATATTTTTCAATTTTTTTAAAAATAATATGCTATTTTTCCACGTGCAGAACAAAGACCTTCATTTTTGATAAAAACCTATGTTAATAAAACTAAAAAAAAAATACATAATAAAATCAAAACATATTAAAATTGTATTCGTTGGATAGCTCGTTCTAAGGACTACCTGATTCCAGTTGGGTTCGTGAAGTCTCCATTTTCATCCTCAACCCGAGCTTTGAAAGGAAAAAATTATGTTTTTTTTTTGTGCTAGAGAGCAGGGAGGTGGGAAAAGGGGGGTTCGCTAGAACTAGGGGGGTTCTAGTGAACCCCCAGGGGTTCAAGCGAACCAGGGTTCATTCGAACCCCCTTCAATATGCATTTTTCTTTTTTTTTTGGGCGAGAAATGTGGGCCCAGTAATTAATGGGTTCGCTTGAACCTTAGTTCGATCGAACCCGTTTTTGGTTCGGTCAAACTTGTAAGTTCATTCAAACCCCTAAAACCAATTTTTTTGCCATGGGGTCATTTTTTCTCAGTTTTCCTTCCTCCATCAAATTGTAAACCACTATTGTGGCTTCACCCTACAATAATTGCAAGTTGAAAAACATTGGGTGTTATAAAACCTGCAACCCGCATATTGTTGTAAAACCCTCTACATGTAACAACCCAATTGGTTAGCCACCCCTTAGGTTAGTTTGATTAGTTTTATGTCCCCCACCTGCAAACCCTCCCCAAGCTCTCCAGCCTTGAGCTTAGAACAAGCATAATTATATCACTCACAACCCCATTGTGTTTTCCAATCATATCATATGGTTAACTAATTTCTATTTGCTAGTTTTAGGCTTTCATGTTATATCATTATGAACCCAATGTTGCATTGATAAAATTAGATTTACATAGTTCTTGGAGCATTAAAATTTGTAATAGTTTACCTTATTTTAACAATATATAATTCAATCCTAGATATTCGGGCCCTATAAATGAGACCCCTTATTGACATAAATCCTCACCATTTCATTGCTCCACCTTCTTTACTCACTACCCCTTTGGTACCATTTCCTTTTTGAAAATAATTTCTATTTCTTGCAAGCCCCTATCAAGTAACCAACTTTCTTTCATTTCATCCAAACATAACCAATGATCCTATACACATCATGGTGACCTTCCTAAACATGTCTTATCATTCTTTTAGAATCTCAATTGATCATCCTACTTTCTCCTGTGAATAAGAAAGGTCCTAAGCATTGCCATTCAACACCTCTCTCTTGTGTATATCATTAAGTGCTAGGTCATTTTGCTAATCTTGATGCAAAACACTAAAACATAAATACAACACCTAATTGATATATAGGTGCCATCACTATCTTCTAATAATGTGCACCTCCCTTTTTCATATGATGATGAGATTAATTTGGTAGATGAACCCAAACAATTTGTGGCACATTTTTGTCAATAATACGAACGTTATTTCCTACCCTATTACATAGACTTTGTGTTAGTATACGCAACTAATTAATACTTTACGTGATTTATAATCATCTAGATATGGTTTGAGTGTATATTGTATATTTTGAGGATCATGCATAAAATTAAAAATTACCACTATTGTGTGAATCCAACATTTTAGAAATTCAATTTTTTCTTCGTAATACTTTGGATAGTAGTGCATGACAATGAGACTATCTCCATTTTATCACCCATGGTTTCATGTTGCTTTGGATGCTGATATAGGACAATAAGATTACCTACATCATAACATTTCTATGCTCTAAGTGTTCTATTTTTCCATTTTCACCCATGTGCTTTCTTCTTTATGTTATGAACTTTATTTTGACATATCTTTGTTTAAGTTTGTTAGTTGTTACGTGGCACTTATTTTCTCTTTTACTTGTTGTCATTTAGTAGTTACACAATTTCAAATGCATACTTTATTTTTAGTAATAGCACTACGAACTATCCTATAATTTCAAGTGCATACTTTGTTTTTAGTAATCTATGACCTATCTTATCATTTCAAGTCCATACTTTGCTTTTAGTAATAACACTACAAACTATCTTATAATTTCAAGTGCATACTTTGTTTTTTTTAATAGCACTACAAACTATCTTATGTTAGATGGAGCACAATCAACCATATCAAAAAATTTAAGCAATTCTATTTTGTTAAATAACAAAACATTTGGCCACCATATGGTAAGATGCTTTAGGGAGAACATAAAATAGAGAGGGCAAAAGACATTTGATCTATTCTTGAAGAGGATAAAATTTTGTACATGAAAAGTTTACCTATTGATCACATCAATTTTAGATAGTTTAGAGGTAAAAATCTATGCTACATGGAAAGGTTCATCCCCAAAGATTTTATACAATTCAAGATCATAGAAATAAGGAATATGTTCCTCTAATAGGAAGACAAAACCCTAAATGTCAACGATCCATTCTCTACAATGAGATATTTTATGAATTTACAACAATTTCAATAGTGACTATTCTTCCCAAGTGTTCAACATTTTCAAAGCTCTCATTTTCCTCCCAAATCTCAAGAAAGGCTTCATTTATATTGTGAGTGCTTTCAAGCGTGAAGTATGCTCCCTTTGTCCGAATTAGAGTGCCAATCTATTTAAGACATCCAAAAATGACATCAAATTTATATAACTGAATACAAGAACAATATTTTTTAAATAATTTATTCAATTCATGAGAAAGAATCTTACCAAAATAGTATGCAAGACCACAAGTTTTCTTGTTGCTATATTTCTAAGACTATAATAAAAAAAAATATACCAAATAAAACAACAAACTTAATAAACTTTAAAACAAATTCAAGATTTTAGTATTTCACTAATAAATTTACCTTTCGTGATAATTAATTTTACTTTAACAATGAAAACAAACATTAATAGAATTAATTCAAGAATGAGTCCAAAAGAAATCCTAACCTATTGACTTGTGCTCATCATGTGACAACTCCCCTGAAGAGCCACCGTGTGTATCTCTGTCTCCTTAGTTAATCAGCTGGAAGCCCTTTATCTTGCCACAATCCTTCTTGTGGTTCCTCCTATGCTTGGCACTTGGATGTGCATTAGGTATGTCCACCCAAACCGGTGGCAAATACATACATCACGAAGATCTTTTGCATGATGGGTTTCAATCCCTAAAAATAACAGTGATCATATATTACAACCAATGTCCATTTTAGGTTGTAATATAGAAGACAAAAATCACACAAAGTGCCACATTACAGCAAGACCTTAGGCTTAGTAATCATTGTGGCCATAATGTTGTAGCGATTCAAACCATAGCTATAGAAAATCCATTGCAAGAACTGGCCCTACTCCATTTGAGGAATCTAAGGATGCTAAAACATAGGAAGATGGTAGGGACAGAGGAAGACAAGCACTAAAAGAGGAATTACAAACCTGCTGGCACACACTGTTGCTGCTCACGCTCATGCTTATGACTATAGGCATGCATTAGAAAACCAGGAAAAATTCACTACATGAAACCCAAAAGTATAGTTTTCTTGAAAAAAACTTCCATCTGATCTTCACTACCTTGGAAATTGTATGGAGAAGACGAGATGTTGCTTCTTAGACGCCACCAAGAAGAAGAAGCAGCAGAAGTAGACTGATTTGTGGGCTGAGAAGAGATGGAGAAGGGAGAAGTTTCAGTAGATGGTTTGGAGTGTGCGCCCAAGTAGAGCATTGACAACATTGAAGCCGTTGGAGCCATGCCGAATCGAATAGGTTTTCAACAATGGTTTAGAGCGTGGACCCAAGTAGAGCAGAGACAACATTGAAGCCGGTGGAGCCATGCCGAATCGAATAGGTTTTCGATCTCCCTTAATGTGCATGCCTGAATCTGTCAACAGTGGGGTGATCTCCATTACTCCACCATTTCACACTGTAGCAAAGCATTCCCTGCTTCTACAGTATTCTATGCAAAAACCAAAAACCCAAAATCAAATCTGTATGATCTAAATATACAGAAAAAACATGTACGCTCTGTCCACAAAAAATCCAAGCCACCAAAAGCAACGAAAATCCATCACCCAAAGGGGCAACCATTTGAGAAGCCTCATCGCCACTTCAAATGTTGATCTCTCAGGCATTTCTCTCGGCAACATGCACCTGAAAAATCAGCTTACAACGCATTCTGTACTTATAGTGCTGCGGATGAACACATTCTGGCTTTCTTCCAAGCTGTAAATAGTTGCAGAGCAAGATTTGTTGAGGGGTTTGATGACCTGCTGCTCAAAATTCATGTGCCTGCAAATGAAAATGGAACGATGATATTTAGAAATATTTAAATTTGCATTTTAAAAACTCCCGCTCATTTTCAAAACTACCGGCAGATATTTGAAACGTTCGTCGGTTCAACTTTTCCGTCTGCTGCCGCCGTCCGTCAGTCAAGACTTTCCGTGAGTTCTGTTTTGTCTTTCCGTCGGATGTGTTTTGTCTATGGGGGATGGGATGCTATGTTATAATGACATATATAGGTAACTTTTGTCTATGAGTTAGCTTTTTCCGACAAGGAGAAGTCCTTTCCAAAAGATAAGATTAATAGTTTGTCCTCAGAGATTGGCGGGTAGTCAATGGAGGAACGAGCCAAATTCGACAGCGTGAATGTTACGCTGGGAAAGTACAAGGAGAACGACATGTTTGACTGGACTTACATCCCGTGACTCAATTGCCAAAGACCGACTACCGAGGTCCTTTCCAATAGATACGATTAATATTTTTTCTTTAAGATTGGAGGTAGTCAATGGAGGCACGGGATGTTGGTTACCCAGGGATTACATCAGACAAAGCCTTACTCTGTTTCCAATTAAGTTAGAATCCAGTGTTACACATGGAGTTCGAAGTAGCTGTTGGGACAAAACAGTTTTTTAACAGTTGTTTTGTTTCTAATTGTTAAATTGAATAATGGTTTAAGAATAATATGATATTTTAAAATAATGGAAAAAACCAATTCATATGGACTAGCCGCTTGAGTGGATGAGAAGTCCAGCAGGGTCATGGTATTGTTCAAAGCATTATTATAGGAATTTTTTGCTGTAACAATCTTTCTGTCTTTTTTAAAGACTACCCTTTTAGTGGGATTTTCTTTAATTCTTCTCTAATTCAGGATTTGTTAGTGGATTACTAATGCTGGGTAGGATTTTTCATTTATATTCTAGTTCATTAATATCTTTAACCCTGTAATTGTTTTTCTTTGTTGATAATTTGATGCATCTTGTCAGATCCGCTGTAGAGACGACAGATCTGCCTTATATCCATTTGTATGGACAACAATTAGAAGAAATGTTTCGTGATGCAGACAACCCTTTTGTCATGCAGATTAACACTCAGTTCTGGATGTTCAGATCCTACAAATCAACCTAAAAATTGCAAGCTGAATCGAATACAGCAGAAAAGAGAAGAATATAGTGCCAAAACAGGGCAGCAGCATACTAACCCTTATTACAAAACAGAAAACACGGAATCTAAGTTTAATTTAGAAAGTAAGCAATTACATATATTCGAACTCTTCCCTTATTCCAGCAAAACATTCAACTATGTACAATTCAAGGCGTAATGTTTAAACACAGAATTCTAATCCAACTCTCTGAAAGCTCTATGCCAGCAAAGTATCTTCTACAGTCCAATATTTGTTTTAGTTTTACCCAAAAATAGGGCTGTTTCTAACTATTACTATTATTAAAAAAATATCCCTAACAACAAAGCAGTCCCTTTGTTAAAAGGAAAGTTATCCTTTCTGTATGGTATATAATAGAACAGTTTAACCATTATTGAACGAGAAATTTCCTGGCATCATTAACCTGATAGTCTTATACAGTGCCCAGATATATGAAATAACAAGCTGATTAACCCCCAACACTAATCATTGAGATCAGTACTCATTGAGCCATTAACATATGCAATATGTCATAGATGAGATAGCATGAACAAGACCATGCAAGCACACATTACATGCTTGAAGATGATTCGATAGAAGCTGTTGGCTGGACAAATGCATCCATAGGAAAGGGTTGAGGAGGAATGGTGATATCAAAGTTCCTTCTAACATCTGAATCACTCTACTCATAGAAGGTCGTTGAGAAGGATTGTATTGAATGCACCACAGTCCCAACATACTCAACTTCTTGGCCATAACCTCATCTTCATCATCAGCGATATTTTCTCCTCTCAGCTTTCGAAATTCGCCCATTTCCACTTGTTTGAATGCCCACTCAGGGTAGTAAAATTTGCTGGATTTGGATGCTTTCATGTCAAAGTTCTTTCTTCCTCCCACCATCTCCATCACTAACATACCATAACTATACACATCTGATCTGTCACTCACGGGTCCGTAGTTTGAAGACCACACTTCTGGAGCCACATAACCAGGGGTTCCTCTAGCACCTGTCAGAGAGACATGGCTTTCTTCTCTATCTGTTAGTTTTGCTAGACCAAAATCTGCAACCTTTGGAGAGAAATTGGCATCCAATAGTACATTATGGGGCTTTATGTCACAATGCAAAATCCTGCTTCGACAATCATCATGTAAATATGCAATTCCACGGGCTGTACCAATTGCAATTGAATACAATTGCTTCCAATCCAAAACATTATGATTATCTCCATGGATATACTTCTCAAGAGAACCATTGATCATGTATTCATAAATTAAGGCTCTTTTAGATCCTTCAAAACAATATCCCAAAAGTCGTACCAGATGAAAGTGGTGGATCCTTCCAATGGTAACCACTTCATTCATGAACTGGTTTAAACTATGTTTCGAATTGTCGAGAATTTTAACGGCAACCATGCATCCATTGGGGAGCGTACCTTTGAAAACTGTACCAAAACCTCCTTGGCCAAGTCTATCTACAAAATTGATGGTGTATCTTTTAAGCTGACGATAAGAATATCTGGTGGGACTTCCTCCGTGTAAAAAGTTCTGTACTGAAGGAGATCTTGAATCAAGGGGATCCATATACCCTCTAATGTCCTGCTCCTCCTCTTGCTGCTCCCTTCTTTTTCGACTAATTCTTATGTAAATAAAAATGATGGCTGCCATAGCGAACACGCCAGATACAACACCCATAGCTGCAATAAATTCCGTCGCCAATCTTGAAGATGTTATCCCCATTACTCAGTTGGAGGAAAAGTTAAATGAGATAAACAAAAAAGAAAAGGGAAATTAAAGAAAAATTGATACTGAAAAAATTTACCCGTTCTATATCTTGAGGTCATCCACCATTTCCTCAGGTTGAGAGGTTCTCCTTCAACAAAAAGGGGAAAATATTTAGTGAAACTTCAAAAGCGAAATAAAGCCCGTTAAACTGTTACTAAACTTCCCCTGTAAAGCCAATTTGGACTAAGAGCTGTCTTGAAAGGTTTCAACTAGCTTTAATTTATATGGGTGTAGAATTTGACATCCCTTCTCAATTTGTTTGAGCTCCTGATCATTAAAATCAAATATACAAAAAATACAACCGTGAAAAATATAAAAAGCACTGCAATTACCATCAGAGCAGTTGTACGCGTGGGGACCTTGTGGACAAATACACGCTTCAAAATAATTATCTGAGGTATAACATATCCCTCTAGTGTCTTCACAGGAAGCGCAATCATCGCTGATATTCCATTTGATTTCGAATCCTGTGTGGACGAGCTCTTGGAGATTCTTTTCATCAGAGATGTTGTAGCTTTTGTCGCCCGGAATGACAACGCCGTATTGGACGATACAATTTTCATCATCAGTCCTCCTCTCCGAAAATGATAAGGACATCGAAGAAGGAAGGAAGTAACATGATTCCTGCTTGCCTCTGCATTCCAAACACTTAATGGGCTGGAGATTGTTACTGTATGAAGGTTGTGTTTTACAGATAAGAATGTTTCCCCATTTGTATTTATCAGAAAGATAAAACATATAATCGCTATAGGGTTCGGAGGAAATGGCCGCAGAGCAAACGTCGAAAAGGTTGTCATCACAGGCAACCTGAATCGTTTTGCTTGTATAAGACGAGTATGTGATCCCTCCCAACACCCTTAAGGCATCTCCCGAACAGAACCCTATCTTGCCAAAACCGTAAAAGGTGATTTTATTGTTGTCGCACTTTAGATGACCATTGCATTCGTTCAAAGAATATTTAATGATGGAAGTGTTGCAGGTATAAGGAGAACAAGTTTGATACGAAGGATACTGATAAGAGGCGTTTATCAAGAACGCAGCAAAGCATGAAATTAGAAATATAGGAAAGAGAACAGAGAGACCCATGACCTTCAGCTGTAACGAGAAAACCAATCGGTGCAATCGGTGTAAATGCAAGTGACGACTCGATCTCCTCGCCTGCCTTCGTAGAAGATAGAAAGTGGAGGGAACTAAGAAATACATACGATAAGTCACTTAAAATAAAGTGCGTTGACCAAGTCGTCCTAATTTTAATTGTACTGAGTGTAACAATATTTGATTTAATTATTGTTAATCATTGTAAATTTAATAATATTAAATTAAATATTAGACTTAAGGTTGTATAAATTAGTTAGGAATAGAAATGAGAGAGTTAAAAAGATTGTAAAAGATTAAAAGATGTTGAATATTCATATGGTTTTTTATGGAGGAGGTTCTATCATTATAAAGATTTTTGGAAGTTAATGAAAATGGCAAACTCAACACATTAGAAAAAGGGATTGTATACATCAGATTAGAACTCTATAACAAGAGTCTATTCACCAATGTCTATACAACAATATGATAATAATTATAACAAATCTATTTATAAAAATACAACATCAATATGATTTTAACAAGCCTGTTTATAGCTAAAAGAACCATAACCACTAACTAAAAGAACCCATGTTGCTATGAATAAATTCAAAAGAGCCAAAACAACCCATTTCTATGATTTAATAACTCTTTCAATATTTTCCTCCACCTCAATGATATCAATAATTTTCTTAGTCAACTCCTAAACTATATTCTTCATGCATTTTCTTATCCACCATTTATAGAATAAACATAAATAAATATGATAAATGTTACCAAACTTTAAAATAATACCCTTGTAAAAAGTGACACAATCACATTGTGAACCACCACCACCATCTTTAGCACTAGCCACTTGAGCATTGCTACTACCAAATTGTATTTAGCCTTTACTTTGGCCATGGACTTCAAATGATCTTCAACCGATTGTTGAATTTCCTCTTCAAACATATTCTCTTTTTCACAGACCTATAAAAGGATAGGAAGAACGTGTCTTCTTTAAAGAAGCTAGTAACATTCTTCCATTCCTCTTAGAAAACATGCTTGTTCCTAGTAGTCCATGAAAATAAAATGATTTATGTGGACAACACCGACCAAATGTTATGAATCAATTCATAGGGAACAACACCAACATTTTCAATAGAAGTAGGAAAAATATTCCACAAATAAATTTCTTTGGCACTTAAGAAATTAGCCAATAAAGGAATAAATAAGCCCAAATAACCTTAGCAAAATAATAATAATAAGAGGTGAACAATAGACTCACTCTCCCCATAAACCAAGCAAATACCATCATCCATTGGTAGATAATCCCCAACAACTAATTTCTTACATAAAAGAAACCATATAAAGAATTTCTTCTTGGGTTCAAGGGCATTAGACCAAAAAATATTGATATTGCGAGTTCACTTAACCTTAGACTTTTCTACCATCCAAAGTGAATTGAAATGATAATGCAACATCATAAATTATCATTGCTTTCAATTGCATGCTAGGTCTAGCCCTTGTTTAGCACATGTGTCTTATTATTCTTATGATGTTCTTGTTTCATCAACATTTCAATAAACTTGGTTGAGTCCTTTATTTTCAAGCCATTTTGAATAAAAAAATGTGTTGGGACTATAGTACAGTGTGCTAGAGTCTGAGAACTTCCCGCCAAAACTTTCAAATTAAAAGTTCAACCTCATTGTGGTTTAGGACTCGACCTTGCTTATCATCCTTTCTCAAATGGCTTTTCGAATATGTCCTTGACCTCATATATAAGTAACCTCTTCTCTTCTTCACTAGTATAGAAAAGACCTAGCTAAACAACATTGAAAGAACACTAAAAGTAAGCAAGATACAAATACACTTCAAGCAATCTACAGTCTAAAATCTACAAGTTTAAGTTACTACAAGGTTATGATAAAGTATTATGCATTATTGTTTCTTATCTATTATTATTATATGCACTAACCTATTACAGGGCTTCAAGGGGGGCTTGTTGTGTTATGGAGACCAATCGGACTAAGATAAAATCTTCAACATTATCTTATTACTAATTTACTACACGTAATAAATATTTTGTTGCACGTGTATTTAAAATAACAGTTACAAACAATTATTAAATGTTGGAAATGATCAGTTACAATATTTATTTAAAGATAGTTGCAAATGGTTATTGTAACTGCCCAAAAGAAAACGTGTTATTGGATGCATGAGACAAAACCAATGACCATGCTTCATTTGTAATTAATGGGGCATGCATGGGAACATATTCCAACACTAAGATTAGAGTTTTTAGGGTAGCAGGTCGTGAAAAATTTTAGCAAAAAATTGCAAAGTAGTGACTAGAAAAATGTGGGAAGTGTTGCAGGTACACACAACAAAGGCTATGTAAAAATCAACAATGGAAAAACATAGAAAAATGTTGCAGCAAGTTGTTACTTGTCTTTGCATGTCTTTGGATGTCATTGTAAAGGTTATTTTTTGGGAGATTAATATATTTTGGACCATTTTCTTGGTGGATGTAGCCCGAATTTGGGTGAACCACGTTAAATCTTTATGTTGTCTTCTTGATGTCTATTTTCAAGGGCTTTATATATCCGTTGTATTTTCATTTTTTTCTCATTTAATTGATAATTTATTGCCTGAAATCCCTAACAAGTGCTATCAGAGCAGGTTGTGGTTAGTTATCCTCTACAGGAAGGTCTCAAGTTGAGTGGGAGTTATGGCAGACGACGGTAAGTTGAAGGTAGACAAATTTAATTGGCAAAAATATTAGTTATGGAAGATGCAGATGGAGAACTATCTCTATCAGAAGGATTTATGGCTACCATTGGAAGGGAAAACCAAAAAAATGTTAGCGATGTATGATGAGGATTAGAATATTCTAGATAGAAAGGCACTTGGCAGTATTCATTTATGCTTGGCATAATTGGTGGCATTTAATACTTCAATAGAAAAGATAATGACAAATTTGATGTAGACCCTAGGGAAGTTATATGAAAAGCCTTCCACTTCAAATAAGGTATTTCTTATAAAGCATTTATTTAATATGAAAATGGTAGAAGGTGGGTCAGTTGTTGATCATTTAAATGAGTTTAATACGGTTACTAGTCAATTAACTTATGTAAATGTAAACTTTGATGAAGAAGTTAGGGATCTTCTGATTTTGTGTTCTTTGCCTAAAAGCTGGAATAGCTTGGTAATGGCGGTTAGTAATTCTGTTTATGATTCAACTATGTTGAAATTTGATGATGTTGTTGCTGTTATTTTGAGCAAAGAAATTTGTAGGAAAATATTAGGTGGAACATCCACATCAAGTAGTGTTTTGAATGCAAAAAGTAGGGGTAGAACAAGGAGAGAGGAAAGAATTCTGGAGGTTGTGGGAAGTCACAAGAAAAATCAAAGGACAAGAGGTCCCAATCTAGAGAGAAGAAGGATTGTTGGTACTGTGGTAAGCCGGGTCATTTAAAGAAAGATTGTTTGTCTCAAAAAAATAAAGGAGACAAAAAGGAAGGTAGTAAAGAGGCAAATATGGTAAGTAATAAATCTGATGAGGATGCTTTGATTCTTTCCCTTGACAATGCTGATGATTCTTGGGGGTTAGATTCAGGGGATTCATTTCATGCTACACCCCATAGAATATATTTTCTTGATTATGTCCAAGGGGATTTTTGGCTAGTTTATTTGGGAGATAATGAACTTTGTTAGATTGTTGGGAAGGGAAGAATCAAGATTAAGTTGTAGAATGAGAATCATTGGGTACTACATGAGGTAAGGCATATTCCAAGGTTAAGCCAAAAATTAATTTCAATAGGGCAACTAGGTGATGAAGGTTGTGTCATTACATTTAGTGATAAAAATGGAACGTTAAAAAAGGTGCCTTAGTGGTAGAAAAAGGTGTGAAAGTAGGCATCTCATATCTTTGTGTAGGTCATACTGTTCCTTCTATTTTAATTGTTGCAAAGAAAATTCAATGTTTAAGAACAGTTGTTGCAGTTCAATAGGTAGAAAATTAGACAATTGTTGTGGGTTTAGAAATAGTATTGTGGCATAATAGACTTAGGCATATGAGTGCAAAAGGTATGAAATTACTTCATTCAAAGAATGTTTTACCATGTCTAAAGTGTGTTAATATATATTTATCTGAAAGTGTATGGAAAACAAAAGAGAATTAGTTTTCTCAAGGATGGGAAGCAAAATAAAGATGAGAAGTTGGAGCTTGTGCATACGGATGTATGGGGACCAGCTCAGGTATCTTCTCTCAGTGGCTCTCAGTATTATGTTACATTCATAGATGATGCAAATAGGAAGGTATGGATTTATTTCCTTACGCATAAATCTGATGTATTTGAAACTTTTAAAAATTGGAGAAGCTTGGTTGAGAATGAGACAGGTAAATTTTTTTAAAATATCTCAGATCTGATAATGGTGGTGAGTATTGCAACAAAGAGTTTGAAGATTATTATTTCTCTAATGGTATTCGTAGGCAGAAAATGGTTCTAAGGACTCCAAAAGAAAATGGAGTGGTTGAGTGAATGAATAGGACAATAATGGAGTGTGCAAGGACTATGAGATTGCATGTTTCACTACCTTTAAACATGTGGGAAGAGGTTGTAAATACTCCTATTTATTTAATTAATAGACTTGTCCTTCTAATCCTTTGGGTTATGGTATTCCAGAGGAAGCATGGACAGGTAAGAAGGTGAGTTATTCTTTTCTCACAACCTTCAGTTGTGAAGCATTTGCACATTCAAATTCTAAAAAATACAACCAAGTTGGAAGAAAAATCAAAGAAATATATATTTGTTGGTGAAATAAATAAAATAGGGGAAATGGGGGAGTTCTACCTTTTAGGAGATGGAACCAAAAGGGGTTTAGGAACTTCCTCCTATTTCCTTATATTTCATTCAGGGAAACCCTAGAGATCTCAATCTAAGGATGGAAATGAGGGAAAGAGATCTACAATAAGGTGTACTAGGGTGTGATTAAAGATACTAAGGGGGTTCACCACCAAGCAAGGGCTTGGAAAGACTAAGAATGTAGATGATGTGCAAAACCTAACTATATGACCTAGATTATGAAACTAAAAGAATAATAGACTGAGAAAGGATAGAGGTACACCTGGAAATTGAAGAGGATTGAATCGAGGTCTAAAATCCTGAAAAATCCTAACTTTAATGCTCATTGGGACTCATACACCAGGCTGGGTGAATCAGTCCTAGATTAGGGTTTTTGTGTAGAAACTAGATTTTGGCAGTGATAAGTCTGAATCCTCTGAAACCCGAAAAAGGTTCTATACCAAGAATCGTAGGCAACAAGTAGTGTATCAGTCCCATTCTTCTTTTTTAGAAAGTCAATGTCTAAATATGTTCTTCTATCTCTACTCTTCCTTCCCGACTTGATTTCCTTATTTGAAACACTAAATTCTGCTATGTAGATGGTTTTTCGTGATCTTGTAAACAAGGTGACAAATTTGATAACTTTGCAACCTTGAAAACTTTCTCCAACCTTGCTCTTCAATGCATCCTTAACCTAGATCTGCAAATCGCCCATCAAAGAGAGGGAAAAATATTGTTTTGTTAGTAGATAGGGGTTTTCCTTGGTCAAACCCCATTTTGGTAACAAACCTTGAAATGAATTGAAATAGAAGAAAGGAATGATGAATGAAAAAATAAGCAATGTTGCAACTCACCAAACCCTAGGAACAAAGGCTACAATCTTGTATGCAATGGATAGCATGGATGTAGATCTTGATTCTTGCTTGAAGGATATGGATCTTGACTTGAATGCTTGCTTGAATCATAAAACCTTACATCACAAATGTTAGCTCAAAAACAAACATGATGCATGATGACTTTGACATGATGCTTGAATCTTGAATAATGCTCCAATATGCTTGATAATCACCCTTGAATGCTCTCATCATCATAAATTTTCTAGAATACTTTCTCATAAAAGTTTCTAGGTCTAAAATATGTGAAATAACCTTGCATTTATACTTGTTTATGCTAGATATCCTAAAATTACAACACTACAATTCAACATTAGATCTAGGAGAATAAAATCTCGCCAAGAATTGAATTAAAAAATAGTTCTAAGCTAAGCGAGACTCATACGCCAGTTGGGGCGTATGAGTCCCATTAGGCTAAGCTTGGGACACATTTGTTAAGAAATGCTTAGTTTAATGTGAAATCCAGGTTTAGGCCTCAAAACCTAGGTGGGGCCCATACACCCAAGGTGGTGTATGAGTCCCAAATCACTAAAACTGGGCCATACAAACCAAAATCATTAATTTATGATTGGTCATTTGGTATGTGTCGGGATTATTCTTGGAAAGATGCATTAAATAAGGCTTGTGGATGCAAAATAGGACCAAATAAGGCATAAAGAATCCCAATTTTAGTAGGGAGGGCCCAAACAAGTGTGAAAATGTAAAGGGATACACTTTTTGACACTACATTTAGCCCCCACTTTAGTTAGAGGATGAACTTGCTTCAAACTCACACTAAATTAGACAAATACACATCAAGAGGGGTCTAAATGTACCAATGCTACAAGTGAGATAGGATGCCAACGATTGAGAGGGATGATCAAGCCCCCAAGATCAAGATCCCATGGCAAACCAACATAGGCACAAAGAAACACACTTGAAAAATGATATAAGGAGAAATAACAAGGCACAAACATACACTGCCAAAGATAAAGAGAAAAAATCAAAAGAGGTGGACCAACCTTTGACCGTTTGTCCCACACGTTGTGGATTAGATCTAAGATATTTTTCCAAGAAAATTTACAAGTGGAACATGATGTCCACTATGCAAACCAAACACATGCTCACAAGGGCTAGTGGAACCTCATGTCATACACTAGGTGATCCCCCAACAAGAAACATACGCACGTGGCCAGTATGTGCTCACACAGACAAGCAAGTGGATATGGAAAAGCCATGCCTATGTTTGGATCCCATATGTACAACCATACCAAAGCTATGCCTCCTGATAAATTTGATAAGGTGCCACACAACATGAACAACAAGAATTCATGGGGCAAGAAAGCCTTTGTATGCTTGACACCCATGAACAAACAAGATGGCTCCACAGGCAAGTAAAGTGTATTATGCAAGGTGACCATATAACAGATATTGTAAATGAAAAATAGTGTAAGGTACATTCAAAGGAGTTTTTCTTAGTTCATGTAAGGTCTCAACTTAGGGAGCATCGTGCCTAATGTCTCCAAGATAGGACCAATCAAAGAATATAAGATTTACAACTTAGGGGATGTAGTGTATTGCATCAAGCCACTAAGATGAATTTAATATGCTAAGAGATATCATGCTCTTGAAGGACATCACACCCAATGTCACCACAAAGAAAAAGATGCATCGCATGAAGTAAGAAGACTACATAATGAAACATGAGTTGTAAAATGCAAAAGAATAATGCCAATGTATGCCCCCACTTTAAAGAAATTGCTAAACACCATACTATGAGTAATTACTTTAATGTAGAAAATGATAAATGCTAACAATAAAGAGGAAATGAGAGCTTATTTGGAAATCCCTATGCCAAGTGATATGTTTCCAAGTGAAGCTACGTCATGAAAAGGGGTTGCCCCCACAATGAAATCTCAAAATCACACATAAGGGATCCATGGATTTGGGGTCAATATGTTTTTGCTACAATGTTTTTAGAGAGCTCAAAACTGTCATCATTCCCCAAATACTCATAGATCAAGGAAGAATGACACAAAGAGAGCGAAAATAAAGAAAAACCTTTCAGGTCAAGATGGAAGAGACCTAAATGTATTGACGCCTTGCATCATCCCCAAAAGGTAAACACAAGACAAAGAAAAGGTAAATTTTTATGAAATATAGAAGAATGGAGATACATATAGAGGAATATCATAAAGAGAGAGATGCATCAAACAAAATAGTATGAGGGATCAAATTATGCACATGCAATCACATAAAGGAAAATAAAGAAAAATACTAGTAAGGCACATGCGATTCAACCTATAGCAGGTCATCCACATTAGTACAAATGGAAGATGGACAACTAGCCAAAGGTACAGTAGCAAGTGTTGAACTAGGGGTATCACCAAGTTCAACAGTCTTCTTAGGAGAATTGTCAGTTAAGCTCATAGAAGAGGAGACAATGTATTCAATTCATTATGCACTTCTTCATCAATTTTAGCAACCTCATCATCGTCATCCAAGTTAATCACAACAGTAGGTCCAAAGATAATGTCTAAAGAAGGGTTTAGCTCTTGTTGTGTTTGCGATATAGGATCATTTTGTTTCAACGAAGAGGGAGACTCATCATGTATTGCTTCAATCAACTTTGGATGTTGATTTTCTTTATTATTTGCTTCATTTAATCTTCGAGCAAGAGCACGATGTCTACGCCTACGCTCTCTAGCATTTTTGTTTCTTTTAGTTCAATTTTCAAGTTGTGTTTGTGTAGGAGTAGGTTTATCAACCATAATTTTATTTTCTTCCCTAAGGGGAGGAACAAAAGGAACCATAGGAGGTTGTTCAACCACTTTCTCTTTAGCTTTTTAGACTTGTTTTATTTTATGAGGCTTGGGGGGACTTGTTTGGTTGTCTCTTGGTCTTTTGTAAGAAGTCGTAGGAGGATTTGTTATAAGTCGTTCTTTGATATTTGGAGTGTCTTTAGGTTTAATCATAGTTTCTTCAAGGATAGGAGGCTCAGTCATAGGTTGAGGCATATTTCTAAGGAATAGTTTTGCTATGCATTTTTCCTTAAACTTTTGGTATGATTTGAAAAAGAAGTCTTTACGAGGTTTAATAGGTTCCATAGGCTTAGGCCAAAATAAATCCAATGAGAAGCTCCCTTGGTAAGCTGTGGTGCACAGTGACTATTTCATTGTCAAAGGGAAAATTTAAGCTTTTATGCATGACCGATGAGACGACTTCCATGGAGCGTAGCCATGGATAAACAAGCTTCACATGAAATTGGTTTGATGTCGAGATGATGGAGAATGAGACCTCTAGTTGTTTTGGTCCTATTTTTAAAGGAAGGGTGATCGATCCCATCGAAGAGCAAGAAAAACTATTATGTGTTTTTATCCATGCTTTTGGTTTGTCATATGTTTCTTGGTAGATTTCATGCACAAGTAAGAATTCCTCAATGATCATTTTGTCCACAGCTGGGATCAATTAATATCCCATTAGTGGGCTTATCATAGATTCAGATGGCTATGTAAAGAGGACCATCTAGTGCATGTTTAAGAATATCTTGTGAGGAGAAAGCAATATCAAGAGGATTTTTAGTTCAACCCTTATGATGTTGAGTTTCGATCAACGCAATCAAACCTTTTCTAATAATATCCATAGGACCTTGTTCAATAGTATCCATGTTGTCATCATCTGTGTCAACATTCATTACATCATTCTTCTTAGTTTCACTAGCTTTGATAAATGAAATGTTATGATTTGACATAGGGTTGGTAAAGATTTGTAAGTTTTGGTTGGGAGGGGCAACAAACTTATTTCCTTGATCATTAACACCTCTAATTTGAAGTCGACTGGAATCTATGAGGTCTTGCACAAGATGTTTAAGACACTTAAAATGTTCCGTGTCGGGTCCATTTTGTTGATGATAATGGCAGTAAGCTTTTCAACAAAATTTTAGAGCTAAAGGTTTATTAGGATTAGGAGTTTTAATGGGAGGTAGGGTGATCATTTTATGTTCTAAAATTTGTGGCATTGTGCTATGGAGGGTATCAGGTGATGAGGTATAAATAACCTCATAATTATAATAAGCTAAAAACCCTTTGTTGTTCTTACCAATCACTTTATCTCTGACAATTGCTTATTTTTTAGGATTAATAATTGCTTACTTTTTGTAAAAAGTATAAATCGTTATTTCCTAAATTGGTTGAAATTAGCCGACTAAAGCTAATATAATGGTATAGTTTTAAGTCATTTTATAGGAAATTATGCATGACCAAGTTAACTTTAAGTGGAATTCAAGTAGTTGAAGATAGAGTGCCAGAAGTCTAGGCACTGGAAATTCAAGCGTGCATAGTGGAACAATTCCTTTTAAAGATTTTTGTTAAATTTTTGTTTAAAAACTTTATTGCTCCACTCCAAGCCTTTAATATGTTTTATATTATGGACCTCAGTCAATTGGTTAGTTGAAATTTTGTTAAAAGAATTTTTCAATGGTGATCTTCCACCATCTGAAATTTAGGATTTTGTTAGTAGATTAGTAAATGTGTTGCCGCCAAAAACAATATGTATGGTGATAATGTTATGATGTTATAATATGCCTTGAAAATTGTTTGGTTATGTCTTTTGTGTTATACTTTTATAATTTATGAATAAATAAATATTTCCAATCCTATTTTGAGTTAATCATTCTGAGTAATGGAAGTATCATGGATGGATTCATTTTGAAGATGTGAAAGTAAATGTGATTTGAGTTAAGCATAGGAACGTCCGAGAGTTGGCCACTTGAGGGATCTCGTAGGATAGATAAGTATTTTTATTTTTCAATTATGTTACTTTTATTATGTACATGATAGATATGAATGAATGTTATTTGTGTGTTGAGCTCTGTTTAATATTCCTGTAGGTCATAATTTCAAGTTTGTAATCTTAAATTCTATTCATTTGAAAATTCTGGAGCATCCACTCCTATTGTTAGTTACAAATTTTCAAGTTTACTTTTTGTCAATAGTTAGTCATTAGTTGTTAGTTGTTTTCATTTAAATTTTATATTTTTATTACAAGTGTTTCTTCTTAGGTAATTTATATTCTTTCTAGTTTAATCATCTTATTCTTTCTAGCTTAACAATCTCATGCTTTCTAGCTTAAAAAACTTTATGCTTTCTAGTTTGAATGCTTTCTAGAACAACTTTTGTTTACAATTGTTATAAGAATTCAAAAAATATTGGAGAGAATATAGTCAAGATGTCCCCTATTACATACAACCTTCGAACACTACCCGATCAATATAATTGATACATTTTCAACTAAAGCAATTGAACCTCATGATAGTTTGTCACTTTTTAGCGTTGTTTTCAGGGAACTTCCTTTTCTAGTGTTAGTAGGAGATTGCTCAAATACCTCTTTTAGAAAAAAAATATAGTTGTTAGGCTTCTTTTTTTGCATGGTTAGGAAATGAGGCCCACATGAAAGATTCATACCAAACCACCCCAAAAGACATTCCAACCACAATTATGGAGGAAGAAGTCTTAGTTGAAGAACTTATTGAATAATTGATTGAGTAGGATCAACCTAAGACCTCCCAATATATGCCATAAATTCACCCATTAGAACAAATATTTGTAAAGGAAAGAATTCCTTTGCATACCCCAAAACCTTGGCCATTACAGAAAACTTTTGAAGAGGAACGTATTCCTTTCAATGTCATGGGTGACCGTAGAAATGGCGCTAACCCAACAAGGGGAGCACAAAAATTTAATTATCCTATTGCTCTCGATCAAGACGACGATACACCCATGAAAAACATTTCACCAGCCTTCTTACCAACTTTTAGAGGTTTATCCTCCGAAGACCCTGACCAGTTCCTATTTGAGTTTAAAGTTATGTGTCAGACCTATGACTACAAAAATGACAACAAAAAATTGAAGCTCTTCCCCTCCACTTTGAAGGATGTTGCAATGCGTTGGTTCATGGGATTAGCTTCAAGGTCAATAACCTCTTGGGATGATATGGAGTCTTCCTTTTTGGACAAATACTAGAGTTACTGTAGAGTCAACGATAGGAAAGAGGAGTTGTTCAAACTAAGGAAAAAAGAAGATGAACACCTAGAAGATTACCTAGATAGGTTCATCTTCTTATCTAAATGATGTGGTAGAGAAGCCATAAGTCTAGGAATTTTGAAGACCATATTTCTCAAGGGACTTGATGAAGGTGGTAGGAGATGCCTAGATTTAATGGGAAAAGGAGATGTGTCCCAACTTGGAATTGATGATATCATTGAGTTATACCAAAATTTCTCCTGTACTCGAGGAGTTATTCATAAATCTACTCTTTTTAGAGGTTCCAATGAAATAGGTAAACTATGTGAGGAGATTAAAAATCTCAAAACTAATATTCTCATTCAATTAACCACTATGTTGGATGAAATACAAACCAAAACACGTAATCTTGAGACCTTATCCATCTATTGTCCTAGGTGTAAAAACAAACATCTATTAAGAGAATTCCCTTTGGAAAAAAGTGATGTCTACTAATTTTGTGAGAAGAGTCATGCCACTGATCAATGTGAGATCCTAAACACAATCAAGAATTCCAAGAAGAGGACATCTCAGGTTGAAGAGGAGGTCAATTTTGTGAATTAAAGACCTGAAGGGAATTTCTCTTAAGGCCAAAATTCAAATCAATCTTGATAGCCCCCAAACAATTGTAATAATAATCAATGGGCAACACCTTGGCCTCAAGCATCACCTAACTGGGGAGCTACCCTTGGGGACCACGTGAATGGGATAATCAGTCCTGGGGAAACCCCCAATGGCCAAACTAGACTCAACAACAATGGTATCCTCAAAATCCTGCTCCTCAATGGAATCAACCTCAAAATTAGTTTTACATTGGGCCAAGGAGGATTCCTAATCTGCAACAAAACCTTTTACCAGCTCCTCAGAACCCTCAACAAAATGAACAAGTCAACCAACCACAACTTCCAGCACAATCTATCCCTAATCCAAGGAATAATCGTCAAAATACCCCAATGTATTCTATGAAATAGGAAAATGCGATTGGACTTAATGCTATCCATTGTGGAAACCTGTAGTTAAGGTCAGGAAAAACACTCTAGTAGCCTACTACAGTTGAGATCCTAGATGAGCCGATTAAATAATCTTCTAAAATTACTAAGACATCTTCCACACCTTTAGAGAAAAACCTAGTGAGTAGCAAGACAAGACCCTTCCACAATCCTCACTTGGAAATTTCAAGCTACCTCAAGAGGAGGGTGGCCAATGTCTAATAGATCTTCTAAAGAAATATTCCACCTTGAAAGAGAAAACTCAAGCACCTTTTTTGGAGCGTCTCAAACCAACTATCTTGAATAACCCTTCGGAAATGACCTTATCCAACTAATCTTGTTTAATCTCTTGTCTTGATACAAGAGATTAAACAACTTCAAATTGAGGTTCGTTTGTTACAAGTGATTAAAGAGATCCCTAAACTAAACCAACTAATCAAATAGTTGTGATCAAAACACCAGGAAGTAAACCAAAATAGATTAATATTGTTCACATAAATGGATATCTAGCTAACTTTTTGGCTAGAAAAACTATAGCTCCAAAATATGATGACCCAAACAGACTGCTTATAACAGTGAGAATCAATGAGGAATCAATACCAAACGCACTTGCAGACCTAGGAGAAACCATTAATGTAATGATAGTCGATGTGATGGAAAATTTGGGACTCACTGATTTACGTCCCACAACTATAGTTTTGCAAATGTCAAATCAATCCATAGCTATTCACAAATGTGTCATAGAAAATGTTCTTTTCAAGGTTGACAGTTGGGAATATATAATAGACTTCCAAATAATCCAGTCCCTCACACTAAAGGATAGTTATCTGATAATCCTAGGAAGACCATGGCTAGCTACAATTGTAGCCAAAATTGATTGTAGGGAGGGACGAATGACCATTTCACATGGTCCCAATAGAAAACATTTATTTTTGTATGCCCCGCTAAACCTACTAAACATAACAAAGTTTGGGTTGATGAACTAGATGGTCCCAATGAACAAGAGAATCTAGCCTCACTTGCTATGGTAGTCAATAAACAACATGGTGAAGAGTTGGAAGATAAACTAGAAAACAATATGGAAAATATTACTGTAAACTCAAGTGATGAAGAAATGTTAGACGTAGAAGAGATTCTAGGGAAAACAATCAATGTTGATCACACTGAATTTGGCTACACCAGCTTCATGGGGTTACCTTTCCCCCTGGCTAATATCATTCCAAAAATGAATCACTTCTTCAAAGATATTTCCAGACTCCATAGAACAATACCACATAGCTATCCTCTCAACACTTTGAATAGATAATTTTATATTGTCATCTCCAACCATCCAGGGGTCAAAACCATCATGTTATTACTAGAAAAAAATTTGAATATCAACGGCTGGTTGACAAAGCTAGAAGAGCAAAAATTGTTTGATGTTTTGGTGACCAGATCTAAAGATTTTGCTTGGGATTATACAAAAATGAGAGGAATACACCCAAGGTTTTGTACCCATCACATCTATACCGAGGATGTTAGACTTGTTCATCAACCACAATGAAGACTCAATCTTTCCTTGAAAGACATTGTTAAAACAAAAATTGAGAAAATCCTGCAAGTAGGATTCATTTATCTCATTTCTAACAATAAATGTGTTTTGCCTCTAGTTGTGGCCCCAAAGAAAAATGGGAAGTGGAGAGTGTGTGTTGACCATAGGGAACTCAACAAAGCTACCCATAGAGATTACTTCCCTCTACCATTTGTAGACCAAGTCTTGGATAATTTGGCTAGGAGGAAGTATTTTTCATTCCTGGATGGATTCAGTGGATATAACCAAATACAAGTAGTCGTGGAAGACTAAAACAAAACAAATTTTACTTGCCCTTTGGGAACATTCACATATCGCGTCCTTCCTTTTGCGCTATGCAACGCTCCTTCAACATTTTAGAGAGCTATCCTGGCAATATTCGCTGAGCTAGTGAATGACTGTGTGGAAGTCTACATGGATGACTTCACTATGTATGGGTCAACTTTTGATGAAGGCCTTTAAAATATGGATAAAGTATTGAAGCAATGTGAGGATCATCGGCTATCCCCAAGTCATGAAAAATTCCTAATAATGGTGAACAAGGAATAACATTGGAACACCACATTTTAGTTGAAGGGATACAAGTGGATCCTAAGAAAATTAAGGTAATACAACAACTTGAGACTCCGAAAAACCAAACTCATGTTAGAAGTTTCTTAGGACATGCTGGATACTACCGAAGATTCATAGAAAATTTTAGCAAGATTGTATCCCCTATGTTTTCCCTCCTCCAAAAGAATGTAGATTTTGTGTGGACAATAGAGTGTTAATCATCATTTGAGATCATTAAGGAGAAAATCATCTCTGCTCCTGTCCTATGTGAATCTAATTGGAACCTTTCATTCCAAATTTATGTAGATGCTTCTAATGATGTTATTGGAGCAGTTCTAGGTTAGGAAGATGAGAATGGGGAAAAGTATGCTATCTATTTCATTAGTAAGAATTTGACTCCCATTGAACATAATTACACCACCATGGAGAAATAATTTTTAGCTCTAGTACATGTAATCAAGAAATTTTGACATTACATCACAGGGTACAAAGTAATTGTGTTCACAAACCATTAAGTTATCAAGTACCTAATGAACAAACCTGTAGTAAATGTAAGGATAATCAGGTGGTTATTACTTCTACAAGAATTCAACGTGAACATTATTGACAAACTTGGAAAGTTCAACGTAGTTGCATATTTCTTATCCCGAATCAAACAAGACAATGGAGATTGTGCTCCTATGCAAGATGAATTTCTAGATGAAAATATGTTTTCCATCTCCATTAAAACCCCTTGGTTTGCTGACATCACCAACTACTTGGCCACTTCAAAGTTTCCACTAGATTTTATGTCAAAAGAGAAGAAACGCCTTGTTCGATAAAGTGCTTCATTCAAATGGATTAATGGAATATTATTTCGATGTGGTCCTAATATGGTTTTGCAATGTTGTGTCAGAGTAGATGAAACACATAGCATGCTTAGAGATTTCCATGATGACCCCTCTAAAGGCCATTATTCTGCCAAGAGGACATCCCATAAGATTTTGGGTGCAAGATATTACTGGCCCTCTATGCATAGAGATGTAAAAAAATATGTTCACCACTGTGATGAATGCCAAAGAGTAGGGAGACCCACTACATCCAATGAAATTCCTCTGCAACCCTAGGTAGTTCTTGAACCATTTAAAAAGTGTAGATTGGATTTTATTGGTCGTATAGACCCCCCTTCACAAGGGAAAGAGTAGATTTTGGTCTGTACTGACTATCTGACCAAGTGGGCAGAAGTTCAAGCTCTAAGAATCGCTAGCAAAGAACAAGTATTTGACTTCATGTATAATAAGATTTTTTCAGATTTGGAGTCCCTAGAACAATTGTCACAGATCGTGGACCCCAGTTTATGTCCAAAGTTTTGTTAGCCTTCACTGATCATTTCCAAGTAGGCCATAAGAAGTCATCACCCTATCACCCACAAGCAAATGGTCAAGTAGAAGTCACTAATAGGGAGTTTGAAAATATTCTAACAAAAATAGTTTCATCAAGGAGAAAAGATTGGGCCAAAAAATTGCCTAAAGTTGTTTGGGCTTATAATACAACTTGGAAATCAACTACTAGTTTCAGTCCATATGAGTTAGTTTTTGGGAAGAAACCAATTCTACCCATTGAATTTGAACTTCAAACCCTAAGAACAACAATGGAGTTAGGCTTAGATCTCAAATGAGACCAAGTTGAAAGAGTCCTACAACTTAGTGAATTAGATGAACTCCGTTTAGATGTTGTCCACCAAACTGAGCTAGTTCAACAACAACGAAAGGCCTGGCATGATAAAAACATAAAGGAAAGAGAGTTCCATAATGGGGATTAGGCATTGTTATTCAATTCCTCATATAACGATCATCAAGGGAAACTGAGGTCTCATTGGTTGGGTCCATATGAATTTTATGAAGTATTTCCAAACAGAGTAGTGCAACTCAAACCCTTGATGGTGACACTCGAACCCTCTTAGTCAACGGTCATCGATTATGCATCTACCACAAAATTTACGAGAATGATAGAAATTAAAGGAGAAATCCAATGCATTGACTTTGCTATGACAAAGAAAATATAGTTTTCATATTCTAAGTCAAAAAAAAAAAAAAACTTTGCATGTATATATATTTGTAATTACTTCATGGTATTTCTTTTAAATTTTTCATCTTTTGGACTTGGCTAAATTTCATTTATGTCTTGCAGGACATCATGTTTAATCAAATACAAATTTTGGCGCATCTTGTTGTGATGCTCCAAAAATTGCATGCCCAAATGGTGCCATTCCCTGTTTTATTCCTACAGTCCGATGCATCTCTTAATGATGCTCCATAAAGTTTTTAAGTTCAAAGTGCTTCATTCCGCCTCTTTCTTTTGGTGACATCTTTTTGCAATGCTCCAGAAATTTTCTTGTTGCATTCTAGCTGCATTTTTTGTTGATGCTCCGTAAATTTTTCTTCTTCCTTCCGATGACATCTTCAGCGATGCTCCAAAAACTTTGTTGCTGCTTCCAGCTACATATTTCAGCGATGCTCCAAAATTTTTGTTGCTGCTTTTGGCTGCATCTTTCAGCGATGCTCTGAAATTTTTTTTGCTTCTTCTGGTTGCATCTCTCAGTGATGCTTCAAAACTTTTCTCTTGCATTCCAACAACATTTTCCAGCGATGCTCCAAAACTTCGTTGTTGCATTCTGACGACATCTTTCAGCGACGCTCTAGAATTTTATTCTTCACTCTAGTTGCATCTCCCAGTGATGCTCTGGAATTTTTCTACTTCACTTTTTCATTCTGGCTGCATCTCTCAAAATGCTCCAGAAGTTTTTCTCTTCATCCTGGCCACATCTTCTAGCGATGCTCCAAAATTTTGTAGATTCGCTTCCTTTCCAAATGCTTTGATATTTCTAACTTCATACACATGCGCATCATTAAATTTTTCCATCATCTTTGAAATCCACGACCTACACTGCCATCTCTTATCATAATAAATCAAAATTATTATGGCTACTTTCCATCGTAATAATTACAAAATTAATTAGCCAACCCATCTTATTCATAATAAATTCATCACCACCCTTGCCATTCCATCTGATTATACCATTACCTCAACAAAGGTAAGTGATTTTAAAATTGATGATGAGACATAAGGTATGCACAACTTTTACTTTAAGTAGGTAATTATTATGAATAATTTTTTTTTGGAATGTACCACCACCCTTTCCAAACTTAGTAAATTGTGTTGATTGTACTCTCACTTAAGATGTGGCAATTCATGTGCTCTTTTCCATGAAAAGTAATGATTTTAGTATAATGAAGCCAAATTCCATAATTAATTCATGTCAAAGTACGAGTGGTTGAAGAGTTTACATTTTCTTTAATCTTTGTCAAATTTCATTTAAATAGTTTTTCACCTTTTGAATGCCACAAAATTCAGTAGAATCACCAAAAAGGGATAGCATGGGAGGAGCTAAGCAAAAATCAGAGCCAACTTCCGCAGATACGTTATTGGCACAAAGTAAAAATTTGAAATTGTTTCAGAGGGTTGGGTGGTTGGAGTTTATGAAGAAGTTTGAAGGGCACAATGAGAAATTGGTTAAAGAATTTTCAGAAAACTTCTTAGGTGGACAGTCAATAGTACGTGGGAATAAATTGAAGGTAAGCCCTCGAGTCATTTCTTGTTTATCTGGTATTAGGAACGAGGGTGTAAATTTATCATAAACTACAAATATTTCCTTTTAGAAAATGGTAGAGCTTTTCAGTAGGGAAGGGGAACCTCAACCTTTATTAGTTGTAAATACCCAAGGGAAAAAAAAGGGTTTCAAAGAATGTCAATTCCAGAGCCATGGAGAACAAAAGTTGTCCGGATAATCAAATATTTCACATGTGAAGGGAAATGTGCCATAATAGTTAGTCCTCCCTTTCAATTATTGACTCATTTGAGTCATGGCATGGAAAACCTTGAATTCAAAGTCAACCTTCCTACTTTTCTTAGTGATTCTATTGTTAATATGATTGAAAAGTTTAAAATTGGGTCGAGTCCATTGAAACATCGGGACCTCCAACATTTAATTTGTAAATACCATTTCTTGAAGAAAGGAAGAACATAACAGAAATGGCAAAAAATTCTTCAAAAATTTGAGAACCATGTATCCACAAGACAATTAGAGGAAGGAGAGCCATCCAATCTAGTGGCTCAAAATTTGGAAGAACCTTCTTCTGAACCTCAAAATGTTGAAGGGGCTCCTGACAATGAGGCACTGAAAAATCCAATAAACCCTTCAAACCCTTAGAAAAGATCGACTTCACAAAATTTATCAGAAGCTCAAGAAAATCAAGATGATATGGACCTAGAAAATTTAGAAGATGAGAATGCTCATCCTTGTAAAAAGGGAAGGGGACCTAAAATAGAAGAACATAGGCCTTCCCCTTTGAGAAGAAGCAAGCGGTTGTCTTCTGAGAATACTTTTTTTGTGGCTTCTAATCAGCTGCATATCCCTAAAAGGAAACGACAAAATAGGAAGGCCCAGGAAACTGTAGCACAATCATGTGAAAAAGAGGCCCAACCATGTGTAGAAACAACCCAGCTAGGTGAATCTGGAAAGGAAAATGTCTCACTTGAGACAAGACAAGAAGAAATAAGAGAATAGTTTCCAAATGTTTTACTTATTAAGGACGAGCCTCTGGAATCATTTTCTCCTTTTCACCGGCCAGTGGAAACACAGGAAGGTGATATGACTCACCTAAGTGAAAAATTGTCTTTCCTAATTGCCAATGATGAAGAATCAGACCCACTAGAGGTATATGATAAATAAAATATGATTGATGATAATGTAGAAGCTTTTGTTTCTCCTCTCTGTTCTAATGTACAAATTGAAAGTTTTGATAATATAAAAATAGAACTAGATGAGTTGAAAACATAAATTATTTAGTTAAGATTTAGCCTATAGAAAAATGAAGAACAAATAAATCAACATGAAGAAATAAATGAAAAAAACTACAATTTTGAAGAAAAAAGATCAAGAAATCACAACTTTGAAGGCTCAATTGGAGCAAAAAGATAAAATTATTAGAGAGTTCCAATTTCAAGTGCAACAAAGTAATGAGGAAGGTAAATAGTGTTTGACAAATTTGTTTGAAAAATACAAAAAAATTAAAGGTTTAGCTAATAATCTAGTGAAAACTCTCAAAGCATTTGGGTAAGTGCACCAAGATGGTTCCCAAAAAGGGGACTTAAGTGGAATTTTTTTTTCTAAAATCAGGAAATACTGACCTTAGATGTGAAATTGAGGATACTTAGACTCAAAATTTTGAGATGGAACAAAAAGAAGGATTCAAGTGCTCCGAGTCTACTTTCTAAACTATTAATTTATTTTGAAAATGATTGAGATTAAGGGGTTCAAACAAGGGACATACACAAATTGGTGTTGTTTTTGTCAGAAAAACATAACATAACAACTCTTGTACAACCCTCGTACAGTGAACCTTTTTTTAGTATTTTTAAAATTGCAATGGTTAGAAGTTAGTTAACAGTATGTAGTTGATGCATGATTTTTCTGATAATTTTTTAATGAATATTTGATTTTTTACTAATTTGTGAAGTGGACATATCCTAAAAATAGAATTTTGGCCGTGCTACCCCTACAAATTTTGGAAACTAGTTGATTTGGTTTTTTTTTAATTTTTTAATTTTGTAGAATGGAGTCTAGTTTCTAAAAATGTAATTTATTTGAAAAATTGATGAACGGTTAATTTATAATGAAAAAAATACCAAACACTTCTTTTTGGAAAAAAAAAGACATACAGATAAAATAAATTATGGATGAAAGACTTAACATTTTCAAAAAGTGAAAAAAATTACATCGTTGGATAGCTAAGAGATAACCCAACATTACCCATGTGCTCGATTTTTTCGATATTGAACCAAGTGCAATCTTGATGGTGAGCACGAACTCGATTATGAAAAATATGGTGGATTTTTTAAAAACACTTCTCTGGTCATTGGGAATTCCCTCCAAGCTTTTGGGTTGGAATTCCAAGGCAATACCAAGCTTAAAGTTCGGTAATTCCCAAAGCAAGATATAATGCGAGCGCGTTATAACGCGCTCGCGTTATATCTCACTTTTGACATGGTTTTTGCTTCTGCGGGGAACATGTCTACTAGCACATAACACGAGTGCATTATAACACGCTTGTGTTATGTCTTAATTTATGTTAAATGCTAATATATTAATGTATGCTGATATATTTTTTATGTACATGTATGTATGTATGCTTGTATGGATGTAAGATTATATGTACAAATGTATTATGCTTGTATGTATGTATTTAGATGAAGGTAGAATTTAGAGAGAGTCTAGAGAGATGGAGAGGAGGTTGAAGTGAGAGTTTAAGAGAGAGGGAGTGGGAGAGAAGGGGTTGGATTGAGGGGGACTTAGCTAGGTAGGGTGGGAGGGATAGAGAGAGGGAGAGAGAGAGAGGGGGGTCTGAGAGAGAGAATTGATGGAGAGGGAGAGAGAAAGAGGGGGTGGGAGAGAGAGAACTGAGGGAGAGGGAGAGAGAGAGAGACAAGGAGAAAGAGAGGGTTATGTAGGTAGGGTGCAAAAGGGAGAGACTTGAGAGTGTGAGGGGGGTCAGAGGGAGAGACTTGAGAGATAGGTAGTGAGAGGGAGTGTGAGAGAGAGGTAGTGAGAGAGGGTGGTAGGGATTGGTTGAACGAGAGGTACGTAGAAAGAGGGAGACAGTAGATAGAGACAATTAGAGAGGGTGGGAGGAAGGGAAGGAGGGAGAGGGGAGATGTATAGATAGAGAGAAAGTGATAGGGGTTGAGGGTATAGGGTTGAGGGATTAGGATGGAGGACCTATAGGGTTGATGGTTTCTAGAGTAGTAGGATTTAAGGTTTGAGGGTTGATGGAATAGGTTTGATGGTAGAGGGTATTTGGTTGAGGGTATAGGGTAGAAGGTTTAAGGTTTAAGCATTTAGGGTTGAAGGGTTTGGGGTTAAGGGTTTACTTGGTTGAGGGTAGAGGGTTTAGG
>CM021104.1:138316022-138444385 GCA_007115665.2 Sequoiadendron giganteum
AAGGGTTGAGGTTGAGGGTTGAGGGATTAAGAGGGTATAGGGATTGAGGGATTAGGGTTTAAGGGTTGAGGGTTGAGGGATTAGGGTTTGAGGGTTGAGGGATTAAGAGGGTATAGGGGTTGAGGGATTAGGGTTTAAGGGTTGAGGGTTGAGGGATTAAGAGGGTATAGGGGTTTAGGGCTTAGGATTAAGAGGGTATAGGGGTTGAGGGATTAAGGTTTAAGGGTTGAGGATAGGGGTTGAGGGATTAAGAGGGTATAGGGGTTGAGGGATTAGGGTTTAAGGGTTTAAGGGTTGAGGGATTAGGATTTAAGGGTTGAAGTTTTAGGGTTGAGGAATTAAGAGGGTATAGGGGTTGAGGGATTAGGGTTTAAGGGTTGAAGGTTGAGGGTTGACGGATTAAGAGGGTATAGGGGTTGAGGGATTAGGGTTTAAGGGTTGAGGATTGAGAGTTGAGTGATTAAGAGGGTATTGGGGTTGAGGGATTAAGAGGGTATAGGGGTTGAGGGATTAGGGTTTAGGGGTTGAGGATTAAGTGTTGAGGGATTAAGAGGGTATAGGGGTTGAGGGATTAGGGTTTAAGGGTTGAGGGATTAATAGGGTATAGGGGTTGAGGGATTAGGGTTTAAGGGTTGAGGGTTTAGGGTTGAGGGATTAAGAGGGTATAGGGGTTGAGGGATTAGGGTTTAAGGGTTGAGGGTTGAGGGATGAGGGATTAAGATGGTATAGGGTTTGAGGGATTAGGGTTTAAGGGTTGAGGATTGAGGGTTGAGGGATTAAGAGGGTATAGGGGTTGAGGGATTAGGGTTTAAGGGTTGAGGGATTAAGAGGGCATAGGGATTGAGGGATTAGGGTTTAAGGGTTGAGGGTTTAGGTCTCTATCTCCCACTCCCCACTTTTTCCCTTCTCCCACTCTCTCCTAGTCTCCCCCTCTCTCCCTCCCTCTCTATCTCCCAGTCTCCCCTCTCTCCCTCCCACTCTATCTCCCACTCTCTTTCTCCCACTCTCCACTTCTCCCTCCCTCTCTATCTTCCACTCTCCCCCTCTCTCCCTCCCACTCTCTCAGAAACTCTGACACTCTCAAAAATACACTAAGAAAACCATATTTCACATAACGCATGCGCGTTATAACGCGAGTGCATTTTTTACTCCACTAAAATAGTAAAAAAAACTATATACCCATGATTTGAAGGCCCACAGTCTACATATTCCCCTGGTTCTGTGTGTGCTCCGACAAAAAATATCTTTTTGATGATGTTGTGAAGTGTGCAAGCATCTTTTTCACAATCCATTACCTTTTCCATGATCTTTTTACCACCTTTGCATGAAATAGCAGAGTTTCCACGCTGAAAGACATATAATATCAATTGAAGTTTGAGTTCCATTGAAAACTGATATACAATTGAAGTGTGGAAGGGAACAAGCTTTTGAACAAGTCAAATTGTTGTGGAGTTTGAAGAAAGAAGAAGTTAAGGCTACATAATTGGGTTGAAATCCTCCATTTGAAAGTCTGATTTTTAAGGTATGTGAAGTCTTTACAATTTTTCTTTCATTCTATTATGGCTTTCTTTCATTTTTGTTTGTCATTATAACCTTAGGTTGTCAATGCACATTTTAAAGTACCAAATTATATATAAAATTATTTACACTTGCCAATTATAGAAATTCAGAACCATTCACCAAAATTCATCCTTTAAGACAACTCCAAGCCTCTTCCATTCCTCTGAAGGGTCCAAACACCCTCCAATACCTCTGCACAAACTGATGCAGTACAAAGGAAGAAATCAACACCTTTCTTGACACATTTATTCAACTATATTTCCCTTCACAAAACATTTGATTCATATACTCAAATTAGCATTAAGAGTTCCCAATTCCTTAAGGACCTTCAAAACACCTTGAAAATCTTGAAAATAACTTATTACAATCAACTAGGTTTCTCAAAACATCAAAATCACTCCTTGGTTCCTCAAATGCTCATGGAAAAGTGCTTGTTTGAGCTAAGAACCACAGATCCTATTGTCATTAGTTTCATTCCAAGGCATGTTCAACAATAAAAGACCCTACTTTTGTACACAATGATTGTAAGTATTATATAAATGAAGCCTTCAATGACATATATTTTTCAATTATCTTGAATGGATACATTTTTTAGGAACTAATATTCGTCTCATTACCATGGTACAGATAAAATTATCGCCATGCCGAAGAAAAAGACAAAGAGGAAACTAACAGATGAAGAGAATGAAACCTTGAAAGAAAAGGAGAGAGTTCGGGTGGCGGCATATCGTGAAAAGAAGAAATTGGAAATAATTGTTGAAAACAACCTGATTGTAGAGGAACCTCAACCGTCAAAAAGAGAATGGGAATTGGTAGCACAACAAGCAAAAATGCAAAAGCATCGTCGTAAGACAAATTCAGATACCGTAGTTGGAGACACACCCTCTATGACAAGCGAATATGAAGGAACACCATTGAGCACAAGCGAATATGGAGGGACACCATCTAGCACAAGTGAATATGGATGGACACCATGTACTGCAAGTGAATATGGGGGGACACCATTTACAGCAAGTGAATATTGTTGGACACCATCCAACACATCTCAAGTTGAGATTACATCATCACTTGAAATTGATGAAGAAGGTATGCCATCATTCCCATGTGAACCTCAAGGTATGTCTTCTTCTCCACCCTCGATCGAAGGTATGCAATCTAGCCCACCTCAATTAAATATTGATGAAATTCCTAATGTTGAGATGTATGTACCTAGGAGAACATAGCCAAGAATTTTGCGTAGAAAGCCAAAGTATTTGATTAATATTGATGATGAGATTTTGCAGCACATGGAAGGTAAGATTTCAACACACACTTGTAGAAGATATGTGGATAAGATTTGGGAATGATTCTTTGAAAGGATAAATGAGACCGCAAGATGTCAACTATTTGTTGAAATGATGCGGGGTGTAAATTATATGAACATCATGAAGACTCTTGGGTTGAGAACATCGAATGCATCGAGTGAAGACAGTATTGTGAAGAATCTAATGGATGCTTATGAGAGTGTGGGTAAGACCTCACACTCAAAGGATAGTAATGTCACCCGACGTTTCATTACATCGACTTTGGTAAGTTGTCAAACAAAGAGAGCTCACCTAATTAAAAGGACTAGTGAAAAAACGGAAATTAGTAGAAATTTTTTATCAAGAGCCATTCAAAGGTGGTAAAGAATTGAGGGCAATGATACAAATGAATTATGGGAATTCTTGGGGAGACTGTCATGAAAAGATAAAGAAGTTGTTGAAGCCTTGAGAACACTAATTGAAGAGTATTGGAAGAATAACACAAGGCCATCTCTGAATCAAAGGGATGTGGTAAGAAGGAGAATCGGTAGTCGGAATCATGAGCCACATCCAAAGCATTTTTTGGATATGACTCAAACCCAATTTTTTCGAAAATTTAAAAATGATTATCCTCAAATTAGTATTTCTTAAAGATTTTTTGAACTGCTTAAACCTTTTTATGTCAAGATAAATCACACACGCACTACTTGTTGTTGTAGACTACATATTGAATTTTCTAACCATTACGATGTTTATCGTTCTATCTGTTTAGATTTGCATACTAACGATGTTTTGCTGGATTGTGGCATAGAAGCCCCACCAAAATCTTTAAGAGAGTTCTTATCAATTTTTTTATGTGAAATAGAGGATGGCCAGATATTCTATAGGACAACATGCTTGGATGGTTCATGCAAGCATTGCAGTGGCTTCCAGCATATGCTAGTATGTCAACATATGGAAAGCACAGATGAGGTGGGACAAAAACTAGTAGAGTTCGGGAAGTATAAAACAGTGGCATATGCTACAAAAGATGGGTCTCAAGCAAAAAGGTGTGATTTGGTTATTGAGAAGATTCCAGTGTACAAATTTATGACCACATTTCGTGACAGTATACTGTCTGAGTATGCAATGCATACCCATAGAGCCCGATGGTTGGACACACAGCTCAAGCTATGCAAGGACACCTTTCTGGTTGGAAGCATAGTATCCATGGTTGAATTTGCATAGAATTACACTCTACAACCACAACATGAGGTGCAGTCACAGTATTACAACTCTACACAAGTTTTGATATTTGTGCACATAGCATTCATTCATGCATCTAATAGTACAAATGGGCAAAGGAAGGCATTGAAGAAGTACCACTTTTACATTAGTGATGATCGCACACATTCTCTAGAGTTCATGCAAGGTTGCTTCGAGATGTTCTACAATGGTTTGGATTAGAGGGGCATAGAATACAATCAACATATAATATGGTCTAATAACTGTGCAGCACAGTTCAAGAACTCGCGCATGTTCTACTGGCTGTGCAGGATGCATGTCATTACATGTGTTAAAAATATGTGGAACTTTTGTGAGGTTGGACATGGAAAGGGGGAGCATGATGGTGCAGGAGCATGTGTGGAAAGAGAATTAGCATGAGAAGAGTTAAAGTATAAAGATAGTGCAAAGTTGACAGATGCAAAATCAATCGTCGAGTGGTGTAATGCTTTGATAGGTCCAGGTAATGAAGGTACATCTTCAGTTCATAGATTTTTTTGGTTGATGGATGATACTAACATTGCACCATATGAATACTATTGTACACTAATAGAATTGAGTGAGTATTACTCTTTCCTTAGCTCAAATACAGGTTCATGGAGTATCGATACACGAAAGATGGCATGCTTTTGTTCTTCATGTACAATGCAAGACTGGAATGATCGTGAGTCAAGGGAGTAGGTTGACAAATGGTTCACAAGTTATCTTAGCCCACTTCACACGTATCGCCCTCCGATGGCATTGGAACTAACACAGATAGAATCATCGGTCAACTTTGACCACATATCAGATCTAGTTCAATGCGGTGATATATCTACTTTCTTAGTTGTTGAAATTCCATATCGTTAGATCTTACTTTGTACTGTATTCATAATGTTGACAAATTTCAAGAGATATTTTGCACATATAAATGTAGGGCATGCTTATGCAGTTATTGCAGATGAAGACAATGAAGAGGGAACAAACTATTACTTGTTTTGTTGTGTTGAGACCAAAAATAAATTGGAGGCCCCAGTTATAGATGGAGAAAACATCGAATACCCTACAGGCTCAGTTGTGGTTACTGGAACATGGCTTAGAAGGTACCCACATTCAAGTGTTAAACATTGGCTATTTTAGGACTTTGACATGCATCATAAGATTCTTCATTACTCGAACCTTGTCATGGCATCCAATGTTCATTTGACCAAATATGGGGGTAGACCTTTGTACAAGACATTATGGAAGGTCTGTGAGTCTGACCATGAGGCAATACTTGACACAATAAAGAGTAGAGCAGAACCAGATGGGTCGTTGGATTATTTTGTAAGTATATGCACATTGGTTCTTATTAATTTATACTTGTATGCACATTAATTTGTTTGATGCCAATGCTATCATCTTCTTTTATAGTGATTGGTGTCCCCTTGCAAAAAATGTAGATATATGAGCCATCCAAGAGAATGTCAACCAGAAAAGCAATGCAACATCCTTATTTTTATGCTTGCATGCAACATCCTTATTTTTATGCCTGCATGCAACATCTATAAGTGCCTTCCATCTGTTTTTATTTCATTTCCATTTTGGATGCTCTTTCTTTTTCTCTTTTACTTTGCGTATTTGTAAGTAAACTACTAAGGGTTGATTGATCTTTCGTTGTAGAAAATGCTGATTTAAGAGCCATCAAAGAAAATCTCAGCCAAAAAAGCAATGCAACATACTTATTTTGATGATTTTGACATCTCAATTTTGATTTCAATCCATTATAAGAGAGCATGTGAAGCTTAGCAAGGGAATCTCAAGTTACTCATTTGAAGTTAACCTCATGATGAGCACGTATGATGTAGACATTTAAAGAAAATCTTGAATGTATGAGTGACATTTTAAAAGATCCGAGAGAACGAACTGCCAAAAGCATTGTAATAAGATTTAATTACATAATGAGATATATTGAAATATTGTAAGGTTGAATTTCATGTTTGGTGTAGTAGCACCTTGTTCTGTAAATGCCTTGAGTATGAAAATTTGCAAACTTTGAATTTTGAAATGTAAACAATGTGAAAAAGGTCATGTAAACAATTTGTACACATTTTTCTACAACTTGTGTGATGAAGCGGACTATTACAACACATCTGAATAGGTATGTTTATGTTAGGCATCATCCTCTTTTGCATCGAAACACATAGAATCGCTTTGACCTATGTTCCACTAGATCGATCCCTTAAGGGTCCAAAGTGCAAAATGGCTACAAACTTCAACATGCTAGTAATTAGATATCGTTAAACTTAGAAACTTCTTGTTTAATCCTACAGAAAGGTGTTGGGCCCCTCTAGAAAATCCTCTCTTGGTTTTGGCTATCTTGGAGTGGTTTTCTCGTGGCGGCAGATTTTCACTTGATGGAAAAAGTGTCAAATTCAAGCAATGCAAAGTTGCAAAGTGGTGCAACTTTCGCTTTGTAACTCGTGTGACAAAGTGGACTGTTCCAACACATCCAAATAGGTATGTTTACGCTAGGAATGGTCTTTTTTTGCACTGAAACACATAGAATCACTCCGAGCTATGTTCCATCGGATCGATCCCTTAAGGGTCCAAAGTGCAAAATGGCTGCAAGCATGCTATTACTTGGATACCATGACACTTAGAAACTTATCGTCCGATCCTACAGAAAGGCGTTTGGCCCCTCTAGAAAAAAATCTCTCGATTCTGGCTATCTTGGAGTGGTTATCTCGTGGTAGCGGATTTTCACTTGATGGAAAAAGTGTCAAATTCAAGCAATGTAAAGTTGCAAAGTGGTGCAACTTTCGCTCTGCAACTCGTGTGATGAAGCAGACTGTTCCAACACATCTGAATAGGTATTTTTACACTAGTAATGGTCTCTTTTTACACTGAAACATGTAGAATCGCTCCGAGCTATGTTCCACCGGATCGATCCCTTAAGGGTCCAAAGTGCAAAATGGCTGCAAAATTCAACATGCTAGTACTTGGATACCGTGACACTTAGGAACTTATCATCTAATCCTACAGAAAGGTGTTGGGACCCTCTAGAAAAACCTCTCTCAATTTTGGCTATCTTGGAGTGGTTTTCTCGTGGCGGTGGATTTTCACTTGATGGAAAAAGTGTCAAATTCAAACAGTGCAAAGTTGCAAAGTGGTGCAACTTTCACTCTGCAACTCGTGTGACCAAGTGGACTATTCCAACATTTCCAAATAGGTATTTTACGCTAAGAATAGTCCTCTTTTGCACTGAAACACGTGGAATCGCTCTGAGCTATGTTCCACCGGATCGACCCCTTAAGGGTCCAAAGTGCAAAATAGCTGCAAACTTCAGCATGCTATTACTTGGATACCGTGCACTTATAAACTTCTCATCTAATGCTACAAAAAGATGTTGGACCCCTCTAGAAAAACCTCTCTCGATTTTGGCTATCTTAGAGTGGTTTTCTCGTGGCAGCGGATTTTCTCTTGATGGAAAACGTGTGAAATTCAAGCTGTGCAAAGTTGCAAAGTGGTGCAACTTTTGCTTTGCAATTTGTGTGACCAAGCAGACTATTCCAACACATCCAAATAGGTATGTTTATGCTAGGCATGGTCCTCTTTCACACCGAAACACGTGGAATCGCTCTGAGCTATGTTCCACCGGATCGATCCCTTAAGGGTCCAAAGTGCAAAATAGCTGCAAACTTCAGCATGTTATTACTTGGATACCGTGACACTTAGAAAATTCTCATCTGATCCTATATAAATGCATTGGACCCCTCTAGAAAAACCTCTCTCTATTTTGGCTATCTTGGAGTGGTTTTCTCGTGGCGGCGGATTTTCACTTGATGGAAAACGTGTCAAATTCAAGCTGTGCAAAGTTGCAAAGTGGTGCAACTTTCACTCTGCAACTCATGTGACCAAGCGGACTATTCCAACATGTCCAAATAGGTATTTTTACGCTAGGTATGATCTTTTTTAACACCGAAACATGTAGAATCGCTCTGAGCTATGTTCCACTGGATCGATCCCTTAGGGGTCCAAAGTGCAAAATGGCTGCAAACTTCAGCATGATAGTAATCGAATATCATGATAGTTAGAAACTTCTTGTCTGATCCTACAGAAATGCATTGGGCCCCTCTAGAAAAACCTCTCTCAGTTTTGGCTATCTTGAAGTGTTTTTCCAGTGGTGGCGGATTTTCACTTGATGGAAAAAGCATCAAATGCAAGCAGTGCAAAGTTGCAGAGTGGTGCAACTTTCGTTGTGCAACTTGTGTGACCAAGCAGACTATTCCAACACGTCCAAATAGGTATTTTTATGCTAGGCATAGTCCTATTTTGTGATGAAACATGTGGAATTGCTCTGAGCTATGTTCCACCGGATCGATCCCTTAGGTTGGAGGAGTCTTAAGTTGCAAATTTGCAAGTTGCTTAAAGCAACAAATTTGAAATGATATTGAATGGACCACTTAGCACTCATTGCATCTAAGTGATGCTCATAGAGGTGAGGCACTAGGCCTTCCTGGGAGGTCACCCATTCCAGTATACTCCAACTCAAGTGCTTAACCATGAAGTTTTTTCCCCAAGAAGGCACAATGGAAAAGGCAGAATCCAGTGTACTTTTGATGAGTGGAAAGGAATTCTGAAGAGACATGAAGGAGTTGTCTATGCAATCATGTTGAAGCCAAAGGAGGAGGATTCACCCAGTCGTCTACCTATGACAGCAGAGGTGAAGCAACTGTTTGTGAGAAAAGTCAAGGAAACGGGTTCTAGGAGGCCAAATTGGGGTAGAAGGCTACAAGGCCTAAAATTGAGTTTTTCAAGAAAGCAATGGGTAAAAGGTGAAAGAATCCAATAAGATGGATCATTGAGGAGAAAAATCAATAAAGGGACAACTAGGATACCCTTCCCTAGCCCTGGAGTGGTTAGGACACTTTGGGTCAGTGTGGAGCCCAAGGAAGCTTAGTGGTGGATTGGGAGTGATGGAGAAGAATTTGAAATTGGTGGAGAGTCTTACATGGTGACAGGGGTTTAGGAGCAATCCCTGAGTAGGGTAGAGAGGAATACCCTAGGAAGACCAGGGAATAGGTCTTAGGAAGAGCAAGAGTGCTCTTGAGGGATAGGACTCCCCATCACTTTAGCTCATCAATTGATAAGTAGGAGGTATTTTCTACAATGTGTCAAATTATGATATTGCTACTAGGATTCCATTGAGTAGTCATTTGTAGTATTAGATATAGCTCTAGCTTCTATATTATTGCACATGATTGTAGATAGTTTCAAAGATCTAGATAACATCAATAGTTCACATTACTCAAGAAGGATGAACATCTTAAAGACATTTGCGAAATCAGGACAAGTAACCTTCTTGTGGACTTAGGGTTGCAATATTTGATCTACAACATGTTCCACCATTTCTTCAGTAGGATCAAGAACACACATAATGAAGGTGTGTTTGTAGCCATGAAAGATTATGGTTTGAACTATCCAGGAGAGTGATGTTTTATCTCGACCAACCATATCTATACCATGGTTTGTTTGGAAACAAGGATGGGTTCTCTCTTCATCGACATATACATTATTCCTTGATGTGTTCACACCAGTGTTACAAGACTAGGACTCACCTCGGACTTGACAAGCCATTTTTTGACTTGGACTCAGGCTCGAAGCCAAGACTCGACAAATAGAAAAACCTAAGAAATTCAAAGATTTGTAAGGATTTAAAACTTGTTTCATGCACCCTTTAATAAATAAACCTTAAAGACACAATAGCATCATCAAATAGAAATTACTATGATCCCATACACAAACATACATCAATCACATAAGTATAAGCACAAATTTTAGCTGAAGGAAATAACACATTTAGATATATAAATATTGTGATATTGCTATCAAGATTCAATCGTGTAGTTTTACAAGTCAAACTCATTGACCCATGATTCATCAGTAGTGGTTCACAAGAACCCATCTCTCATGATAATGAATGGTTCATAAGGAGGAAGATAAATCTTCATACATTTCTTCTATCACAAATGAGATAAGTGCTTGGTTTCATGAAGGTCATGAGACAACCATTAATGGGGAGTGTATACATGAAGAACTGATGGAGAATGATAATGGCTTCAAACCTGCTATAAAGGAATTTTGTTTTCATTTCAATGATGCAAGAGGTTTTTGGTTTCACTGCCAAAATGAGCCTATGAAGAATGCATGTGAAACTCCTTTTGACCTTGAGGGTGTACTTACTCCATCTCAAGGATCATGCATTGAGGATGACATAGATCAATGCTAGGGCTAACCAATTAATAATTATACACATGAATAAGTCAAACATGTAGATGTCAATAGGGGAACTACAAGTACTCATAAACATGTAAGCCTCAAAAAGCATACACACAAATACATAGTATACACAAATTAAAACAAAGTATATGCATGAATACAAGGTATATGCATGAAAACATGTAAGCCACAAAGTATACACTTGAATGCACGTAAGTCACAAAGTATACACGCAAGTTGTAAAGTATACACTTGAATATACGTAACTCATATCTATTGAACCATCAATTTAGAATGCAAATATGAATAGGCATTGAAAAAAGATATTTGTATTAACCAAATAGCCATGTAGGCATACATAAATATATGTCGATATAAGTATGAAATATATGTACAAAATAGCCATATAGGCTTATGAGAATGCCATCTAGGCATACAATGTCAAATATGTCTAATAAAAAATATGTACAAAACTGCCATGCAGGCATACAATAAAGGACTCTTGAATCAAAAGTCATTGCTCTCCATGCCCAGGAAATAAAATCTTTCCCTTTCCTTTTCACTCAAATGGCGATAGGTCTGTCACTCATTTTTTCTGCACTTGTGGAGTGCTCCTACTACTCCTCCTAGGGTTTAGTTCATGGTGAATTTTTAACTGTTACAATAAGAAGTAAAGACATGAATATATAGAAATTACATTATAAAAAATGATATATTTGACAAAATAATCACTTACATCCATCTCACGATCTCTCTCAATGAGGGAAATATCCTCACGCCCATGCTCAAGCGTGCTCAAGCCCTGTATAAACCATACAAATAGACAAAAACTACGTGAATCAATAATGGTTTGATTTCTCACTAACTAACATCTATAACAACAAATGTAAATTAAAATTTACTAATTTGCCTCATACCTCTTCTGTCAGAGCCATCGAGGATTGTATAGCAGATGTCACACCAATATCCATTGCCCTCATCACATTCGGAGGTGTATCATCTCGCAACAACTGAAAATAAAACAACAAATTATTCAACGTAATCAACGATGTGCATGTATAAACTACACAAATCTATTAAATACTTGATTCATTAGTTAAAATCTTTATTCTATTACCTACATGAAGGTTTGAGTAAATCCACCGCCACTAGGAAGTGTTCCATCAAAACCTCCAATATTAGTCTATTCAACATCCAAAATTGCATATTAAATTACCATTCGTAAAACAATGCCATTAATATGCAATAAAAATATAATTGTTTACTAGTTACATACCCTAGCGATAGGTTGGTGGAGGGGTGGTGTATCTAGTCTCAACACTGTGACCCTGCAATTTTATTAAAATCATAGAACATTTTTAGTTAATCTTGCATTTAAAAATTAAAATTTAATAAATTAAATTCAATGAACACATGCACTAACTCTTACCTGACTATCAATGCCATACGCCTCATGCAAAATTTCAACTGCTCTCCATCTCCATAGCTGTAGACAGATCCTGCGTACTAGTCTCCTGAGGGTCGGTGGGGTCATGTGAACAAGTGGCCCCGCAAGATTGACACACATGTGTTCGAAGACCACCACTAGAAGACTCCCCTGGATGGTGATGTAGAATAGGGCTAGTATGATGGATGACACTCTGGGTCAAAGTGTTGATTGCCTGCAATGTCCCTATGTCAGCACTTTCCTTCATGATGGAAGGCATAACAATGTGCTCATGAGGTGGCCTAGTGAGAGCTCGTCTACCTTGCCGCATAGGATCCGGCTGTGCACCAGGTCTATCCTGAGCTGACCCCCCACCTCTCCCCTAGAAATCCCTCATATCAAAATAGTTTGGGATTTTGTTCAATATGAACTCACTGTATAGTTTCCTAAGGAAATATTGTGGGACCTCGCAATTGTTGCACGGTGGGTAATCGAAGACCATGTACCACCTATCATAAAACCACCCCTTCATTTGTTGGTGGTGGCACCAATGGATAGGAAACCTCTTCGCATTGAGGGTAAGATTTTGATTTGTGCGTGGGTCAGTGAATAATTTGCACAAATCACCTTTTGTTATTTTTAAATATTTCACATCCTTGTATGATAGTTTATTTTCATAATACTCCCTAGCCGCATGCCTCCTATCTTCCCATCTAGTTATTTGTTTGCTAATTGAATCTACGTTTGTTAACATATATTTCAATGAATTTTTTAGGGTCATTCTTTCTGTGGTTGAACGATTTGGATCACTCAACCTATTGATCAAATCCTCAATATTTTTTTTGTTGTTTTCAATTTCACTCATTATATTTTGTTGAGTGCTAGGAGGGGGTTGAGTGATTGGTGGAGGAAGTTGATGTTGTGGTTGATTTTGATCTTGAGGATTTGGTTGGTCCTCCTATTGAGGATTTTGAGGGTTGGCAGGTTGATTTTCATCTCCTAAAAATTCAAACATATAGATATCAAATTCAACCTAAAACTCACAAATTCAACCTAAAACTAACAAATTCAAAACAAAAAGCATAGAATCCTTACCTCTTACAGCTCCTTATCATCGTGGCACCATCGTTGCGAATAAATTCGGATTCTTGGTGAAGAAATTCTTCTCCTAGAACACGAGCGCGATATTTTGGGGTTTTTGGCCGCAGGTGTAGCAAAAAAACCAATCGAAATGCAAATGAGAGATTTGCATTTGTGTTTTTGCTTTTAACAGTCAATAACGCGAGCACACATTATAATGCGCTCGCATTATGGCTTTGTAGTTGTAGCCGCTGAGACCTTTCCTAGGTTTAATGGAAGACATAATGCACTCGCGTTATTGTTTTCAACTTTTTTTTTTAGGGTGTCCACATAATTGCTACCCATTTCCATGCACCCGCCGATTTACATAAAATCAAGAAAAATAGAAAGATGAACTCAATGCAGCTTTGAGTAAAACTATTTAAATAGAACAAGATTTGTAAGAAATTAAGATAAATCCAAAAATAGAATCGAAGGAAGTACAGAATGAGCCAACCAAAATGGAGTGGTTTCAAGTCCACATCCCCCAATGTTGACAAAATGGATGAAAGATTTTATTTCCTGAGACAAGCAGGGGCAGAGAACACCAGACTTAAGAAGGAAATAGTTTTATTAAGAGAATCATATGATAGGTTTTATCGGGCTAAAACCAATGCATGTCAAATTGGGGATGTTAGAAACCAAGATCAGACATGCAAACCAAAAGGCCTTCCACAGAAGAGAAAAGCAATAAAAAGCAAGAGCTTTGCATGAAGATGTGCAAATTGATATATTTAGAATTAAGAAATTACAATGAGATAATTTGTTTTATAAATGAAATGTATGCAACCCTAATGTTGACCTAAAACAACTCAACTAAATAAAGCTTACTTATTAATTAAGTAAACTAATTATTACCTAAGAAAAACCTAAGTAAACTTAATAAAGTGTAATTAGATAATTAATTACACCAACACCCTCTCTTAAGTGCAACTTAGGGAGACTAAAAGAGCATGCACCTAAAACTAAGATGAATGCAAAAAAGCATGAATGGGTCCCGAAAACAAGGCCTGATCAGGTACCCATGTACAAATGCAATGAAAGAGTAAGAGAAAGAGGAGAAAACCCAGTCGGACAACCCCCCCTCAATGAGATGACCCGTTGTAAAGAAGCACTGGAAGAACACTATGGAGTAACACTGGAACCTGAATTCGGCAAGCAAGGAAAAATAATTTTGTTTACAAGAAACCATATCTGAATCATAATAATGCAACAATAGTCCTGATGCCATGGAACACATGAAAACTCCAAAGGGGAACAACCCTGGAATCTATGAAGCAACAGTAGATAAAATAAATGATGTGATCCTGAAATTAAGTGCAAAGATGCAAGTTGCACCCTCCCAACTACCAAAATATCCAAGTAATCTCCAAAACACCCATCCGGCCAAATCTAGAATAATGATAAACCTGGGTTAGATACAAAAAAGTGTATGGACAAAAACATAGAGCTCCTCAATACCTTTCCAACACCGCAAAAGATAGAGAAAATCAGAGATTGTGGCAAAAATTTATGAGCTCGAAAGCGAAAAATAAACATCTGACTTCAAATAGCAATAAATGTAGCTAAACAAAAAAATACTAAAAAATAAACTACACCACTGGAAAGTGCTCAGAACCAAATTTTCGGTGATATCTTGTTTGCCTGATTTCGATACCATATGCCCAAGTTATGCAAAAAATAAAAAAATGCTCCTTTAGGGCAAACTGGGGTTAAGAGGGAGCAAAGAGGGTCGTATGACCGATGACATCAACACTTAATGGCGAAATAATTGACAGCCATCTGGCCGTCGCCGCAAAAAATTGGCCCCCCTACAAAATATTTTTGGTACCTGGTCACCCATGTGACTACGCGAGGGCTAGGAGGCCTGGAAGGGGCTGGGGGTGGGTCGCAGGTTCCCCACGTGACCGAGTCGGAGCCCTTAGGGGCTGGATGGGGAGTTAGCGATGTATGGGCTGAGGGCCTCCTGGTGGTGGCCGCTCGGTGGTCATCGGCCGGTGTTTTCATTAAACACTGGAGGCATCAAAACCAATGCGGTATTTTGATATGTTTTTGCATTTTTTTTGAAAAACGTGCCTTGGGGAGTGTGTTGGGGAGGCTGTACGACCTCCCTGGCAAAATTGTTTTGCCTCAAAAATCAACTACTCCAAAATCAACTATTTGATAGGCATTTCTAGGGTTTTGGGGCGCTACGAACACGATGACAGTGTCCGTTTTGCTCCAAGATGCTTCGAAAAATAGGCTACCCCTTGAGCTTCCCAAATATCACCGAACTTGAAACCCTCACAAATCTAGCAAACGATGACCAAAATCTACAAAATAAAAGTCAATCCTAACTTTTTCCAGCACTCTGAATCCAGTGGTGAAGCCCAATCTGATCTAAGACACCGCATATATGAACTCAAGGCATAAAATCCTAGAGGAACCCTGAACGAACTCTGCAATGATTTTCTCCAGAATCTGAGAAGGGGTTGCATGTTAAGGCTCTGATACAATGTTAGAAACCAAGATCAGACATGCAAACCAAAAGGTCTTCCACATAAGAGAAAAAAAATAAAAAGCAAGAGCTTTGCATGAAGATGTGCAAATTGATATATTTAGAATTAAGAAATTACAATGAGATGATTTGCTTTATAAAAGCAATATATGCAACCCTAATGTTGACCTAAAACAACTCAACTAAATAAAGATTACTTATTAATTAAGTAAACTAATTATTACCTAAGCAAAACCTAAGTAAATTTAATAAAGTGTAATTAGATAATTAATTACACCAACAAGGGAGTTATTATTAGCTTGCAGGAAACCATCTAGGCTATATTCTATGTTTTTGAATGAGCAACTATTAAGATGGAAATTGTTGAGAATTTCTTGCAATTTACCTCATGATCCAGATGATGAGGAATTTTTAAAAGCATTTAAAGAGGCAACAATTGTTCAAAAAAACTTATTGTGTGAATTTTTTGTACATAATCTATTTTTGGAAAGACATACTGATTTCTTTGTTAACCTCTTTGTTAGGGAAGTACAACTCAAAGCATTCATGTCCACTATGAAAAATTAGATTCAGTGGCAGGTTAGGACTAAAGAGTATTTGCAAGAAGAAAGGACTGTCAGACTTCAGATTAGGTACCCCAATAGAAAACCCTTTGCTTTTAAAGCTCTATTTTGAGGGACTAAGAGCTATGAGAAGTACATATAATGGTAATCTTTAGATTTGCTATGATAATTTCAAAGTCCAGGGGCCAAGATTGATAGAAAAATCATGGAGTGCCTATGAGGAGCGGTACACTCCTTTGTCAATGTATCTTAAAAGGAGGGAGGTGATCTCACCTACCAATAGAAGGTGGTCCTACAGGAGGGCCGAGGCATTAGCAAAGATACTATAGCAGCTTAAAACCAAATGGATAGCAATGAGGTATAGACCTCCATTGCTTCTTCAACCACTCCTTGTAGTACTTGTCACTATAGAGAAGAATCTTGAGGACTTGCATTCATGGAAAGTAAGGGTGAGATACAACAAGGGTTTTCTTAAGAGTCCTAGTGATTGGGATAGAGAAGCAGAGGATCCACATGACCTTAGTTCCAAATACAATGAAAAAAATAGGAATAGGGATGTGGAAAGGCAGAGAACACAACAAAGAGTAGGACCTGCTCAGGCTCAGGAAGGGGAGAGTGATGAGGTATAAATAACCTCATAATTATAATAAGCTAAAAACCCTTTGTTGTTCTTACCAATCACTTTAGCCATGCCAATTGTTTATTTTTAGGATTAATAATTTCGTACTTTTTGTAAAAAGATGTATAAATCATTATTTCCTAAATCGATTGAAATTAGCTGAGTAACGTTGATATAATGGTATAGTTTTAAGTCATTGCACACAAAATTATTCATGATCAAGTGGACTTTAAGAAGACTTCAACTAGTTGAAGATAGAGCACTGGAAGCCTAGGTGTTGTAAATTCAGGCGTGTATAGTGGAACAAGTCCTTTTAATGCTTTCTGTTAATTTTTTGGTTTAAAAAATTTATGACTCCACTCTGAGCCTTTAATATGTTTTATGTTATGGACCTCAGTCATTTGGTTAGTTGAAATTATATTAAAAAACTTTTTCAATGGTGATCTTCCATCATCTAAAATTTAGGATTTTGTTAGCAATTTAGTATGTATATGTTACCGCAAAAAAAAATGTAGGGTGATAATGTTATGATGTTATAGTATGCCTTGAATATTGTTTGGTTATGTCTTCTATGTTATACTTTTATAATATGAATAAATAAATATTGCCAATCCTATTTTGAGTCGATCATTTTGAGTAATGGAAGTATCATGGATGGATTCATTTTGAAGATGCGAAAGTACATGTGATTTGAGTTAAGCATCGGAATGCCTGAGAGCTGGCCACTCAAAGGATCTCATAGGATAGATAGATATGTATTTTTATTTCCAATTATGTTACTTTTATTTTGTACATGTTAAATTTGAATGAATGTTATTTGTGTGTCAAGCTTTCTCGAATATTCCTGCAAGTCATAGTTTCAAGTTTGTAATCTTAAATTCTGTTCATTTGAAAATTTCAGAGCATCCACTCCTATTGTTAGTTATAAATTGTCAAGTTTACTTTCTGTCAGCAATTAGTCATTACTCGTTAGTTGTTTTCATTTAAATTTTATAGTTTTATTGCAAGTGTTTCTTCTTAGGTAATTTATATTATTTCTAGTTTAATCATCTTATTCTTTCTAGCTTAACAATCTCATGCTTTCTAGCTTAAAACAACTTTACACTTTCTAGTTTGAATTCTTTCTAGAATAAATTTTGTTTACAACCATTTTAGGAATTCGAAAAATCTAAGAGAGATAGTCAAGATGTCCCTTATTGCATACAACCTTTGAACACTACCTGTTCGATATAATTGATACATTTTCAACTAAAGCCATAGAACCGCACGACAGTCTTTCATTGGGTAAGGAAGTAAATTGCCTAGCTGGATCCCCAAGTGTGAAAGGAGTTGTATTCTTTATAGAAACCACTTGGGTATCGATATGTTGAGTTGGTTGAGGTGGATTTATTTGAAGGAAGCCTTTATTCTATTTTCTAAAAGGTTGGTAATTGTTTTGGTTTGCGGATTCAAACTTTTTAGGATGGGTAGAGATGGATTTTGTGTCATGACTACTAACTGAGCTTTGATAATCATGAAAGGTAGTACAAGTGTACAAAGGAAGGAAACTTCATCATGCAAAGATTATCTTGTATCTTTGTTTGTAATTTCTCAATGAACATCCGTTGAAGGAGAGGATTGAGAATATTTATGTCGATTTGGGAATAAAGTGATTGGTAGCGTGAAATGAAGTCAATAAATTTTTCATTATCTTTTTGTTTACATCTCATCAAATCAGCTAAGGTCATCTTAGGAGTCATGTGCACTTGGAAATGGTTTATAAAGTCCTCAACAAGTTCATTAAATGAACGAATTAAGTTATTCGGTAATGAGGAAAATCATTCTAAGGAAGTATCCTTCAAGGACCTAGGGAAAAGCTTAGCCAAGAGCTTATCTTCAAGGAAAAAATCATGTCAGGTTCACTAAAATGAAATAAAGAAAATAGGGGAAATGGGCGTGTTCTACCTTTTAGGAGATGAAACCAAAAGGGATTTAGGACCTTCCTCCTATTTCCTTATATTTCATTCAAGGAAACCTTAGAGATCTCGATATAAGGATGGAAATGAGGGAAATATATTTGTAATAAGGTGTCCTAGGGTGTGATTAAAGATACTAAGGGGGTTCACCACAAAGCAAGGGCTTGGAAAGACTAGGAATGTAGATGATGTGCAAAACCTAACTATATGACCTAGATTATGAAATTGAAAATCAGAATAATAGATTGAGAAAGGACAAAGGTGCACCTATAAACTGAAGAGGCTTGAATCAAGGTCTAAAGTATTGAGAAATTTTGACTTTAATTTTCACCGGGACTTATATGCCTGGCTAGGCGAATCAGTCCCAAATTAGGGTTTTTGTGCAGAAACTAGAATATGGTAGTGACAAGTCTGAATCCTCCAAAACCTAAAAAAGGTTCTATACCAGGACTCATATGCCACAAGTGGTGTATCAGTCCTATTCTACTTTTTTTATAAATTTAAGGTTTGAATCTTTTCTTATATCTGTGCTCTTCCTTCCTAACTTGATTTCCTAATCTGAAACATTGAATTATGCTCGGTAGATGGCTTTTCATGTTCAAGTAAACAAGGTGACAACTTTGAAAAATTTCTCCAACCTTACTCTGCAATGCATCCTTAACCTAGATCTGCAAATCACACATCAAAAAGAGGGGAAAATGTTGTTTTGTTAGTAGATAGGGGTTTCTGTTGGTCAAACCCCATTTTGGTAACAAACCTTGAAATGAATTGAAATAGAAGGAAGGAATGATGAATGAACGAATACAAATTTTGAAACTCACCAAACCATAGGAAAAAATTCTATAATCTTGTATGTAATAGCTAGCATGAATTTAGATCTTGATTCTTTAGATCTTGACTTGAATGCTTGCTTGAATCATAAAACTTTACATCACAAATATTAGCTCAAAAACAAACATGATGCATGATGACTTTGACATGATGCTTGAATATTTAATAATGATCCAATATGCTTCATAATCACCCTTGAATGCTCTTGTGATCATAAATTTTCTAGAATACTTTCTCAGGAAAGTTTCTAGGTCTAAATATGTGAAATAACCTTGTATTTATACTTGTTTATGCTAGATTTCCTAAAATTACAACACTACAAGCCAACATTAGATCTAGGAGAATAAAATACTACCAAGAATTGAATTCAAAATTAGTTCTAAGCTAAGTGATACTCATACGCCAGTTGGGGCTTATGAGTCCCATTAGGCTAAGCTTGGGACACATTTTTCAAGAAATGCTTAGTTTAATGTAAAATCTAGGTTTAGGCCCTAAACCTAGGTGGGACCCATTTGACCAAGGTGGTGTATGAGTCCCAAATCACTAAATCTAGGCCATACAAACCAAAATTATTAATTTATGATTGGTCATTTGGTATGTGTTGAGATTATCCTCAGAAAGATGCATTACATAAGGCTCGTGGATGCAAAATAGGACCAAATAAGGCATAAAGAAGCCTAATTTTAGCAAGGAGGGCCCAACCAAGTGTGAAAATTTAAAGGGTTACATTTTTCTACACTAAAATTGGATATTCTATTGATGAATTCGGTTATAGGCTTTGGGATTTTAAAAATACAAAAATTGCGAGAAGCAGGGATGTCATATTCAATGAGAAAGTGTTGTACAAAGATCAGTTGGAGCAGCATGATAATAAATAAAATGATTATTAGTGTTGGATGACACTATGAGAAATTATTTTCCACTTGTCCCTCATGCTCTACAATATCAAGAACAAAAAATACCACAAACTCCAGTTAATGTTAGACAATCATCAAGGATAAGTAAACCTACAAAGAGATTTTCTCCCTCTTTGTATTCTATTTTATGAACTGATGCTGGTGAACCAAAATGGTTTGATGAGGCTATGTAGGTGGATGCAAAGGTTCAATTTGAGTATTAATTAGAAGAAGAAATGGACTCCTTGCTGAAAAATTAGACCTGGGAATTATGCAAGTTGTTTGAAGGTAAAAAGGCTTTACCAAACAAATTGATTTATAGGTTGAAAGAGGAATATGGAGGTAAGAAAATATTTAACGTCAAGTTAGTTGTAAAAGTATTTGCACAAAAAAAGGTATTGATTTTGATGATATTTTTTCTTTGATTGTTAAAATGACCTCTATTCTTACTATTTTAAGTATTATGGTTGCTGAAGATTTACATTTGAAACTGCCTTTCTCCTTGGTGATTTAGAAGAGGAAATATATATGGAACAACCACAAGGATTTGAGGTCAAAGGTAATGATAGATTGGTGTGCAAATTGAAGAAAAAATTATATGGCCTAAAGCAAGCACCTCAACAATGGTATATTAAATTTGATAGTTTTATGGTTGAGCATGGCTACAACTGATGTAATTTAGACCTCTATTTTTATTTTAAGAGGTTAGATTATGATAGCTACATTATTTTATGTTCATATGTTGATGATATACTTGTAGCGGGGTCTAACATGGATCACATAAGGGAGTTAAAACAAAAATTAGCAAATTCATTTGCTATGAATAATTTGGGGGCAACAAAACAAATCCTTGGTATGAAGATTACTAGAGATAGTAAAAACAAAAAAATATTTTTATCTCAAGCTGATTATGTTGAGAAGGTGTTGCAAATGTTTAATATGGAGAATTCAAAAGTTTTAAGCACACATTTTCCTAGTCATGTCAAATTTACTAATGATATGTGTCCAAAGACACAAGAGGAGGAGGATAAAAGGTCCAAGGTACCATATGCTTCAACTGTAGGAATTTTAATGTATGCCATGGTATGCATGAGACCGAATATTGTACATGTCGTAGGAGTTATTAGTAGGTATATGAGTAATCCTAGAGTTGAGAATTAGAATACGATAAAATGGATTCTAAGGTATTTGAGAGGTACATCCAATAAATATTTATGTTTTGGGGACTCTAATACTGATTTAAAAGGCTATGTTGATTCAGATTTGGTAGGGGATATTGATACAAGAAAAAGTACCATAGGTTATGTATTTATAATTGGTGGGGCAACAGTAAGTTGGATTTATCGATTACAAAAGGTGGCTGATTTATCCACCTTTGAGGCAGAGTATGATGTTGCAATAGAGGCAAAAAAGGAGATGATATGGTTGCAAATATTCATGAAAGAGTTAGGCAAACAATAGCTTGAAAGTTACTTGTTTACGGACAACCAAAGTGCTATACATCTTGCAAAGAATTTTGCCTTGCACTCAAAAACCAAACACATACAATTGAGATACCATTTCATTCGGTCGGTGTTAGAGGATGGAAAGGTAAGGCTAGAAAAGATTCATATTGATGAAAATCCAACATATATTTTTATGAAGGTGGTGATAATGGAGAAGCTGAGCTCCTCTTCAGATTTGGTTGGCCTTCAAGGTTGAATTTAACTAAAATAGAACAATAAGGTCCAAGGTTCTTATTTCCAGTGGGAGTTGTAGGAGAAACAATGATATGATTAGTCTCCAAGTGGGAGATGGTATGGAGTGGAGTATGATCTGTCTCCAAGTGGGAGATTGATGTGTTATGGAGATCAATCAAACTCGAATAAAATATTCAACATTATCTTATTAACTAATTTTCTGCACGTAATAAATATTTTTATGCACTTTTAAAAAAAATAATAGTTACAAATAATTATTAAATGTTGTAAATGATTAGTTACAATATTTATTTATTTAGACAACTTTAAATAGTTATTGTAACCGCCCAAAAGAAAATGTGTTATTGAGTGCATGAGACAAAACCAATAGCCACACTTCATTTATAATTAATGGGACATGTGTGGGAACATATTCCAACACTCAGATCGGAGTTTTGAGGGCAATAGGTCATGAAAAATGTTAGCAAAAATTTGGAGAGCAGTGGTTGGAAAAATGCAGGAAGTGTCGCAGGTACATGTAGCAAAGGTAGTGTAAAAATTAGCAGTAGAAAAACGTGGAAAAATGTTGTTTCAAGTTGTTGCATGTCTTTGGATCTCATTGTAAAGGTTATTTTATAGGAGATTAATATATTTTGGACCCTCTATTGGTGGATGAAGACCGGATTTGGGTGAACAACGACTAATCTTTGTGTTGTCGTCTTGCTGTCTATTTTTTTAGGGTTTTATATATTTGTTGTATTTTCATATTTTTTTGCATTTAATTGATAATTTATTGCCTCCAATCCCTAACATGGCCTCTCCCTCCACTTGTGAGTGATTTTTAAAGAAACAAATATCCCACAAGGATTTCATACTTGTATGGTAAGATATATCCTTTTGAATTTGCTCTCCTTAGAGCATACACTATTTATTATTTTTATTTTATTTGCCTCTGTTTCCTTGAGAGAACACACTCTTTCTCTCCTAATCATTTTTTTTTTGTGGAGGTGGGAATATCTATATGGGGTTTGACTGAGGAAATCCCCTATACAACCCAACCCTTTTTCTATTTTCTGATGCAAGTGTCTAGGTTGTTGTTTTGGAAGGAAGATTTGACGTTGCACTCATTTAGAGACTCCTAAACCATAATCTTTGTTCTTCATGATTTATTATATGGAGATTAGGTCATTCTTATTACACATGCATATTCACTCATTAATTCTTGATTTTCTATGTCACAAGCTATTTGACAGTGTTGGATCTGTATAAGTAGGTAAACCATAATGTCTACCTCTCTTTAAGACTATAGTGCGATGCACTGGTATTCGTGCAAAACATTGACATCCTTAATAGTATACTTTGAGTCTTGGTGATAAGTTCTTCTTTGTGTATCCTCTCTAGATTTTCTCTTTGTTTTTGTACATTTTTTTAATGTATTTTATGCATTTTATTTGTTTATCCAATTCATTCATTATTAGCCTAGCTCATTGCACACTATTTCATCAATCCTTATCATTACAACAAAAAGGAACCCCAACCAACCAAAAAAACTTAACTTGGCTCTTCCCTAGGGATAGTAGCCAAACACCAACCCTTTGGTTGGTTATGTGTGTTCCTAATGTTTAATGGAAATGATTGATTTAGATTACTTCATTGAGTCTAGGATCTCTTTTACCATTAATCATTTTTGTGAACTTAATGTACATCTTATACTTGCAAACTGATTTTATTGCATATATATGATCTAATTAGTTAATTAATTTATTAGATTATTGCATTGAATATCTTGTTTAGTACTTGCAATAATTATATGTTTAAGTTCAAAAAATAAAACATTTTTATTCTTCTAACATGTCATCAACATATATGTGTTGTCATCACTTTCTTCTATTCATCGCTTCCTAGGAGCATGTGTGTGTCTTGAAACTTACTTTCTTTATGAGTTTCGCAACTCGATGCTTTGAATTTAAAGTTCCTATGAGAAAAGTTATCAAATTATGGCTTCCCATGCTTTAAATAGCTGTGATGTTGAGCCCAAATTTGCTAGATTATCCACCTCGAGAGATGTTGGAATGTTGTTACACCTTGTTGTGTTACTACTTATTTAATTTTACCTAGTTGTCAGTGAAAATGCTTTAAATGAATGTATTTATGCTTTGTGTGTTTTGGAAATATGAAGAATAAATGTTGATTTAATTTAATGTTATGAATTTTTTTTATTATGAAATATATGATGTATTGTTTTTGAGCTAACTACTATTGCAATGTACTAATTTGGATGCAGGAATAGGTTCAAGCCCCCTGAAGAGAGGCAAAGTATCACTCAGGGAGAATAATTTTGTCTGGTAACCTTTGATAAAGACCTAAACTGAGCTTTTTCACACAAAATTCTAGTTTAGTCAAGTCAGGTTAGTAGTTTGGGAAATAGTAAGTTACCTTAAGTCTTTCTTGTGGTTTTAGAAAATTCTTGTTTAAGAGTTAAAAGTGTTGAGTTTCTTTATGATATGTGAGTTCTTCTTTATGTGTTAATATTTAATAGATGGGATATATACATAAAATGTATATGTATGTATATATGTATGAGTCAACGATAAAATCATACACATGAGTAAATATGTGCTTGAGTATATGTAGATAGAACACATCTACACATGCTTATGGAAAGGTTACCCATATGCATGGGAATATCGATTGGACAAGGTGACATACATATACATTCCGTGTGTATATGTTGATTGATATGAATATGAATATATGTGTCTAAATATAAAGGAATGATATATATATATATATAGTATATGAGTAAATACATATATGTATATATTGGCATACGAGTATGTATTGACGAAAAGGATGCATCCATACTAGTATGTTAATATATATATGCATATGTATCTATATGTGTATATATAAGTATGCATGAATATATTAAATATGAGAAATATGTGAATGTGTATTCATGTATCAAATAATATATTTTATAAAATTTGATTTGAGATATATATATATATATACATATATATTTAGTTATATATATATGAATATATATGATATGTATATTGCATATATATAATAATGATTTCTATAGCGTTGAAGTATTTAACAAGCGCATTGCATATTAAACATAGCTTATGCTAAGTATAATGCACAAAAAATAGTTAAAGGGAATAGCACATAAGATAGAGTAGCACATAAACATATGAAATGATTATAATCATTTTAAATGCTAAGTATTATGAAATATGGAAGCGGTAGAATAAAACACATAACAACATTTTCCAACTAACGTGTCAAGTTAACTACCAAGACTTAGTCAAATGAGAAAAAAGTAGATACAAACACACAAGAAAGTATTGAATTAGACTTTAGAAAGCAACGACCAAGAGGATAGGGCGCGAAGAATAATGTGGCGCCAACTTGTGAGAGGTATGGACTGATTTGAAGTTTGTCTCACAATATGAATTCTAGATTATGAAGCCATATGAAATAGGTAGAAATTTTCAAGTCTGAAGTGGACAAGTAAGTCGATATGTAGAAGACAATTACCTTACATTTTTTATTATCATTCTTGTTTTCTATTTGGTTAAGCGACTCATTCACTATGGCTATGTATGTGTTTACTGTACAATGATTATAGCTACCACCTTTTCTTGATATTGCTGAGTTGAACCTTTTGAGATAAGAAGTGTCATCTTAAGTGCCATGTTTTTAGCATGTAGTTTCTATTACTTTTGTATAAATAGAGGTGTTCTCTACCTCATTTGGATGCATATATGCATTCTTTCTATTATTTTCTTAGTTGCTATTTTCTGATTTTCTGAGTGATAGAGAGAGTGAGAGCTTGAGAGAGATTTTGAGAGAGGTCTTGAGAGAAACTTTAAAGGGAAGAAGTTCTAGTTGCTAAGTTTCAAGATTTGTTTAAGAGGAAGGCTGAGCTAGGGACCCAGTGTGATCAATTGGAGCATTGTATAAACAAGCATGCTGATTTCTACTCTTGTATACTTTGTTTTATATATTTAAAAAGATTGTGTGACATTTTTTGTATTGTTTGGAAAATAGTTCATTTTCTTTTTAGGGAAACGTTATTCTCATATTTAAGTAAGAGTGAAAGATTGCTTAATCTATATAGTGTAAAGGTCACTATTTCTTGAGTGTTTGTACATATTCCATATTAAGGAATGAGTGATTTAGTGGGTTAAGTACTATATTATGGGTAGAGACTATATAGATAAATGCTTAATTTAATTGAGTCATAGAAGTAATTTGATTTACTTAGAAGTAGTGTCATAGAATACTTAAAAGGTTATAGGTTATTCCTTGGGTTAATGTTACTCCATGGTGTAAGGGGATAACCTATGCGTAAATTATGAATGGTCAATAAAAATTGAGCTAGGAAGGTAGGTGAATTATATGACATCCACTCAAAGTATTGGGTGATGAATACTTTGGCCAAAGTAGTGTAAGTTGCCAATGTTTACACTACCAGTCACTATGATCCAGGTTTGCATACTAAGCACGAAATGTCATATGTGTAGGTTTTAGCCATTGTGTGATAGATCTAGATATGTAGGACACAACACCAAGCTTAGGGAAGGCAATATTTAATTATGAGGTTACCAAACCAAACTCTTCATCGAATGGTAGGGCCATGTACCATGATTGGTGGATGTGCGAGCAATTGCAGTTAGTCCAAGGTTAACAAGAAAGAACTTGAGTGATGCTAAACCTCATCATTAGGCAACCAAGATTTGATGGAGGGCACTTGGACCATTCATAAATCTATTGCTAGTAAGCTCAATGGAGCCTTGTATGTATTTGTGTATCCATTACTATGGACAAATTGTAAAAGAGAAATGTTATCTTGAATTATTTACTATGAATTCAATATATTGGAAAGTCAAAAAAAATTAATATAATACAATGGGGAAATTTTGGAAAGATGTTTATTTCAAATGTGCATGTTATCTTTATATATGAAAGGACAAAATTTATTGCTCATATTGGTATTAAAGCTACCAAGTTCAAATTTGGAACCTATTTTCTCACTATGTTTTCCCCTCCAACATTATATGTCTAATGTTTAGAAATTCTTGTGCCAGGATGGTGTGTCTTAGGTTAGAAATTTAGTGATCGAAAATGAGAACTACCTATGGGCCAAGAAGAAAAAGAAGCCCTTGCACTACCTATGGGCCAAGAAGAAAAAGAAGCCCTTTTTCGTACCATTGAGGGAAACAACCATTACAATGCCATTTGGCTAAGAAATACAAAGATGATCAGTCACGCCCTTTCACAAATTAGTCAAAATAAGAGAAGGATGAGAGGTGAAACCAATTTCAACCATCTACCTCCTGTTTCTCCAACCAAGTCAGACTCATTACCACTTTCTATGGATATGCCCTAGGAATGTAGTGTTAGTCCAACGATGATATTTAGGAACCCTCAAGTAGTACCTATGGTTGAAGTTACTGTTATATCCTCTAGTAGTGAATTAGAGGGATACGTTCCTCAAAATTATGTATCAAAAGATAAATCTGAAGGTTACTAATCTTTTTGGGATATAGATGAGAAAAAAACCCTACAAATTTATGTATCTAAGAGTGAATCCGATGGATACTCTCCTCTTGACTATTTAAATAGTCATTCTATGTAAAAGAAAGGATATTGAAATCCTTGTGAATAAATAAAAGATTAAGATTTTATCAAAAAAACTTGTGTATGAAAACCTCAATGAATTTTATATGATTATATGCTCTTTTGAAATGTTTTCTATGCATTTAGTAAACCATGATAGGATCTAATTAAGGATTAACTCCTAGGTATAACTTTTACTTGAGACAATGGTTAGGACAAGAACTAATCCTCAAGGGAGTCAAGAAGTTGGACAAGGCCCGGATAATGTCGAAGCTTAGACCGTCTTGTGGCAATCATGGATGAAACTAATGCAAGGATAGGAAAACTAGAACAATAAGTGAGGGGGGAATAAAGAGAGGAAGAAGAGGTCTCAGACAATGAAGATGAAGAAATTTCCAATAATGAGGAAGAAGGGAAGGATTCCCTTGTAATCATACTAAATCTAGTGATCAAGTAAAAGAAATAGGTCACAATCATATTCTGAGGGAACCAAGAGAAAATGTTTGGCAACTAAATTATCTAGGGACATGAGAAAGATTACCCCTCCAAAATTTGAAGGAAGCACCAGTGGAGAAGAAGCCGAGGCTTGTTTAATCCAAATGGAGAAGTAATTTGAAATAATGAACTATTCAGAAGTCACTAAAGCTATGTGGGGAGCCTTACAGCTAGTTGGAGAAGCCTCTAATTGGTGGATGAACAAGAAGATGGAACTTGGAATTAGTTCCTTAAAGTTTACTTAGAATGAGTTTGTTGAGATTTTTCGAAAGAGGTGGCTACCCCAGCTCTTTTTTGATCAAAACATCATTGAATTCCAAAATCCGAGACAAGGAGAAATGTCAATAAATGAATATTGGGAGAAGTTAACTCATCTCTTGAGGTACATACCAATGTACCAAAAGGATGAACAATATCAAATTGATAAATTCATTATGGGACTAAATGTTCAAATAGGTGGAGAGGTGGATGTACACAGTTCGACCACTATGGACCTAGTAAATGAGAAGGAAATCAAGCAAGAGAAAAAGATCAAAGCCATCTTGATTTATTGAGAGAATAAGAATTAGAAGAATCTTGGAGGGCCTTAATTTAATCAAGCTCCGAAGAAGTTTAATGAGAGGCAATAATTTCAAAGGCAAGGGCACAAGGGACCCCACAATAATTGGAATGAGTCAAGAAAGGATCACTGAGGAAAAAACTACAACAATTTCAACAATGGTAATTATAACAAAGCTAGAGGGAATGGTGGTAATTCTGATAAGCCAACTAAAAAGAGGGGACCAGTAAGAGGATGCTTTACATGTGGTGGGGATCATTTTTCTAATTAATTTCCCAACAAACTATCAAGTTCATAACCACATGGTAATTCACTTGCTCCTCAATGGGTTGCCTTTCAACAAAGAATCCATGCAGCGGTGGATAATCGACAAGATGAATACCAAATCACCCCAATGGAAACTCCAAGTAGTTTGTTTGGTTTACCTATTTCCATACTTATTGCCACTAGAGCCACATAAAAAAATGTTTCACCTAGAGTAGATAATCAAATATCTAGGAAGGCTAGTATTATGGAAAAATCTTGGGTTGTAGAATATGAAAACTTGGAAAGAGCAACAGTAAATCAATGTTTATTTTAGGCAAGGGTTGAACTTCCAAGTTTTTTGATGGAAGTAAACTTGTACATATCTCCCTTAAGATATTATGATGTCATCTTAGGAATGAATTGGCTATGGAAGCATAGAGCTAAAGTGGATTGCCATGCTAAAAATGTAGAATGCTTAGATGATCTCGATAACCTAGTATCTTTGCAAGGAACACTTAGAGAAGTAAAGGTGTGACAACTTTTGGTTGTGCAAATGCATAGGGTGATAAAGAAAGGTTGCCAAATCTTTGCAATTAAAATGAATAAAATGGAAGAAATCAAGAAATTCATTTTTCAAGATGATGTCGTGTATTATGAGTTGCAAGATCTTTAAGAGGTTGATGAAGGAGAAGTGGTGGAATTTGGAGAAATTGATATGGAGAAGTATCCCATCTTATAGAAATTTTTGGATGTCTTTCCAGAAGAACTACCTGGGTTGCCTCCCAAAAGAGTTTTTGATTTATCCATTGACCTAGTACCAGGGTCAAAACCCATATCCAAAGTACCCTATAGGATGACTACAATAGAACTAATTGAGCTTAAGACACAACTGGAAGAGTTCTTGTCCAAGGGATTAATAAGATCCACTGTTTCACCCTAGGGAGAACTAATATCCTCCACATTTCACTTACCAAAATGCCAATCATAGTGCTTCCCAACCCATTGCTATTTCTACTCCTTCGTATTCTACAACATCACCTACCAATCCTATCATTAAATAAATATTATAAAATATGAACTCCTTACAACAATAATTAGCGAATATGAGTCAAAACCAATCCCAACCTAATCCTCCATCATATTATACTTGTATCCCATTATCATTTTCCATCATGAAAACTGCAATACCACAAAACATTGAAACACCTCATTCTAAAAAGTACAATGGGAAAGGAGACCCTAATAACCATGTATTGGCCTTTACCCCATTATGTAGTGATTTTATTTCCAAATATTCTCTTCTAGCTAAGATCTTTCCTTGGTCATTGAAAGAAACAACCTTATATTGGTTTTATTCGTTGCCTAACAACTCAATCCATTATTTTTCATAATTTTTCAATCAATTCCTCCAATATTTCCAAGCCAATATTGGACCTAAAGTCATATTAACTTATTTGGTTCATTGTATGAAAGGTGTGAAAAAGAAACAAACCAAATTTATAGGGTGCTACCAATCCCTCTTCTCTCAAATCTCGTATGCTCTTCTAGATGTTGATATGCAATGGTTTTCATTGGAAATCTATAGTCACATATTCAAGATAAAATAATATTGATGCAATATCCCTCATTCACATATATTTACATAAATATTCATGATTACCAACTATTGGTTAGAAAATATGAGGGCTCCTCTTTGTTAGCTCTCGTTGGTCAATCTAAGGTCATCTCTCTACACGACCAGTCATTCTAGAAACAAAAAAAATCATAAAAATTAGTTCCCCTTCTTCCAACAATGTTCAAGCACAGGTTATGACTACAACACATTTTGTTGCAACGCCCTATCAATTTAGACCAAAGACTTGAAAATTCTCCCAAATTTCAAAATCCCTTCATTCTATCATACAACAACTACTTAACAATAACTTGATTCATCTTCCTCCTATTTGCCCTATTGACACTACCAAACCTTTACCTTCTTCTTTTGACCCGAAGGCCTTTTGTTAATATCAGTGAACACTCAACCATGACACCAAGTGATGTATGTGTCTTAATCACTAAGTAAAAACCTCATTTACTCTAATGTTATTTAGGTGGCTGGTGTAAATGAAAAATAAAATAAATCTATGGCACCTCCAAATGAAAACTTGTAAATATTTACCAATTCGCTACCTTCCCATTTAATTAATCTTGTAGAGACATTTATTCATATAATTATCACTTCCATAACTTACAATACACCTAATTTACATGATACATTCTCATCCTCACAAGATAAACTTGAACTAGATGTTACCTTTACTCGCATTGATGCCTCTATTCATGCATGGTGCAGGAGCACCTATTTTCCTTCAAGCCTCCATGAGGCCATATTGTATAAATTTATTAAATTAGGTGTTTTAATCATGTAATAAGGTTGAATGATCGATTTTATATATTTTTTAAGTCATTTGGAGTCATTGATGAAGGTTTGGTGTCATTTGGTTGAAAAAATGAAAACATTGTCAAAAGTTGTCAAAAGTTGTCAAATGTTGTCATAACAACTTTTCTTGTTAAATGACAACCTTTTAAAAGTTTGTTAAAAGTTTCTAAATGGTAGTTTTAGGTTGGTTGGAGAATAACTTGATTTTTCAAGTATAAAAATGGGCCTCCAAGTCGAATTGGTGGGTGGAATATAGTTTTGAACAAGGATTTATGAAGGAAGGCATGAATTTTTCTGCAATTTTCAATGTTCTGCCCTGTTATTTTATATGGTACAGTTTTGTATGAAGTTTTACAGATCTGAAATTGATTTTTATTGGTAGAGGAATGAAATATATTTAATTTTCAATTGGTTTGGTGGTTTTTTATTGAGTTTGGAGAAAGTTATGATCATTTTACCATTGGCAACCCTTTGGGATTGTTTTCTCTAAACGTTGCAGGCTGTTACAGAGAATGGTACATATTTTGAAGATAAAATAATGATGTAAAACCTTTTGTAAATGTCAGATATTGTAATCTTGTTTCATTTGATTCAATTCTCATCAAATTTAATTAAAAAATGAATAAGTTATGACAATTTTGGTGATGGCAGTTTTGAACACTGCCTAGGGTTTGCAGTTTTGGGGAGAATGCAATAACTTTATTTTCCACCATTGGATCATCATAAAAATTGGAAAGAAGGTCTGTAGTTGTGTGATTTAAAATCTCACTGAAGGGATTGGCTTCATTATTTTTTTAATGTAAGTTATTAATGACTATTTGTTGCATTGAATTGTGGGTTGTTATGAGAATGATTACAATGTGATCTAGGATGCACTTAATCACTATTTGAGATAAACAATTTTATGGAATTTTTCAAGTGAATGGAATGTTGAGTTGTGAATCCTCTTTGCTTTGCATCAATGCACTTGATGGCACTCTTTACATTACTGCTATAATTAATGACAAACACACATAGGGAGTACTTATTGATATTGTATGCTTAGTAAATGTAATTGTAGTGTAGAAAAAGTATCCCTTTACATTTTCACACTTGTTTGGGCCCTTGTAAACTAAATGAACATAATTATGCCTTATTTAGGGTGTTGTAAAGTGTTTTCTTACACTTTCAGACTAATTTAGGGTTTTATTAATTAATTGGGCTTTTTTATGCCTTAATTGGCCTTATTTTTCACCCACAAGCCTTAATTAATGCATCTTTCTGAGGATAATCCCAACATACATCAATTGACCAATCACAAATTAATGATTTTGGATTGTATGGCCTGGATTTACTGATCTGGGACTCATATGCCACCTTGGGCATATGGGTCCCACTTAAGTTTTGAGGCCTAGATCTGGATTTCAAATTAAACTAAGCATTTCTTGAAAAATGTGTCCCAAGCTTAGCCTAATGGGACTCATATGCCACAACTGACGTATGAGTCCCGCTTAGCTTAGACCTAAATTTAATTCAAATTATTGAAGGGATTTTATTCTCCTAGATCTGATGTCAGTTTGTAGTGTTCTAATTTTGGGAAATTTGGCATAAAAAAGTATAAATACAAGGTTATTTCACTCATTTTTCACCTAGCATTTTGAATAAGCATCCTTATAGAAAATTTGAGTTTACAAGAGCATTCAAGAGTTGATTATCAAGCATTTTGGAGCATTATTCAAGTATCAAGCATCATGCCAAAGTCATCACATGCATCATGTTTGTTTTTGAGCTAACATTTGTGATGTAGGGTTTTATTATTCAAGCAAGAATTCAAGACAAGATCCATATTATTCAAGAAAGAGCCAAGATAAAAATTCATGCTAGCCATTACATACAAGATTGAATCCTTTTGTTCAAGGGTTTGGTGAGTTGCAACATTGCATATTTGTTCATTCATCATTCCTCCTTTCTATTTTATTTCATTTCAAGTTTTGATTACCAAAATAAGGTTTGACCAAGGAAAACCCCTTTCTACTAACAAAACAACATTTTTCCATCTCTTTAGTGTGTGATTTGCAGATCTAGGTTGAAGATACATTGAAGAGAAAGATTGGAGAAAGGTTGTCAAGTTTGCGAAGTTGTCAAAGTTGTCACCTTGTTTAGAAGATCACTAAAAGATACCTACAGATTAGAATTTAGCATCTTAGATCTGGAAATCAGGAGTGGAAGGAAGAGTAAAGATAGAAGAGTAGTTCAAAATTTAACCCCCGAAAATGATGAATGAGACTAATATGCCACTTTTGGCGTATGATTCCCAGTACAAGGATTTTTCAAGATTTAAAGAGTTCCAAACTTGTTCCTTCCAGATTTTTGTTCCTACCCAAAAACCCTAATTTGGGAATAAATCACCCAGCCTAGCATATGAGTCCCAATGAGTGTTAAAATCAATATTTTCAGCATTTCAAACCTTGTTCCAAGATTCTACAAGTTTCCGGGTGCACCTCTGTACTTTCTCAATTTACTATTTTGATTTGTATTCATTTCTAGGTCATTCATTTGAGTTTTGCATATCAATAGGTTTTGTCATTAGATCTTGCATGTTACTAGTCTTTTCAAGCCCTATCTTGGTGGTGAACCCTCTTTTAGTCTTTAATCACACCCTAGGACAACCTTTAGAAAATTTATTTACCTTATTTCATGATTGGATTGAGATATCTAGGGTTGCCTTGAGTGAAACTTAAGTGAAATAGGCCCTAAACCCTTGTGTTCCATCTCATAAAAGGTGGATCACCCTATTTCTTAAGTTTCAGTAGTTATAGAGGAGTTAATCTACATCCATAAATTATACCAAGACAATTATTACAAATCAAAAGTCTTAATTAGAGTGCATGATGGTTCCACTCACCCTACTATTGGTGCCTTGAACCTTCATGTCCAGGTTAGACCCAAAATATTGAATGTATCCTCTACCATAATTCCTACTTCGGACCAATTTCATGTGAAGTTGGATCACTCATGGCTTACTTCCATGAGTGAGGTCATGTCTGTAATCCATAAGTGTCTAAATTTTCCATTTGACGAATATGTGTGATGAGCCTGGTTAATAGCTAGTTAATATTAGAAAAGGAAAGGTGAACTAGAATAATAGAATATTACAACTACTATAAATCAAATCTAACAGTGTTAACCATATGGAGTTTAAATCAACAATAACAATGAAATGCAAGAACATAAAGTTGAACGCAAAACACAATGTTTAATGTGGAGAAACCCTTTCGAGAAAAAACTCCACCAAGAAAGAGATGAATATTTTTTATTAATAGAAAAATATGTGTATAATACATCCAATCTAACTCATCTTCAACATTCAATCTGACAACATAACCTCTATAAAGAAAACTTGATGTGCCAACTCCACATCCAAGCACCAATTATAATTTAGAATAACTCAATACATGAAGAATGACATCCAAATTGGTCTAAACATCATGCCACCACCTTGGAATCATCAATTTCATCTTATAATGACCTCTTACATATGCTCTTATAGTTGTCATAAGACATCTTTCTTGCATGGGCACCTAGGGACCAAGATAGAAAATATTCCATCATAGATGTTATCATAGTCATCATAGAATCTTTTGATAGGTGTCATAGCTATCATAGATGATCTTAAAAATTATGATGGTTTTCATAACATGTCATAATTCCAGATTCCCAAGCCTATAATCTCTTGTTTGACCATTTTACAATTACTGCAACAACTATCTAGTAAAAGTAACACAATAACTCCCTGTCGATAAAACGATAATTACTCAAGCTAGTAAAAACTTAATTACCATTTTTGGTGAAACCATCTATCCCTTATGAGTGAATTATTAAAAAATATTAGGAGTAATTAATTTACATGATATTTACAAGGTTGATGGTACCTTTATCCCAACATTCTCCCACTTGACATCATACATTGTAAATACACTCATAGGAAAACATAAACCAACTAAACATAAGTAACAAGGCCCATGGCCTTCATGTACCAAGTAAATTTCTATGTGCTCATAGGTTTGGTAAGAACATATACAACATTTTTCTATGTGTCGATCTTCTTTATCTCAATCTAACCATTATAAATTAATTCATGAACAAAATGATATTGAATATCTACATGTTCAGTTCTTGCATGATTCATCAAATTCTTAACTAAATGAATTACATTTTGAATATCACAATTAATTTGAATTTCCTCCTTAGAGACATGAGCAACAACCATATACTTTGATTTTGTGGTTGATAAAGCAACTGTAGCCTAAATTTTACTCATCCAACTCATTGCTCCTCCAAATAGAGTAAACACTTACCCACCGGTGTACTATCAACTATCCAAGTCACTTTCCCAATCTACATCAACAAATCCCTGTATGTCCAATGACCTGACCACATTATCAGTACCATGATAAAGCAAACAATAATCAGAAGTACCTCAAAAATATCTAAATACCCTCTTAACAAAAGTTCAATGCTCTTTACCAAGGTTAGACTTAAACCTACTTAGAACTCCCATTGCTTGGGATATATTTGTTCTAGTGAAAACTATTGCATACATTAAACTACCAATGACACTAGCATAAGGAACCGTAGACATATCTTCAAAATCATCATCTGAATCAGGAAACATATCTAAGCTCAACTTAGCATCAACCAGAAATGGAATACAAATTGGCTTACAACTATGCATATTAAACCTTTACAAAATGGTATCAACATACTTACTCTGAATTAACCAAAGCTTTATGTGACCCAAATCCCTATTGATTTTCATCCCAAGAATGTATTTTGTAGCCCCCAATTCCTTCATATCAAATGTGCCAAAAAGTTGTTTCTTGAACTCACTAATCATCTCTGTGTTATTACCAATAAACAACATATAATCAACATACACAACAATAATTAGGATCTAATCATCAATAACCTTAATGTACACACAATAATCCTCTTCTCTCCTAAGAAAATCCAAATTTAGTGCAAAAGCATCAAACTTATGATACCACATCCTGGGTGACTATTTCAAACCATACAAATGTTAGAAGATGGTTAGTTCTCCCCTCAGGATTCCACGCATGGACTAACCACCTCTCGTGGATCTGTTAAATATAGGGGTTGTATTGGGAATTAACATGTCAATATTTTGGTGCAACAACAACCATGGGGAAAACAATTGGTATCAAAGCCAAAGGTGCTGGTTTTGAACCCCCTCGAGTATCACTAAGGGGGAGATTGTTGGCAGATGGTCAACACTCCCCTCGAGGTTTGTGACATGGACTAAGTGCCTCTCATGGATCCTTAACTTTTGCAGTTGTATCAGGAATTCATAGGTCAATCTTTTGGTGCAACGACAACCATGGGGCCAACAACAAAGATCTCTTTAACCTAAAAACCAATCAAGTTGTTTTCCCTTCACAATAAAATCATTAGGCTATCACATATAAATATCCTCCTCAAGAACCCCATACAAGAAAGAAAATTTAACATCCATTTTATCTATCTCAAAATCATAAGCAACATAAATAGATAATAAGAATCTAATAGAAGTTAATTTAGCAACAAGAGCGAAAAATTCACCAAAATCAACTCCCTCTCTCTGGGACTAGCCCTTAGACTTGTCCTTAGGCCCATTATTATCTCCTTTAGACCCTCTTTCTTTAGGCCTTCCCCTTACATTGAGAGCATCACATGAACTATCCATATAAATTTTCTTCATTTTCTGTGTCAACAAACACTAGTAGAATTCAAAAAATAAATGACTAGGTGACTAAAAAATTTAGTCACAACAATTAAAAATGACTAAATTCTACTAATCCTTTGCAACTCAACTATGAGTAAATAAATGACTAATTTGGTCGTTGACTAAAAAAATATTTAGTCACAGAATTAAAAATGACTAAATAGTTAGTCACAAAATACAAATTAGACAAAATTAAAAAAAAAACATTTCGGCCAATTATTGGCCCGATGTATTGTGCACATTGACTTATTGGTGCTTATTTGCATTCATTGCAGAAATATTCCCAGCTTCATTCGTTAGTTGTAGGTTAGCCTAGCACTTAAAGATTTAGAGAGGACCTGGAGACTTTTGAAAAAGCAGGCAAGGGAAAGGAATCTAGAGTTCGCCAAGGCCCTCTGCAACGAAGTCAGATTTGGGGATGCCCTTTGTAGTGATTTATGAGGTAATTCAAAACCCTCATTACATTAAACACAAAATCTATAGCTTTATGATTGGAAACTTACAGTAGTTACAATCTACTACTCTTAATAATTTTCTTTTACAATCTTGCCACTATTCCGCTTCATAATGCTTTCGATCTAAACATAATAAAAATTGGGTGTCAGTGCCAAAATAGAATTTCCTCAAACTATTTTGATACATTTTTACTGCAAGCACAAACTGTCCTTGTGAAAAGTAAACATGTGCCAAATTTACCCACACATCGGGCATTTGAACAAAGATGTTTCCTATAGAAGCTTCTTGTACCTATGTAAAAATTTCCTTTGTAATATCAAATTGACCCCTTTCAGCTAGCACAATGGTTGCCCCATTTGCAACATAAACATTTCCTAGTGTGCCAACACTTTACAATACAATTCTCTAGCCTTCTCAAGATTTTGTTCCTCCACCTTTGGATCCTTCATCTCATTGCAAGACATAGATCCTTAAGTGAATCCCCAATCAATTCTAGGCTTAGTTGGATCTCTTTCTGAGCTTGAGCCATGGCTGCAAGACATAGATATACATCCACATAATTGAGAAACTTGAACAGTATTAACCTATATAAAATATTTGGTTTTTCAGTATCATGTAGTTGTTCAAACAACCTAGCAAGATTAAATATTGTTGTGACTTTATCCCATGATAACTCAAGTGAAACACCACCTTCTTCTAGTCAATGGAAGAATTTCATATCCTTAAAGAGCACAGGAAAAATTGTAGAATTGGCACTGGGGCTTTTATTTATGAATTCAACCCAAATGCCATTTCCTAATGCCTCCATAAAATTTTGTTGAGCCAAATCTAGTTCATCATGATCAAATTAAAGAACCCCAATGTTGATTAATAATTGAATGGGTACTTCTTCTCTTCTCTTCTTCAAAAGAGACTTTGTTGTCTTAAGAGAATCTAAGGCTGCACTAGGGTTTGATGATATTAATAACTCACCCATCTTGATAAATGCATGGGCATCACATGGACCTATGCGAGTTTCCTTTCTTAAAATTTCCAAAGCGTTCTATACCTACCCTTGGTGAGAATATATATGGCCTACAACTTTTAAGCTCTCACAGTTCTTAGGGTAGACCTCCAGAACCTTTTCAAAATTTAAGAGACAACTCTTAAGATCTCCCAACTTCAATTGAACCTATCTAAAAAATCCCATGGCCTCTAGCTTTCCTTGACTGATGCCATGTAGTAGCGACTAGTGGTGTCATAATCACCTTTACTATGATAATATTGTGGAAGATTATAATATGAATGCTATTGCATGAGAGGGTGGTCAGTTGAAACACGAGTTGTCTCAATCAATTGATCCACAAGAAAATGTTGCCCAACAATGAAGAAAAATGGTTTGGTAAATGATTCAATGCCATTGCATAGTATGGGTATAACTCAATGGCTCTACACATATTTTCCATTCCTTCATGAAAACTAACTTTTTCACTAACTGTGAGAATCCTACAAGTAAAAACTGCACAAAACTGACCACATAGATTTATGTAGAGGGAGAACATCATTTCCTAATGCCTCCATAAAATTTTGTTGAGCCAACTGTAGTTCATCACGCTCAAAATGAAGAAACCCAATGTTTTTAAACAATTGAATGGGTACTTCTTCTCTGCTCTTCTTCAGAAGAGACTTTGGCATCTTAAGAGAATCTAAGGCTGCACTGGGGTCTGATAATATTAATAACTCACCCATCTTAATAAATGCATGGGAATCATGTGGATCTATGTGAGTTGCCTTTGTTAAAATTTCGAAAGCCTTCTCAGCCTGCCCTTGTTGAGAATATATATGGCCTACAACTTTTAAGCTCTCATAGTTCTTAGGGTGGACCTCCAGAACCTTTTCAAAATTTGAGAGAGAACTCTTAAGATCTCCTAGCTTCAATTGAACCTATCCAAAAAATCCCATGGCCTCTGGCTTTCCTTGGCTGATGCCATGTAGTAGTGTCCAGTTGTGTCATAATCACCTTTACTATGATAAGATCATGCAATATTATAATATGAATGATATTTCATGAGAGGGTGGTCAGTTGAAACAAGAGTTGTCTCAATCAACTGTTCCACTAGAAAATGCTACACTATGAAGAAAAAATGATTTGCTAAATGATTCAATGACATTGCATAGTATGGGTATAATTCAAAGGCTCTAAACATATTTTCCATTCCTTCATGAACACTACCTTTTTCACTAACTGTGAGAATCCTACAATTGAGAAGTGCACAAAACAGACCACAAATATTTTTCCCCATTTCAAACAAAAAAATTGCCAAAAATAAAGCGTTTAAAACTTGCAAATAAAATTATGTTGATTTTTGTGCCAAAAAAAACCATGAGACCATAGCTTATTGCTTACTATTATGCTTTGATACATTTTTTCCAAGCGTCCATAGTGTTATGCCTTGCGTAACCACCCCATCTTTTTCCTTGGTCAAAATGGGTCCCCCTTTGTGTTTTTTGTACTTAGTTGTTTTTGGAACAAAGTTTGGAGTCTAGTTTTGCCAATACTTTGTTTTTCTTTGATTTCTCTATCGGAGTCGGAACCGGAGATGAATCAGGTTCTGAAAGTTCTTTCGAGGCTTGTTTTTTGGTTCTATCCCGACAGTCTTTTCTTTGCCTTTGTTTTTGCTCTTTGGTGGAAGCGGAGCCAGAGTGGGAATTGGGATGGTTGTTATCAAAATTTGCAAAATCAAATTCAATTCCGATCCCGCCTCCTCTCCCTTTTTAATGTTTGTTTGTCTCGGTTTTTTTGTGTTTTGTTTTATTAGGTTGGTCTTTTACTTAACTTTTTCTTTTTCTTTTGGTTTTGTTTTTAGTTGTCGGACACAGAGTCGGAATGGGGATAAGGTTTGGAAATTTTATGAAATTAAGATCTTGTTTCCATTTTAGTTCTGACCCCACCAATTTTTTGTCATTGACTTTTTTACTGAAGTTGCACTGCAGACCAGTGTTCATTCTATTATAGTTCCGACTCCGCCTTTACTGCGTTTTAATGCATTAATGTTGGTTGCCGATGTAGGTAGAAATTCACATATTTTTCTTTATTAAGGGTTAAATCCGATCATTATTGTTATTATCACAAGTTTGAGAGCATGAAGAGCAATAGCAGAGTTTGTTTGAGCAAATTGATCGAGATAGAGAAGGGATATTGTGTGTGAATTGATTCAGAAAGTTAGCATGGCTTTGTTTGCATTTGAGGTAGGTCTTTTATCTTTGTTGTTCGTTGTTTATTTCCTTGTTGTGTTTTGCTTTGTATCTGTTCGCGTGTTCAATCATTGTGTTTTAAAGCAATTTTATGATTATCGATGTGATTGAATGACCAGGTTCTTGTTTTGGCTTGTTTTGTTTTGCTTTAATCTTTGTTGTCTTGTTTTATCGTGTCGTTTCTTTCTATTTTTGGGCATTGTCGCTTTCATGTCTTAATCGTGATCGTGTCGTGTCATTTTCGATTTGCAGTAGATTAGATTAGATTAAAGGTTTTTATTATGACATGAGTTAGATTAAGAATTTACAGTGAGGTAGATTAGAGATTTTACAGCGAGTTACGGTAGATTAGATTTATTGTTTAAATTAGGGTTTCGTCATTTGGGAGAATGGCAGGGTTTTAAACCCGTGCTCTGGTTTTATTAAGTTTGTTAGATTAGGGTTTCGTCGGTCTCTGCAATTACTTTAAATAAGATTTAAATAAATGGCTCTAAAATACAATTGTTCCCCATGGTCATATGAGGGTAGAGTTTTTAAGCTCCTTTGCCATTTTATGGCGACCTAGGTTTAATCATGAAGTTATGATGAAAATGAATAAATTTGATGATGTCATGATTAGCATACGCGGAGGTAGGATTGGAATGTGTATGGGCATAAGAGTTTTGTTTTTACCAAAGTTATCAATTCCATTGCTATCTCGTTTTCGATTCCAAGTTCTAAAAGGTGTTCTTGAAGTATGTGATAATTAGTGGAGGCGAGATCGGAACTGATCTTGAACTTAAGAATTTTGTTTGTAAAGGTTGTCGGTTCCATTTTCATCCCGTGTCCGGCTCCGCATATAGTGGGGAGTCTTTTGTCGAAGTAACGATAATTAAATCGAAGGCAGAGGCAGAATGGAAATAGAATATGAAAAGAAGAGAATCCGAAGAAAAACCAAATCCCTTTTTCATTCCGATCCCGGTTCTGATAACTTCCCCGACTCCGACTCTAAGCCCGTTTGTTACTAGGTGAAGTTCCTATATCGGTTTTTGCTCCGAGTCCACCATTTTTGTAAAAGCGCTTGTTTTGAGCTTCTGTCTGGTTCCGACTCCGATGTATATGTAACAAGTATGTTTTTAAAACATGTTTTATAATGATTTATTTGAAGGTCTAATTAAAGGTTTTCTTGCAGGAGATTTGAGAGATGTCAGGAACGTCAGGAGAGGCTGCTCGAAGGAATCAACCGGCTGGAACATCAAAGATAGCACCGAAAATCAAGAAGGTGAAACCAGAACAGCTACCTTATACATTAAGGTATGATCATAGGAATCCGGTGGTGAAGGCGAGCAAGGTGGAATCAGATTGGTCAGATATCACAGATACTAATTTGGGCTAGTATAGTTTTGAAGAATTACATGAAGAGACCTTTGCAGAAAGGGAAAACTTGATAGGGAGAACTCAAAGGATTGTTGACTCCGGTCTTGCACATATCACTGTGTTTCCTTTGTCAGTTCAGTGTCTGGAGTTGATATGTACAGTGGCCAGTACTTATAATCCAGCTACAAGATTATGCATGGATTCACAAAATAATGTGATTATAGATCTTACTCTGTAGATGTTCCAAAGTATATTTAATGTTCCTGATCCCAAGAATTTAGTGCAATTAACTGAGGCTGAGGCATTGGAGAAATACAGTAAGCATAAAGACTTCAATAAGTCTCATTTAAACAAAAGATGGTTAAGCACTGAGAAGAAGTCTTTAAGCAAACTGGCAGACCAGCCAAAGAGGGCAGACTTCAAGAAGGAGATATCTGATTTGATATTGATGCTGTCTAGAGTGTTTGGGAAGAGGGATGCCTTCCATTTCAAGGAATGGATGTTTCATTTTATTCAAGTGATCTTTCAGGGTGATTATCAATTTGATTGGTCAATGATTATTTCTGATGCCATACATGATCAGCTCACAAGGGTCAGACAGACCAAATCTTTCTTCATGACTTCATATGTGGTCTATGCTGCGGCAAGAATGGGGATTTTCTCAGGATTAAATAGAGTAGGTATAATGGGAGTCTTGGATGGACAAAGGAAGGTGTGGGAACACTACAATCAATTATCCCTTCAGGTTGCTGAGACTCACTTCAGGAGAGTCAATGATGCCTTTTTATATGTGGTTATCAACCAGTTGAGTGGAGATGCAGGATACAAGTTAAGCCAAGAAGCTATGGCATTCATTTCTGAATGGGGAAGTTGGTACATCCAATACCCCAAATTTACATACTTCAGATTGTTTGGGTTTGAAGGTCATCCCCATTTACTTCCAAGATGTTGCAACAATAGAATAGTGCTTATGGAATTTGTGTATCAAGCCATTGGAGTTAATGCTAGATTTGGGATGAAGCACAAAACAAGATGCCATAAGTTTCCTATGACACTAGGGGAATATGGCTGTCAACACTTGAAGGCAGCTAAGGTGGTTTGTAATGAGTTGATACAATTAAAGTTGGGATTGTATACAGCTCGTAAGTATTTTGATCCAAAGAAGAAGATGTATGCTTTATTACCTTCAATGTTTACTAGACATTTTAATTTGTTGGAGGATTTTTGGTATGATAGGCAGGATGAATATGACTTAAGGAAGAAGAATTATGAGAGATTACCAGTCTCACTTATGGTAGAGCTGGGTATTAAAGATAATATTCCTGACACTTTGGTGGATGATGGAATTGTATTAGATCCCTCATATGAAGCTTTGAAGATTGGCACCAAAAACTTAGATCCAATAGACTGGAATGAGGAAGAAACTATTGATATTAAGAAACTGGGAAGAACAGTCTTGGATAGAAGTGTGCAATGGTTGATGATGAGAACTCAAGCTCCTCAGGGACCAATCCTCAAGAAAGGTAAAGGGTATAAGAGGATTAAAACAAAAGCACCTTCCAAGGAACCATTAGAATTCTTTCCTCCTAATGTTGAAGAAACAGAGTTGGAGGTAGTTGATGAAGAAGAAGAGACACCCGAGGGAGATGTTCCAATTGAATCTGTTGTTCCTACACCCGCATTAGGTGAGTCATCTACACAAGCCCCACTCACAAGAAAGAAAAGTAAAGAAGTTCAAGGAGTACTTTATGCCATGGCTGAAGCTACTAAAAGAAAAGAAGTGGAGGAAGAATAGGTAGAAATTGAGACAGACTCGGATGAAACTTTGTCAGAGAAGAACTTGTAAGAAAATGTACCTCTAGATTATACTGTTGAGTAGATTCTTACACAGGAAGAACAATGGAAATAATTTGAAGATGCTACCAGAGAATCTGATGCAAGGGCTGCTGCGGAGAAACAAAAGGAAATGGAGGCAAAGTTACAAGCTGATGCTCTACTTCAATAGCAGTAATCAAAGGTAAAAGAAGTTGAAACAAGGACAGCGACTGATACAATGGAGGAGCAAATGAGGCAACGAGAGCATGAGATCAAGGTCAAGGTAGAAAATGAGAAGCTGGAACTGATATAGAAGATCCATGACCTCGAGGAGGAGAAAGCAAGAAACCAAAGGGAAAAGGAAGCCCTGGTTGCTAGATTGAAGCTTGCAGAGGAGGCTCGACAGAAAGAACAAGAAGCTGAAGCTCTAAGAAAAGAAAAAGAGGCTGAAGAGCTAGTAAAGAAACAACAAGCTGAGGAAGAAAGGGAAAAGGCAGGGAAACTCATAGCCTTGGAAATGGAAAGGATAGAAAAGGAAGAAATTGAAAGGAAGCAAAAAGAAGAAGAGGTCGAAGCTGCAAAACTTAAAGCTTTAGAGGCAGAATAGTTGGAAAGAGAGGCCTTAGAGAAAGAAAAGTTAGAGAAGGATCAGATGGAAGAGGAGAGATTGAGAAAGGAAGAAGAAGACAGGAAAATACAGGAACAAAGAGATAGAGAAGAGGTTGAGAAGTTGGTGTAGATGCATGTGCTGCAGGAGCAACAAGAAAAGGAAAAGGTTGATTCTCAACCTGAGGTAGATATTCAACCATCCTCTACCATTGTTGCTTCCTCTTCCATGATGATGACTCCTAGTGCTCCTACATGGTTGAAATTAGATTTACAGAAGAGAGCTAGAACACCTCCTCAACCTCTTAATTGGGAGGACATGATGAAGGAGGCTGAACAGGAAAGGCCTAAGAAGAGGGCTAAAGTTTTGTATTCTACCAGACTCACAGATAAAGGGGAGATAGTTGCTAAATGTGTTGTGCCTATGATTGAAAAGGAGGTAGGGGATATGCAACTCACAGACTATCAATTGAGTACGGTTAACTTGGGAAGACCCACTAGAAATCATCAAATGAATCCGATTGATGTGGTGGCTTCAACAACAAAATCAAGGATGATTAAGGACAAACAAAAGAAAGATGAGCTTAAGGCTCAATTGGATCAGTTACATTCATTCTTGAAGAGTGTCTCCTCTCCAAGGTCACAACAGGTTGCAGCAATTGAGACTCCTATTTTGCTAAGCAAAAAGGAGGTTGATGATTTGGTGTAGGTTAGAGGTAAGGCGGAGATGGTTGACAAATGGATAGACAAAGTGAACCGGGAGGTAGGTGAGGTTTTGGAAAAAGGATTTGAAACCTATAAGGAGGCGGAAGGAGTAATAAAAGAGATGCATCAATATATTGAGGCATCCGAGAAGTTAGAAGAAGAGTACAAAGAGTATAGTGAAAAGTTAGAGAAGATAAATACATTGCCTCTAACTACTCTTCTAGAAGAATCTATACTCGAAGATGATAATAAAGACTTTGTAGAAAAGACTTCTCGTATCCTTAAGTTTAGGACTGGCTTTTTGAGCAAGCATAAGGATGAAATTCAGGAAGCAGTTAATAATTTAACTGAGCAGTTGGAAGAGTTGGAAGCGGTTATGGCTATAATAGTAGATGTGAATGTAATGACTAAAGATGGCATGCCGTTGAGTCAGGTTAGAGAGAAATGGAATGAAAGATTCCAAGGACTCATGCAGGAGAAAGATGATGGAGAATACTTAGTGATAGATCGGCTTGTAGAAGTCAAGGAAGAAATAAAAGCTGCAGGGAGAGAGTTGGTCAAGGTAAAAAGCATGAAAGAATTTGCTGCAGTTGAGTTGGATCGCATCAAATTTGAAGATGACTGGATTGATGGGCCAGATATGGATATGCTACAACAAGTCTTCACCAGTTATGATGAGTTCATAGTGGATCTAGCTTCACATGCATAAAATCTTGCATGCATGATATTCTTCTTCCATGCATGACGCATGATGATCTTCTTCCTTGCATGTTGCATGCATGCGGCACTGATAGTCTTAAGGATGCATGATCTTCTTTTCTTCTATTTCTATCTTCTATTGTTAGATCAAACTGAATGTATAATGTAAGAACTCAAGATCAAAGTTGATTTGAGTTTCCAAGAAAGTTGATTGTTCCTAAAAAGGTGGAAAGCCTAAGATAGAAGTAAATTTCAAACTTCTTTTTGTATTCTATAAATACCATATGGGTATTACATTGTAAGGGTCGGCTAATTGAGAATTGGATTGGCTTACCTAGTGCTAAGAGATAGGATTTTATAGAGCTTTTTGTAGAGATACATTGTACCAGATCTTGTTTACAGTTAATAGAATTGTAGGTTTACGAAATATGGAGTTTACATTGGATTGTGTTGTTTGATAAGAATAATGAGTTATAATCCACCTGAATGCCAGTGATTGTGCTGAAGCATGATAGTTTCTTATGTGGTGAAAGTCATTAGAAGAAACCAGGTTTAAACATTATCTTGTTAAATTGTCATTGAATTAAAGTTATTGAAGTTTGTTGATCTATAGTTTGAATGATGAATGAATGTGTGTTGTTTTGAAATCTTGGAAATACTTGTGATAGGCGAATAGAGGAATTGAATTAAGCACCTAAGATGTATACGATGGTACAGTTATACTGTGGGTTGTGTCATGCTATGGTTTTTGTGATCGATTAAGAAAACATTCATTGTTAAAAGTATATGTCTGGATATTAGATAAATTTAATTCATACTTACTGATTTACCCTCTAGATCTATCTTTTTCTTTTATTTTAAACCCATTGATTTACAGGAACTATTTTGACAAAGAGAGTCATAGCTTGAATCCTTTGTTACCAACACAGGCCCCTTGAATATTACAGTTGCATGAACCAACTGAATGACATCAGACGGTTGAGAACCAACTACCAGGACCTTGGGAGTTAGGCCACTACATGTAGTCTTTCTTTTTCAGGAGAGATAGAGTAGAAATATCCTGTTTTAATGTTGTTTGTGTCATTTTAACCATCAACACATAGATTTTTTGAAATCGTCTATTTTAGGATTTTAGCTATAGTAGCAAGGTAGTGAACTGTTTGATAAAATGCTTTGTTAGACATGTATGAAAAATGTGGTAGCATAGACAAGGCAATGAACTTTGGAAAACATTCCTCAAAGAAATGTGGTCTCATGGTGATGGAATGCCATGATGAATTCCATTACAAGTGAATTGTTATGGATTGTCATGGCATTCCATCACCATGAGTTCACATTTCTTTGAGGCATTTTTTCAACTAGTTCACTACCTTGTCTATGCTATTGCTTACTATTATGATTTGATAGATTTTTCCAAGCATCCATAGCTTGTTCGAAAGCACTTGTTTTAGGATTTTAGCCATAGAAACAAGGCAGTGAACTCTTTGATAAAATGATTTGGTAGACATGTATGAAAAATGTGATAGCATAGATAAGGTAGTGAAATTTTTGAAAAAATGCCTCAAAGAAATGTGGTCTCATGGAATGCCATGACAAGAAAATGCAATTGGTAGCTGCTCCTAGTTATTAGTTATGCAATGTGAAGTAATTGCATAGTTGCTTAGGTTGACTTTGTAAAAACTATATTGTAATTGAAATTTTTTCATCTATCAACATCTAGCTATTAGTTATGCAATGTGACATAATGCTTTGAGTTTGAAATGTGTGCAATGCAATGTAATAAATAATTTGAATATAAACTACAAAAATTTATTTTTACAATTCATTAGTTAAACTCTATGCAATAATCAATTTGCATAGAGAAATCAATATTCATGTATTAGCAATTGGTGAATAAAGAGGATCATTTTATTTGCATTCTGGAAACTATTCATGCATACTGGACTGTCCTAAGTCGACGAGATCATTGTAATCAGATTCATGCATATGTATTTCAGTCAATAAAATGGTAGTGAAGTTTGCAAGATAAGTGTTTTCTAAAATGCTTATTGGCTGTAACAGAATTCTAGAGTAGTTGCATTATTGGAAAATCAGAAAAATAGATTGTATTGCATTTCTAGTTTCATTTCAGTCCTTAGCATATTTTCAATTAAGTTGATTGAGTTCATGTTATCATCATATGCTCCAAAACACAAAAAGAAAACCATAACCAGCAGTTAAAGAGCTTGCAAGACAATTGTTTGTCAAAATTCCTGTGCACCAAAATCAGAAAAATTGGATCAGATTTGGCAAGGCTCGTTACATTTGTCAATATATTTGCATATTATAGTATAGAAGTCTTATACTTTGCTAGCTTTGTGGCATGCACTGTAATGATTGTTGTGAATAATGACATGCTTATTAATCTCTAGGAAACTGAATATACTTTTGTGTTTGTAATTCCCACCAAGCAACCATGGGATACGTAAGGGGAAGTACGAGTAGGGTGAGCAGATACTAGATTACTTTTGTAAGTAGACCACCCCATGTGGATGACCGGGGGTCTGCCACTTGGGGCCAAGGGGGTGAGTGATCGCTCTTGGGTTTAGAAAGAGGAATCTATGAGCCTCCTATTGTAGTTTTCCCCAATCTCTACATGGATGGGTTGCTAGGAAGGATTCAGGGAGTTTCAATCATAAGAAGGATGGACAAGGCAGCATGGATAGGGAATGTAGATACAAGTTTACTCACTAAGTAGATCACTCCATGTGGATGACCAGGGGTCTGTCACTTGGGGCCAAGAGGGATGGTATATCTGCTCTTGGGCTTAGTTGGGATAGATTCCGGCAGACTTATCATGTTTCCCATCCAATTCCTATTATGATTAAACTCCCATTATCCATTATGGATATGGTGTAGTTTAATAGTTATGTATTTACATGGTTCAAATATTTATATATGTTTGATCATATGAATTATATTCCAAGATTATCTAACATGATTGCAGGACCTAAACCAAGATTTATCTTAAAGCATTTAATTGGTAAGTTATAACCCTAACTACATTGAAACTTGTGATTCTAGGGCAAGATTTAGGGCAGTCCCAAAGGGGGACATTACAATACTCTTCATTTCAATTAAGTATGCAATCCTCCCAAATATGTGATTAGGAAGTTAATATGTTATGTTTAGTGGATCCAGCCAATGTGTCTTGTCTCCTATTTGGTGGTGTGCTCTTGTACACCTAGCCCCTTATTTTAAGACTACTACATCCATTGGATCTTTCTTTGCATTGTCAATCCTCAAGATTTTTATTTTCTTCCCGGAGGAGTTTTCAGTAAGGGCTTTGAACTCTTTGAACCTTTTGAGGATTTCTATTGACTCTTTACACTTAAGGAAATAGATCTAGGTTTTCTTAGAGAAGTCATCTATAAATATGACATAGTATAGAAATTCTGCTTTGGAAGGTACAGACATGGGTCCACATAAATCAGAGTGAACCAGTTCTAATACATTTTGAGTTTTATCAAGCTATTGTGAAAGGATTCTATTGTGACCTTTTCCACACATCACCCCATCCAAGATGGGGACCCCCTAATTTTTGCTCCATTCTGGTCTTTTGGCTTTGCGTCTCTCTCTCTCTGGTCCTTCTGTCTTTTCGGGGATGTCCCATCGTTTGACCCAGGTTAAAGTATTGATGAAGTCTATGGAATTAGGGTTTTTTATCCTTCAGGCTTTTTAAGGTCAAACTAGGTTATCAAATTGAAATATGAGCTTAGTACAGCAGTCACAAGGCATCCAACAAAGTCCCACTGAATTTTTATCGAATTCTGACAACTTACTATTTATAGTAAGTACTCAATCAGGGACTGTTTCAGCAGGATTTTGGAATTCTGTCAACTTCGACACATTCAGAACACATCAAGCTGCTTGCACGTAAATTTTGAGCCAGATCAGACAACTTGCTATTTTTAGCAGTTCAGGCTTTAGGATCCATTTTCAGGGGTCAAACATATGATTCTTCATTGCATGTCCAGAGATTACTTCTGGGTTTCTCGAAACCTTCGCAAATATATAACATGCAAACCGAGACGATCACTTTCGGAGTTCAAGCTTCAGAGGCTATTTTTAGGGTTTGCATGCAGAATTCTCTAATGCATGTCCGGATATTCCTTCTGGGTTTTTCGAGAGCTTCGCAACGATGTGACATGCAAGCAGAGAAGATCAAGTTTCGAGGACTTACTATTTTTGGCCAGTGCCCGCATGCAGACCAGTTTTCTGGGTTTTTCTGGGTTTCTTGAGATCCCACAGGCAATATGACATGCAAAATCATCCGGTAGTGGATGAGTCACTTTTCAGGAAGTTTCTATAAATAGCAGTTTCACCCCGGCCACCCAACACTTCAGTTCAGCGTACATAATGACATGTAGAAGAAACAAAGTCAAACGGAGACCGTTCGGGATACATGCAAGTCAAATTAGGGTTTCCACTTTTATAGGGGGTGAAATCCAGAAATGGCCAGAACGAAGCACCCCACCGACATCATCATACTTCAAGGTACCTGCTAGCGAAATTTGAGTGTAATCAGAGAACTTACTATTTTTAGTAAGTCAGGGCACGGCTATAAATAGCAGGTATGCACCTGAGGTTGGCATGAACACGACACTCAAGTTATCAGGATCGGGCATAGTAAGTTTCAGGTCAAACGAAGCTACTAAAGATAGGCAACTTTGAAACTTACTATAAATAGCAGGTGGCTATAAATAACAGGTCAGGGCAGAGGACTGGCAAAACAGGTTCACAAGGCAGAGAGTATCATATGGTGAAGTTTTCAGGCAAAACGAAGCTATAGGGGTTGAAAATCAAGGGACTTTCTAAAAATAGCCTGACTTGCCCAAAATAGATGGTGAAGACGAAGGCAGGCAGAGGTATGAAAATTTTTTCTAAGTTTGGAAAATGAAAGTTCACCCTCTCAAATGCGCCCAGCATTGTGAGAGCCATCCAAAATTTCCTAAGGCAAAAAAAAAATGGAAGTTCCCCTAGTCAAATGCGCCCATGATGAAGAGTCAAAGTCTCACCTCTCAAATGCGCCCAAGGTTATTGGAGGCCTAAAAATGCCTAAGGCATAAAGTGAAAGCTTCCTAGGCAAAATGCACCCACCTCCAAGAAAGGGAAAGGGAGTCTAAAAATGCCTAAGGCATGAAGTGGAAGTAGGGACATTGAAATGCGCCCTCAAACAAAAGCTTGCCACCCTAAATGCGCCCAGCCAAGATGAATTCATCAAAAAACTTTTAAGGCACAAGAATAAAAGTACGCCTAGTCAAATGCGCCCAAGGTGGTGATGGGAAGATCAAAATTTTCTAAGTGTGGAAATGTGGAGAGGACCCTATAAAATGCGCCCAAGCTAGGCTTGATGTTCAAAAGTTACTAAGGCATTGGAAATAAAAGTGGATGGGTGGAAATGCGCCCATGTTGGAGGATGCCTAGCAATATGCCTAAGGCATGGAAAACAAAAGCTGGAGGTATCAAATGTGCCCAAGGTTGCTGGAGACTTAAAACGTCTAAGGCATGAAATGTGAGTAGCATATGCCATTTGCGCCCAAGGAGGAATGAGAAACTTGGAAATTTCTAAGGCACAAAATCAAAGTGGACATGTTAAATGCGCCCAAGTTGAAACAAGGAGGCAAAAAATATACAAGGCATGGCGAAATGAAAGAGGGCTATGTTAAATGCGCCCTCAAGATGATGGAGTTTCCAAAATTTTCGAAGGCATGGAAATTTGAAAGTGCAACTAAGTGAATGCGCCCATGAAGAAGTAAAGTCTTAGAAATTTTCTAACACTGAAAGTGAAAGTAGAAACATGAAAATGTGCCCTTGTGGAAGTAAGGTCCTTAGAAATTTTCTAAGTGTTAGAAAATAAAAGCACATGGTAGCAAATGCGCCACAAAACAAAAGCAACCTAGCCGAAATAAAATACCCAAGGGTAAAGTGAAGTCTTCAAAATAAACTAAGGCATTGGAAGGAAATAAAAGCTCTCTAGCTAAAATGAGCCTAAAGAATTGAGAGAGTGCTAAGAGAGTTCCTAAGGCATGGAAATTTTAAAATTGAATAAAATAAAATGCCAAGGGGTCAAGGGCGCCAGAGGTGTAAAGTGAGAGATTTTTCTAAATGAAATAAATATTTCATCAAGAAAAATATACGCCTAAGGGGGTGAGGATTTAAATTTTCTACTAAGTGTGTGAGGTGGAGAAATTCCTAAGGCATGGGAATTTAAAAAAGTGAATGAGAAGAAAATACGCCTTGAATGTGGGTGAGCTCGAAATTTATTTTTCCTAAGGCAAGCATGGAGATTAATGAAGTGGACACAGTGACGAAGTTTTATTTCCAAGGCGGAAGCAACTGATATATTTTTCCATGGGTCAAGTAAAGATTAAATGAACCCGTTCAAAAGGCACCCATGGGTTGACAAAATTGAAAAACTGATTTCCTAAGGGAAATTTTAATATTTCCAGAGGAAATTTGTTTTGCCTAGATTATTTTCCTAACAGAAATTAAATCTCAGAGGATGAGTTATTTCGAATAGGCAAGTGATTTTAAATCACCAGGAGTTGAATATTTTAAAGAGAAAATTTAAAATGTCTAAGGCAAATTTTATGAAATTGAAGATTTAAATGACAAACATTTTAAATAATTTTAAATCTCCCATGAATTTTTTCGAATTGAATTTAATTGAATATGGCGAGAATTTTAAAATGATTTTTTTCAATCAAGTCAAGTGATTTTCTTGCGAGTTGTTTAAATCACCAAAAGTTAACTGGCAGAATAGAGAAAAAATTCGAATTTTTTTACAAGAAAGGAATCCTTATTAATAGCAACTGCCATAATGACTGGCTGACGACTAGCCCACTACTGCGCTTGAATTAGAAGATTCTGAATGAAGAGAGTGGCACATTGATGAAGGTGCCAAAAATAGCCCCAACACTACTCAGCAGGATTCTTCATGAAGAGTTATTTAAGCAACTTCATTTCTTTCATTTCTTCACACGTTTCAAAGAGCTTGGAATTGCTGAAGTGAGGAATTTTGTGAGAGATTGAATTTTTTTTTTAAGTTGCTGAGAGTGAGTTTGAGTTTTACTTTGAAAGTCAAAGTTGTTGGAGGAATTTTATTTCCAAGTTGCTGAGAGTTTTCTTTCCGAAGGGCTAAAGGTGTGTTGCTGCAATTTTCAAAATTGCATGCCGAAGGGCTGAGAGTTTATTTCCAAGCTGTTGAAGTTGCTATGGATTTTTTGAAGTCACAGAGGTTCCCGAAGTTGCTGCAAATTTTACTTGTTCAAGCTGTTGAAAGATAGTTGCTGTTTGAGTTGAGAAGAAATTTGAGTTTCTACACTAGCAGTGATCTATTCGTTCTTCAAGTTGCTGAAGTTGAAAGTTAAAGGTTGGCAGAAGTTGAAGCAAAAGATTTAATTAATTTTGTTATGAGAAAATTGTTAGAGTTGCTGAAAGTTGTCAATTTGCTGCAAATTTTCCTCGCCAGTCGGAGGCCAAGTTGCTGAAGTTTTTGAGCTCAGAGTTTTTTAATACAATCTGAGATGGCCGCAACAAAGGACGTTGCAGGAACAAGCAGAGCTGCAAACATTGAAACGGGCAAGGCTAACTCATCCCGGCAAGCAATGATCAAAAGGCTCGCCAAGTCATTTCTCCCAAAATCGGCAATTGTTTCAAAGTTGGCAAGATTAAGTGACACCAACCTCGGGTCGTTTAATCTAAATGCACTCAAGTCTAGGATGTACAGACTGGGAGGCCATCAACTGTCAGTCACGACACATAACATCATGAAGAGTGGTATCTACGTAGCCGCTGGTTTTCCACCAGCAATTCAGTGCTTGGAGCTAATCATGGAGTGTGCGAACTACTACAAGCCGGAGCGTAGAACCATTGTCTCACCGAATGGAAAATTGCTTGCCAACTTCACGCCAGATGCCATCGAAGAGGCATTTGGGATTCCTATTGTCGAAAAGATGCTGTATAGATCAAAGGAGAGGGTGGATAAAATCTACTCCACCTCCTTCGAGAGGGTTGCTGCGGTCATCAACAGAGTTTGGATGCAAAAGCCAAAGCCACCTCGCACTAGACTCCCAAAGCAGATAATTGTCGAAGATGTGAAACAGGAATACTACGACTTGACGATGATGCTGAGCCGAATAAATGGGAGTGCACAAGCCTACTTCTTCGAGCCTTGGATGTTCTACTTCATCGAGATCATCTTGGAGGGAAAGGAGTATGTTGACTGGGCAAGAATGATCAGTGATAACATAGATGAACAGTTCAGGAGCTTGAGGGGGACGAAAACCTTTTACATGAGCTCGTATGTGATATATATGCTGGCAAGAATGACCAAGTACCGAGGGATTACATACAAGGAGCCAATAGGCTGTGCACCTGATCAGTTCAAAATCCATGAGGCCTGCACGCAATTACATCTAACCAACCCTACCAATTACAAACGGGCTAATGATGCATTCACAATGCACATCACGAGGACCCTTCAATGGAGAACGCAACAAAGAATATCCAAAGAGGCACAAGCATTGATCGAGGAATACGGATATTGGCTCATCCAATTTTTGAAATTCACTTACATTAGGTTGTAGGGGTTCACTTCGTATCCGTACCGGCTACCGAGGTACCCCACCGATCACATTATAATGCTGGAAATATCTAGGCAATTGATAACCTATGATAAGATTCAGAAAAAGAAGAAGAAGGGTGGACTTGACTTTCCTATTGCCATGGGAAATTCCACTGAGGTGTGTCCCTCCTTGCAGGCAGCTCGAGAGGCAGAGGATGAGCTGCAATTCTATCATCTATCATATCACATAGGTAGATAGGATTTCAATCCATACAGAAACATCCGAATGATACAGAATGTCGAGTACCGACACAAGGCCCACATTGAGGACTTTTGGGCAAATGTTGTTGATGAGGTTGAAATAAGGAAAAGGATGTTTTCCAGGCTTCCCCTCAAATTGATCAGGGAATGTGAGATCATCCCAGTTCCTGACCAGGTGGAAGAGGATGTCAATGTTATACAACCCGACTATGGTTCAGTCAGGGATACTCTGGTTCCACCACCTGATTGGTCTGAGCCAGAAATCATGGACTTGGACACGCTCTCTATTCCAGTGTTGAATTTCACAAGAGCTTGGGTCGATAGACATGTATGTAGACTTAAGAGCATATCGATCGCCCTTACTTATAGCTTGATGGGTGACCCAAGGCCACTATCAGTGAGAAAGGTAAAACAGGTTGCTCAAACACTGGAAGCAAAGTAGAAGTACCAACCCAGCCGATACCGTTGAGGATGGAACAAGCATCACCTATGCACTCACAAACTCAGTCTTCGAGTTTGAGAGTGATTTCATTATTTGCTGATCAGAGGGCAGGATTGGGTGAAGAGCGCGAGCTTGAGGAGGTGGATCAACCCAACATTCGAGAATCAGATAGTATAAGCGTCAGTGCATCCAGGGCTTGCCGACAAGAGGAAGAAGAGGAAACAGTGGCTGAAACTTGTTTCCAATAGATGTTGGACATGACATTGGAGGAAGAGGAAAACAAAGAACAGGGGACCCAAGGGTTGGGAGATAAGCAGCTCGTGGAGGATGATGAGCCCGAACAGAACAGTGCAAGAAGAGAAGAAGTACACGAGGTGGAGGCAATAGAAGAGCAGCCCCTCGTCATTTGCAATCCATAGCAGACAGTGCCAGATTGGCTTTCGGAGAGAATGAGAAGAGACCCCGAGGATGATACAGATCCAGCTGTCAAGATGGAGGAGTTCCTCAGACGAATTAGTGTGCCTCCAGAAAAGAAGAGAGCTAGGAAATTCTCGAAGATTTCAACTAACGAGTCAGGCTCCCGCACACTCCAAGTTGCTGTCCCAAGGGAGGAATATGATCGAACCAAGGAGAGGCCCGAGAACTATGTGATCACCACCATAGAGCTGGGTCGTCCTATGGGAGCCCAAATTGTCGAGGAGTTCGATAACTCCTATCAGGCGTTGAAGGATCAGTTGCTCAGAACAGAAGGGAAGTATAAGAAGTTAAAGAGAGAGCACAAAACCTTGATTGGATATGTGCAAATTCTAGCACATCTAGGTGAACCGACAGACCCAGCAGTAGAACCCCCACTTGAGCTTCCGAGGGAGTCGATTATTGGCTTAGAAGACCTAAAGAAGATGGAGACAGAGGCAGACAAATGGGTCAGCCATGTTCGAGCTGACATAGAGAAATTTATGGGAGACCTCGCCGATGCTTATCAGCAGGCCTCAAATATTTTGACGCGCATGGATATGGTAGATCAAGCCTGGGGCAATACCCGCATCTATCAGACGAAGACTGTTCTTCTTTTAGGGGCTTTGATGCATATACCTCTACAAAATTTGGTGGATGGAGGTGTGATTCAGGATGGTGACAGGTATGATTTCACCAGTTGGTACTCCTAGGTGGTCACGGGCCGTGGGTTTCGTGATGCAGCAAGGGCAGATTCGGCCAGAACCAGGAAGGCAATGGGTAACATCTCAGAGGGAGTTCTTAATACACTGGAGGCCATATTTGCTAGAAGGCTGGCTCCAGGGGAAATAACTGTTGATAGCTTGAGAGGCAAATTGGCTCCATTCTTCTCAGCTGCGAGGTCGCTTGTCTAGGATGACTTTGAGAATGTCTCCACTTTCTCCAGTATAATCCAGAATACCCAAGACGCCTTGGCGGCATGGAGGAAGTCGTACACTCAGCACGGACAAACGGTAGCGGTCTTGGAATTTCAGCTCAACCATATTCCACCAATTTCAGTTCAGGAAGTTGAGGCGGTGTTGGCCCGGCTGATCGAGTTTGCATTTCGAGAACGGGACAGTGGGAACGCGCTGCTTGATGAAGATCTTCTAGAAGATGATGATGGGCATTAATTGCTCATTATGGTTCCCGCAGGGGGGTGGAGAATATTCTTTGCATTTATTGCCCCACTCCTCTTTGTGGCGGTTTTTAGGGCAGAAACTTTAATTAGGGCATAGGTGGCTCGATCTGAGCCCTTTATTGTAATTGAATCCGAACCGTCCATTGAAATGGGCTAACTATAAAAGGGGAATCCCCCCCTCATTTGTAAAGCATTAGAACTAGAATTGAATCAGAGATAGAGTTGAGCTAGAGAATAGAAGGCATATAGCATTTAGCTTAGAAGTTAGCTTAGATTGAGGAGGAAAGGAAGTTTTCCCATTGAGGATTTTGTAAGAAGTTGTTGTGAACACTCTCATAATATAAAGATTTATCATTGTTTGGTGGTTCTATCTTCTATTGTGAGTAGCTAGCAAGGCTTGTTCATCTTTCCAATTCAAGTATATAGAGTAGAGTAGACTTTGTTTTATGCAAGTAGTTGTTAATTGTGGAGTGTGGCATTGCGATTTGAGCACATCTTCTTTCATCCATACCACTAGCGGGCTTACTGATGGTAAGTTCACCTTGCGTGGTCAACTGGAGTATTTGCACTTAACTTCGATTGTGGCTCATATGTCCGTATGCATCGTGGTGATGGTATGTACATGTTGTGTCATAATTTGAACACCTTTCTCATCCTTTGAAGATTGCACCAACTTTGTCAGAGTTTTTCAAAAGGAGACGAAGCAAAGTCTGGTTTGAAGATTGTTTAAGTCGATCCTTGTCCTCCACCCCTTTAGAAGTAGATTTGTAGAATCCCTATCCCTATCCCTTTAAATTCAGTATTTCCTGGTTAATTTAGGAGTCAGAGCAATATTGTCAAATCATTCATGTCCTAACTGCTTCACAAAATCGAACAACTACGTAAGTCCCCTTGAATACCCAACATATTCACATTAGCCAACTGAGTCTATTCGCATTAAAGGAACCTTGGAGTTGAACGCATGAACTTTCACGCAATCTTAGCATGCAGGATACTTTGATCAAGAGAGAATAGAATGACCGTTGGGCATTTTTATTCTGTGTTGATGTCGTCATAAAAAGCACGTCAACAGATTCCTTTGTATTCTTTCCTAGGGCACAACCTTTACAAGTTCCTTCATGAGATGGTTTTAACTTAGGTAAGACTATTACAAGTTTTTCCACAGAAGGTAGGGCCCGGAAATGAAGGTGTCCTAATCTTCTATGCCAGATCTCATTTGAATCAAAGGTGTCAAGGGAAAGGGCTTGTTTAACATCAGTGCATAGTTTGTAAAGATACCCTTGTCTTAAACCTATGGTTTGGGCTTTCTTGATAGTTGAGTTTTTAGGCCAAGATAGAATTTTCCCATCCATAAAGGTAACTCTATATCCATTGTCTTCAAGGGTAGAGATGGATATTAGATTCCTCTTTATTCCAGGTACAAATAAGACTACAGTGAGTTGAAGAGAAAGACCAAATTTCAATTTGATGGAGCAAGTTCCAACCCCTTTTACAGGTTGTGCAGAATCATCCCCAATGGTTACTTCTTCATCAGTCTTTTCAGTCATAGTGTCTAGGTGTTCTCTGAACCCTATGATATGTCTAGAGGAACCACTATCAATCACCCAGTTGTGTGTGTTGTTAGATACTTGACTAGATAAGGTTGAATAGAACACAAAGTTCTTAGATTCATGATCTGAATTTTCCTTTCCTACTTTAGCAAAGGATGCTTGTTGTTTTGATCTATCAGGGTACTTCATTGCATAGTGGCCATATTAATCACATCTAAAAAATTGTACTCGAGAGATGTCTTTCTTCTTAGAAGATCCCTTTCCATTGGAATTTCTTTTTCTTTTAAAAGATCCTCTCTTGTAGGAGTTTTCTTACTCTTTTTATTAGATGTCGTGTTGAGCACATGAATGTCTTCATCTATGTTCTTTTGTTTATTTTCTTTTGTGGAGAGTCTTGTTTCCTCTTGAAGGCTGTCAGTTCTTAGCCTATCAAACTTGGGGAGTTTAGATATCGCACTTATTCCTTGAACAAATGACTCACATGAGTTTGGTAGGCCTCCTAGTGAAATTAGAGTTAACTCTTTGCTATCAATCTAATATCCAATTGTGGATAATTGATCCCTTAGTTCAATGATCCTCATGAAGTAAGCATTAATAATTTCTCCTTTGTTTATTTGGGCATTGCTGATTTGCCTCTTTAATGCAAGAGTCCTACTGGTGTTGTTGATCTCATAGGCGCTCTCAAGAGATTTGAACATTTGATATGCAGTTTCATGTTTTGCTAGGATGGGCACTATATGATCCCTAACTGCATCTACTAAGATTTTCATGGCCTTGTCATTGTTTTCAATCCTTTGAGTTTTCTCAGGATCAGCCTCTGGTTCCGTTTTGTTTTCTCTCACAAGTGAGTCTAATTTATTCTCTTTAAGAATCATCATTATTCTAAATTTCCATGATGCGAAGTTGTTTTCTCCTGCAAGACAATCTTCAAATCTAATCACACTTGACATTATGAAGAATGTGATGTGAATTCAATTTTAAAAATACGAATTTTCTAGAGCAATCTGATATCTAGATTTGATTTGGATTCACTCAACTTGGCTCTGATACCATGTAAATGTAATCAAATCTCTTATCAAATAGGATCTTAAGAAATCTAAGGAAATACTAAGTCTTAAATTCTATGTAGGAATTCTAAGTCAAGATTCTAAATTTCCAGATTTAATTTACTTATGCTGAATGTGCTGATTGCAGACATTTATTAATTTTGATGTTTGCATATCAATGAGGGAACCACTTTATATATCTTGGAGACCTGCTTCAGAGAGATGCGTCTCATGAGAGGACATGTCTCCACAAGTGGAGACACGTCCGCTCATGGGATGTGTCCCTTTGGGCACGCGGGCTCCAAGGATAGCCGACTAACACTCGGTTAACAAACTAACACATATAACCTTTCATACTTGGCGGATATATATTATATGAGTTCCGATTTTATTCAATGCAGAATCTGAACATCATTTATTATTTTGAATCTTATGCATGCTTATAAATTTGAATTACTTATTTTCCAGAAATATTTATATGAAGAATAATTTTGATCACATATAAATGATGATGATGCAATCAACAATCATCATTTATATTTGACCGAAGCTACCTTTCATCAACATTATCATATTTTTTAAGTGGTCTACGTTTATTCACCGTTCTCGAGCCTGACCTAGACCAGTTCAATCAAAGGAATTAGCCGTGGGTTTACACAGTCAGAGATTCCGTTTCAGTTTCCCAGTCGCACTAAGCATGTGCCCAAATACGAATTTAGCCTAGGGGTGTTTGTATCTATGGAGGAGTATGGCATTTAGCTTAAGAATCATGCACAAGAAGATGTGAGTTACATTGCTATTTTTTATTCAACAGAATGGAAACTACATATTGAAGCTAAGTCTTTCTCACCTGGTTTGCCCGTGACTTTGGGCTCTCCTTTCCTGACCACGTCTCCTTTTCTCCCCTCCACCGCTGCTCGTAGGTCTCTTCATTTCTAAGCCTATGGAAGATGGAGGCATTTGTTCTTGACTTGGTCGCGTCCCTTGAATGAGACATTTTGGACGGACATGGTTGTTCGCGCCCACTGATGGCTCTTGGTAATTCACTTCGATGAATTGTTTCATGCATATTACATTTTGTTTATAATTTGTTGAGTTTCAATCTATTTTATACTTCTTATTTTATAATTCGATTTATTAATAGTGATATTAAAAATAACGTTTTATTACATATGTATATGTTATACAATTTTGCTAAGTATTAATTTTGATATTTATATCTAACTATTTGAAAGATATCACATTATCTTTTAATAATTATGATTTAAATAAAAAATATTAAAGTTTATGTTTTATATTAATAAATATTATATGCTTCATATTGGTTTATCTTAATTTTACTATATTTTTCGATATTTATTAATATCGATATTTATTATAATATTTAAATCATTAATATCAACATTTTATAGTAATAATATTGTCTTTGACAATTATGATTATAATGGTATTAATATTTTTAAATATAACTTTGTTTCCTTAGTGTATTTTTGGGGACATTACATACATCTTCCTCTTCCCTAATCTGGTGAAAACTTAGGGAAAGGTTCTAATCCTTGCACTTTGTTGCAGGTCTTTGCTCGCATAGAAGGTTGTTCTTGTGTCTTTGGCTTGACATCCGTCCTACTATTAGATGGAAATGACTCCTCCTCTACTTCACCAATCTCATTGAATGAAAATCCAATAGCTTCTTTTGCTACAGCCAAATTCTTCATTGCCTACCTCTCAAAATCAAGAATCTTGTTTGCAGTAAACAATGAGGTGAAATATCCCCTTACAATTTTTTTCAATTTTGAGCACAAGATTTCACCCGTTAACATTAGAGAAATCATAAACCAGCTGAAAGTAACCCTTCACTTTCTAATCACCCAGATCCCAATGAGGGCAAGGTGAGAGCATATGGTAGAAAGAGGATCATTAGGTGAAATCCAAACTGAAAGTACAAATGAGAGATGGCTCAACTAATTAGAATGTAATGCAGATGCAAACTCGACCACTTATTTAGCAGGAGTGTAACAAACGGCTCAGCCGATCAACATGATATGGAAATGCATACTCGACCACTTATTCAACAGGAGTGTTATTACAAGGAAAGTAAATGTCTGGGCGGTTAGCCGATCTCTTCCGCTTTCCAACGGGCAATACAAGAAAGTAAAATACTGAAAGTAAATAGACGGCGAGACCAGTCTCTTCCACTAAAGTGAGAATACAAAATGTAAATTGCAAGAAGTCAAAGAGTTGATCAATACTACCAATTCAACATTACAATATGATGAACAATCTGCAAATACAATGAGATATTGATATCTAAAGCACTCCAAAATATTAGGAAATGAACTCCAAACAAGTACAAACTATCCATAATAAGAAAATTAGCGAAAAGTAGGAAAATACCAAGTCTGATATAAAACTACAATGTTCAAAAATCTCAGACCAGCAATGTGAGAAACCACCAAAATGCTCATAACTCGGTCAATACTCCTCCGAATGACATGAAATCAAATGCAAACAGCTCCAAGGAGATGGGCAACCAGTTTCAAGCCCACAAACAACAACAAGCAACCTCTAATATTTAATGCATGCTTTCCAATGCAAGGAAAGGCAAGGTACAACCTCCTTGGAGAGGGCGACCAACAAGAATAAACTCAACTCTCCACAATAAAATCTGTAACTTAGCACGAAGGGGCGCCCAAGGTAGACTTAAACAATGGGCCAATACCTAGAACCATCAAAAAATAGTGTAAGGAGCTATGATCGAAAATGTGCTTCAGCCAGGCACCACACTAGCATCACCAAAACTGGTAAAAGCTCTCCAAAATCAGAAAATATCAATGAATCCATCTCTGTGAAGCTCTATTTGCAACCTATGAATGAAGAAGCAGTCTCAAACTAGCTAGGTACTATCTCTCAAGTATGAAACTTATATAAGCTAGGAGGTATGCGTTCCTCAAAGCAAGGGTTATGAAATAATTTCAGTAGCATTTCGTTATGATAAGCGATGGATGATAAAAAGTGAGAGCAAGGCCTCATATTTATAACTTCCTCCACCCAGGAATTCGAACTTTTTTTCCCTCCAAATAGGGCGCCCAAATGAGAAGTGAAACATTTCACTTAATTTTTATTTTGATTTCATCTTGACCCTCCTTGACTTAGGTGTCCAAAAGCACATAAGGAATAATAATTTATAAAATGCAAATATCATAAGTTGGAGGTCCAAATACATTTAAGTGAAATAATTTATATTTGTCCAAATATCTCTCCAAAGCTAGGTGTCCAATTTAGCCTTAGCTAAAATTTCACTAAAAAACATTTAACTTTTTAAATGAGGCGCCCAACATGAGAATTACTTAAAACACTAAACTTGCCGAAACAAGCTCCAAGAAAGTTGGAGACCAAACTGATCAAACTGCTCAAATCGCCCTGCCTGTTATAGCCAATGAACATATGTCATGTCCCCGAACCCATGACATCAAAATTAGTGGTATCGGAAGAACAAATAAATAAAATAAATATGTAGATCATTGCAACTTAATATGACTATTACACTTACCATCAATCATATCACAAATTTTAATTACCAAAAAGATAATTTTATCATTAATATTATAAGATATGAACAAGCTAGCAATTTAAATATCTTAAATAAATACTATAATATATAAGCACTTTTATAATTACAATTACCATAAGGTAATATTGCAATTATAAACTTATATCGATATCAATAAATATTAATAAATTTAAAACAAATAGAATCAAATTATAGATATATATATAATATATTAAAACATCGACATAAAATAATATAATTATAAGTATTGACCGACCTGCCTCAGGAATACACGATGGTTTAAGCCTTAGAGGATATACGCCTGCTACTAGGCGAATACAACATGATATCCAACTGAAACTAAGGCATTGTCGAGGGCAATATTATCGGGCATGAAAAGAGGCGAATCCCGGAACAGTGCTCACACGGAAGTTAATATGATCACTTAGACGGAGAACTTCCATAGTTTATTGCGGGCACCACTATTCTTATAAGCATTTGACTTAGTAAATCTTAGAATATATATCTAACCTTGGGGAACATTCAAGATGCACCTACAAAGTCGTATCTAAGACATGGATAGATTCCCACGCATATACAATGACAGTTAGAAGGTTTCGAAACAGTTCAAAACACAAAGATTAGTCTCAACTAAAAGTCACGATCTTTGTCCAAAAGGACGAACATCCCCCCCAAAAAGACGTCTCTCTTCATAGAGACCCAACGGTATAAAAAGATTAAGAAACCATATGCTGATGGGGGGGGAGAAGAAGGAAATCAACGCAGGTAGGAAGAAAAGAACGAAGCCACAATTTCAGGTGATGTATTCACTTGGCTCTAATATATAGCATATCTGAATAAAAGAATAAACCTGCTATCTTATGTTTCAATATCTGATGCAGTAACTTGAGATCTTGCCTCTTGGTCGTCAAATAGAGTGTTCCTCATAATCCTCTGTGCTGTGTATAATTCATTGTTTATTTCTATTTGACATATCTGAAATAGAGTACGCGAATCTTAGGTAAACTCAAGCATAGTTTATTCATTAAGTTTTCTACCCCTTTTGAGATGGCCAAATCCTAATTAACAGGTTAATCATAAGCACTGTCCTTTTAACAAATAGACCAGCTTGATACTATTCACATTGTAGCAAAAGGAAAAGTAGGGATAGGGCCATCTATAGGAAATATATATCGCTTCTTATTAATTTAGAATTGCATCTGCATGAATGACTATTACATCTGATTATTGGGGCAATGCCGTCTTCAATAATAGTATTGTCATTGTTCTATGAAATAATTATGATTTCTTTATTCTTGTTATGAGTACAATGGAACTATGAAATGATTTGATAAAGTTCAATAGAAAATGCAAAAATATTTGATTGTTTAAAGATTGCTCTCTATGTGTTTGTAAACTACTAGGTGGAAGGGCTTGAGACAAGTGGTGCCTAAAAACCCCACTTAACAATCCACTGCGGCCATGGAGGGGTGGGGGTCCCACTTAACAATCTGTTGCGGCTATGGAGGGGTGGTAGGCCTAGGCCACTTATGAGCTCCGCTGGCTTACCCCAGTAGATCATGTGTCTTCTGAGGTGATGACGTGGGTGGACGGTACAAGTGTTTCCACTAAGCACGCCACTCCGAGGATGAAATGGTTTTAGTTGGATGTTCAACTTGGAGCCAAGGGGTGGGTTATCCTGATAGGATGCTTGTGCCCTTGGGCTTAGATGGGTAGCTTTAGGCAAGTCTATCCATGCCACTCCTCATTTGTCTTCATTATTGCTTTTATGATTATGTTTTTATTTTTGGATATCTAGATATTAATGCTAACACCATATGTACCCATGGAAATATTGCTAATATGGTGAATGCAAATTTGATTTCGTGGGGGTCTTATTAAAGAGAATTTCTAATTGAAAAGAAGAAACCCTAAACCTAGGGAAAACAAGCGAATTCAAGGGCAAGGCTAGGTAAAGGACATCACAACATAACTGCTGAACCTCTGCTAGGAATAGCATTGCTAAAAATAGCAAGGAACATCCAAAAAGATCAAACTGGAGAAAAACTGATATGCGTCGGAAATACTGATATGCGCCGAAAATACTGATATGCGCTAGAAACCCCAACACTGAACTATTAAAAATAACACTTACTATAAATAGCATACTGCTAAAAATAGTGTCTCCAAATGCATTTTAACCACATTTTGAGCAACCATCGTAACTTACTAAAAATAGTAAGTCCAGAACAGTTTGTTAGATGCAAATGCATGTCATACCACTGCGAAGCTCTTTGAAAACCCAAGAAGAAACCAACAACCAAATTGCAAAACTCCAACATGCAAACCCTTGAATCCTCAAAAGAAACCTCCAAGCAACTAGAAACCCTAATGCTGCCTTTGACTAGCCTATGGGCATCCGGGAATAGGCTAATGATCACTAAAAACTGTAGTGCTAAAAATGGGGACATTACAGTCTACCCTTCCCAAAATTTCTTGTCCTTAAGCAATGCCATCACAACTCCAGAAAAAATTAAATTGATCCATACCAAACCAAGCACAATCCCAGCGTCCCAAGTCCGTCTCAGAAAGGACCCACCATGATGATGCTGCACCACTTTGATCACATCAGTGAAACCATCATGCAAAATTTGTATTGTCCTCCCATGTAACCCCAACATGTTACCATCCATGATACTCACGCTGAAATCCCTGGAAGGACTGAAATCAACACCTTGTAGTGTCTCTTGCCCAAACGACTTTGAGAAGTCCATATCAACAATGTCATTGTCTATCTCAATCCTAGGCAATAGGAATGAAAGTCTGCTCAATTCAAAATCAAAATCCTCAACATAACTCCTCAAGGTGTCAAGCAGAGCCATGAGAGCATATCTGACTTCTCCAAATCTTATTGCAAAGAGGAAAGCAATCCTTTGCAAGAGCTCAACAAATTCATCCTCATAACTCCACATGGAGCTACTATGCCTCATCTGAATTATTTTGGTACAACCATGAATAATTTTGAAAACTCCTACAATTCCAACTCCATGGTTCTCAGAATGTAGAATCAAAGCATGTGGGAGTATGCTATCTAGAACCAATATTGTAAGGAAACTATGAAATTTTGTTTCACAAACCTCTATAAGTTGAACTCTGAGAGTAGGATAGATTTGAAGAAACAAATAATCACTGTTGTTCAAAGCTGGGATCAACGTAGTACAATATGATTCTAGAGCTCTACACAAGGAAAAGCAGCAACACCAATGAAATTCCCAAGTATGAGCATGTGAGATGAGCATTGTGTTGCTTGATAACACCCCCAAAGTGGCTGGAAAACACACTAGAGAAAACTCCAACTGAAAACTACCACCTTTTTGACAAGAAGTGACAAACCAACTCCCCTGAATGAGAGTAACTCCACATGTAAGGTGGATGGTCTGCCTCCAATTATCAAACTCGTATCTCAAAATATGCCTTTGTCTTTGTTGAGGATCAATCCCAAGAGCAACCAACCGTTCATCTCTCCAACCCATACTTAAAATTTCCCTCTAATCCATTTGTTGATGAACAAACGGGAACATCAAGTGGCTGGTAAGGAACGTAACAACACCATTAATTCTGAAATTTAGATCCTTATCCCTCCAAAAATTCTTCTTTCCACTAGTAAGAAGCTCTATCAGCCCATGTTGAGGATCCCAAGCATGGATACCCAACTGAAAAATATTTCCAACACACTAGAAAGAAAATTCAACACATCCCCAAGTGCTAGTCAAAACCAAGTGGATACTAAAGATATTGGTGTCCCTTCTAGTGAACCTTTAAAGCCTATCCATGGAAGCTTCAACAACAATGGAGCATGAAACAATTGTTGTCATCAAATCCAACTCCCAAAATGAGCTAGTATGAGCTAAATGATCACTCATCCAAAGGGAAGGATTGTCAAGCATACAATCACCATGTTTTGGTGCTTCTTTCTCCCAAACTTCATGAATAACAAGTCTGAAATCTTCACTCCTTGCTGCTGTAATGTAATTACCAAAAACTACCAAGACTTGTTTTGTTAACACCTTGATGTCTAAATCGTGGAAGTTATCATGATTGAACACTTCCCACGTGAAAACTACCTCTTCAATCCAACTTAAGCATTCTATTACAAGCAGCCTCGAAATTTTACCAATAACAATTTGTGTCACGCCCTCATGGTTTTATATCACATCATCCATACACTGGAAATCATACTTAGTCTCATGTTCGGTCACTTCACCACATGTTTATCATCCATCACGAAGAGAGGGTTATCATAACTTTCCTCAATTCCTGCTTCAAAGAGAGGGTTATCAAGAACCTGGAAGTCATCCCTTTCCTCGTGCTCACTTCCATCTTGCTGATCCAAATCTACACATGCAACTTTTGTTTTTCTTGTGAAACTTTCAAGATCAAACTCCTCTCGAAGACTATCAAGCTCACCAATTATTTGCTTGATTTCTTCAACTCTTTGCTCATTCTCTTGCTCCTTGAAAAGTTTGAAATCAACTAAGTGCTCTTCTACCGCCATTAATGCCATTTGAATATTTTCTAACATTTCTTTTGTTGACTCAAGCTCAAGAGTAAGCTCGTCAACCTTTCTCTCTTTTTCTTGGAATGCACTAAAGGTCTTGTTGACGTGTTTTTTATGACAACATCAACACAAAATAAAATGTCCAACGGTCACTCTATTCTCTCTTGATCAAAGTGTTCCACATGCTAAGATTGCGTGAAAGTTCATGCGTTCGACTCCAAGGTTCCTTTAATGCGAATAGACTTAGTTGGTTGATGTGAATATGCTGGGTATTCCAAGGGGACTTACGTAATCGTTCAACTTTATATGTTCAAGCAAGTGAAGGATTTTGACTATGATGCTCTGGTATTTGAATGGATCGGGAAATGCTGGATTTAAAGGAGGTAGGGATACGAATTCTACAATCTACTTCTACGGGTGGAATGCAAGGATTAGCTTTGACAGTCTTCAAACCAAACTTCGTTTTGTCTCCCCTTCGGACAACTCTGACAAAGCTGGTGCAATCTTCAAAGGATGGATGAGATGTTCAGATTGAGATTCACCATGCGCACCCCTTCACAACGAAGCAAGTGGGCACACTAAACACAATCGAAGTTAAGTGCTGAGATTCCAGTTGACCATGCAGGAGTAGACTTACCGTCAGCAAGTCCGCCAGTGGTATGGATACGGGAAGATATGCCCAAACTAATGTCACATTCCACAATTAACTCTACTTGCATGAAAACAAATCTACTTTACTTTACTCTATTCAAATTGGAAAGACGAAAAGATCTCGTCAACTGCCCACAACACAAAATGAAGTCACCAATCAATGAAATCTTTGTATCATGAGAGTCTTACACAACAATCTTTTGCAAAAACTTTCAAAGGGAAAGTCTTTCTTTCCTTTCCAACTAAGCTACCTCCTAGCTCTACTTAAATCAATCTCTATCTCTATCTAGCTCTGATCTATCTCTGATTCTGATTCTAACTATTTACAAATGAGGGGGGATGCCCCCTTTTATAATGAGTCCAATTAGTGGATGGTTCATATCTGATTACAATAAAGGGCTCAGATTGAGCCATCTATGCCCTAATTAGGGTTTCTGCCCTAAAAACTGTCACCGAGAGGAGTGGGGAAATGAATGCACCCTCCACTCCTCATTAATGCACCACACCTGGCCATCAATGCATGTCGCCTCCCTCCAGAAGGTCATCATCCAGAAGGGCGTTTCCTTTCTCTTTCTTGCTGGCTGCAAATCTGATGAATCTGGCCAAGACTGCCTCAACTTCCTGATCGGAGATAGGAGGAATGTGATCCAACTGAAACTCTAAAACTGCAACTGTTTGTCCATGCCGGGCACATGATTTCTTCAAGGCAGCAAGGGCGTCCTGGGTGTTTTGTATGATATTGGAGAACGTGGTCATGTTCTCAAAATCGTCCTGTGCAAAGGTCTTCACCTCAGAGAAGAATGGCGTCAATCTGTTCTTCAATCCATCTGCAGTTACCTCTTCAGCAGTCAACCTCTTGGCAAAGATTGCCTCCAATGTGTTGAGAATTCCATCTAAGATGTTCGTCATGGCCTTTCTGACCCTGATAGAATTTGCCTGTGATGCATCATAGAATCCCCGGCCTGTGACTACTGAAGAATACCATCTGGTGAAATCATATCTATCTCCCTGCTGGATAATGCCTCCCTCAACCAAAGTCCATTGAGGTATGCTCATCAGAGCCCCTAAATGGAGAATAACTCTCGTCTGATAGATGCGAGCCTCACCCCAAGCATGGTTAACTGCCTCCACTCTAGCCATAATATTGGAAGCTTGCCCATAGGCATGTGCAAGATCTTCCATGAACTTCCTTGTCTCTGTACGCACACTGGCAACCCACTTGTCTGCATGCTATGCCGTTCTCTTCAAATATTCTAACCCACTAATTGACTCCCTGAAAAACTCAGCTAGAAGTTCAATTGCAGGATTTTCTTGCCCACAAGGACGAGACAAGTGTTGCATGTAGCCAATCAGTGTCTTGTGCTCTACCCTCAACCTTTTGTATTTGCCCTCAACATAGGACAATCTGTCTTTGAGTGCTCGATAGGAATTATCGCACTCCTCTACCACTTGTGCTCCAGTAGGTCGGCCTAATTCCATGGTTGTCACAACATAGTTCTCAGGAACAGCCTCGTCTCTATCACATTATTTTCGAGGAACTGCCATATGCAAGGTTCGGGATCCATCCTCATCTGTGGATATTTTGGAGAATTTTCTAGCCTTTTTCTTTGCTGGAGGTGCGCTGATCCTCTGTAATAATTCTTACATCTCGACTGCGGGATCGGTCTCATCTACAGGATCATGCCTCATTCTGTCCCTTAGCCATTCTGGCACCTCCTGCCGCATGTTAGATATAATAAAAGGCTGTTCTACCTTAGCCTCTACCTCGTGAACCTCTCCTCTTCCATCGTTCGGATGAGGCTCATCATCATTAATAGGCTCCGTGTCTCCCGAGCTCTGGGCATCCTGATCTGAAGTAGCATCACCCTCGAGAGCCGCCTCAATTTCCTGCTGAAATTGAGTATCAGTAGCTATCCCTTCATCTGTTTCTTGCTGATTTTCCTGCTGATGTTCTTCTTGGGGCATGTTGATGCTCTGACCCACTGATTCTCTATGAGGTGGCCAAACCTCCACTCACACTGTCTGTTCTACGTCCAATCTCTCCCTCTGATCAACAAACAAAGACACCTCCTGTAAGCTTGGAGAGTGTGTCTGAGATGGCGTATGCATGGACTCCTCAACTACCACTGGCTCAAGTTGAACTGGCTCCTTTCCTCGAGGCTCTGGAGTTGGATTACTCCGTCTCCTCTGATTAGTTGTCTGCAATCTGCTGTCTCCCATCAAATTGTAGGTAAGGGGAATTGACCTTCCTTTGAGTCGGCTAACATGCCTCTCTACCCAACTTCGTGTAAATGTCAAGACCTGGATACAAAGTGTATCGAAGTCAGTGACCTCTGGCTCAAACCAATCTGGGAGCGGCAGAGGTGTATCTCTTACTGTCTTGTAGTCGGCCTGTACTATGTTTATATCCTCCTCAATCTGATCTAGCATTGGGATGATCTCACACTCTCTGACCATCCCCAACGGTATCCAAGAAAACATTCTCTTTCTGACCTCGATCTCATCCACTGCACTAGCCCAAAAGTCTTTGATCTGTACCTTGTGCCTGAACTCCTCTGTCAATATCCATCTGATGTTTCTATGGGGATCGTAGTAATGCCTGCTGGTGTGATAGGAAAGGTGGAAGAATTGGAGCTCCGCTTCTGCCTCTCTTGCTGCTTGCAGCGATGCGCAGATTTCATCTGAATTTCCCATAGTAATCGAGAATCCAAGTCCACCTTTTTTCTTCTTCTTCTGAATCTTATCATAGGCAATCAGTTGCCTAGATACTTCCAGCATCACTATCCTATTTGTGGGATACTGAAGCAATCTGTATGGATAGGAGGAAAATCCTTGCAGCCTTATGTAGGTGAATTTTGGAAATTGGATAAACCAACAGCCGAATTTCTCGATCATTTCTTGTGCCTCCCTTGATATTCTGTGGTGGGTTCTCTACTGCAAGGTCCTTGTGATATGCATTGTAAAGGCGTCATTGACCTTCTTGTAATTGGTTGTGCTTGTTATATGCAACTATGGACAAGCTTCATATATTTTAAACTGATGGGATCCGCAATCGATTGGTTCCTTGTAAGAGATCCCTCTATATCTCGTCATGTGAGCCAGCATATAGACAAGATAGGAGCCCATGTAAAATGTCTTCGTTCTCCTCACGCCACGAAGCTGCTCATGTATGTTATCACTAATCATTAGTGCCCAATCCATGTAATCCTTTCCCTCCAACACCAAGTTGACAAAATAGAACATCCAAGGTTCAAAGATGAACGCTTGGGGGCAACCTCCAACTCTGCTCAGCATCATAATGAGATCACCAAACTCTTGTCTCAAATCCACTTAGACTATCTGCTTGGGAAATTTAGTGCGAGTTAGCTTGGGTTTAATCATCCACCTAGTGTTTATCAAATCAGCACACCGGTCTGTGGTGGATGAGTACATCTTTTCAGCTCTCTCTTTCGTCTTGTAGATCATCTTCTCATGAACTGGAATCCCCAATGCCTCTCTGATCGCTTCAGGTGTCAGGTTGGCTAGCACCTTGCCATCTGGCGAAGTGACCGTCCTCTGTTCTGCATTGTAGTGGTAAGCACACTCCATGATGAGCTCTGGACATCGAATAGCTGGCGGAAAGTTGGCAGCTACATACAATCCACTTCTGACAATATTGTGCGAAGTCACTGACGGGTGTTGGCCTCCAGTCCCCAATATCCTTCTTCTAAATGCTTCCATGCTGAATGAGCCTAAGTTCGTGTCAGCTAGTCTGCCGAGCTTGGATGAAAACTTGGATTCTAGCAAGAATGACTTGCCCAATTTCTTGATCATAGCTTGTCTGGACTCGGTGTGGTTGTTTCTGCCTGCAGCTCTTCTGCTTGATTCGGTCATTCTGCAAAAAGGCAAGAGATTCATTTAGAAAACAAGATTTTATAAAACAATATAATAACCACCATTGAGGGTGTCAACATATTTTCTTTTAAATGATAAAGGCTGCAACACTTTTTGATGTTTCCAATGGAAAACCTCAACTATCTTGTTTACTTTAGCTGTAAAATTTTCTGTATTTGCAGCAACTCTTGAGACTTCTTTCAAATTCGTACTTCACTTCTAGAAGAAATGTACTTTTAGCAACTTGTGAGAAAAAAATGAAGAAGACCTCAAAAACTTATAGTTTGGTCGAATTCTTGCAGAGGCTAAACTTAGCAAATATTTTGAATTCATTTTCCCTCTCTTTTCCAGTTGTAACACTTGTCGTCTGAAGCATCGGAATCTTGAACTTCTAGAATCACGAATTCATCATCTCTGCACAGGCCTGCCTCATTCCATTTGATTTTAAAATATTCATTCCCTTGAACAATTTCGAATTGTTTAGCTAAGGCATTTCATCTCATTTTATCCTTGGCAAAATTATCAAGTTCAAGCTTCTTAGAGAAATTCCTCATCCATTTTATTCGTTTGCCTTAGAGAAATTTCTCAAATTTTCCTTAGGAATTTTATTTAAAATAGGCACTAGGAAAAATATCCATTGAAACGATGTGGACATGGCGTGGAGTAAGCTTGAATCACCTCTGAATTGCGAATGTTTAATACCCAGAAGAGAAATCCTTCCAGAATGCATCGTTTTCATGTGTATCCGGATGAAGGGGTTCTTTTAATTTTTATTATTTAAAAATAATAAAAATGGCTAATGTTTATTTCTTCCCCTCCGGATGTCTTCCACTCCTGCAATTTCAAGCTTCTCTGCCTTGGCAAATTTTCTTGATTTTTTCCCTAAAGAATTTTACCTCTGAAGGTTTTTGTAACTCTGAAAATTCTAGCATCATCCTCTAGACGCACTCTTCATTTTCTCCTTTTAGAAAATGCCTTAGGAATTATTTTAAAATTTAAATTTCATCATCTACCCTCTGAAGGGCGTATTTGGCATGTCATTCTTCCATTCCATTCCTTAGGCAATTCTACGCCTAGACTCTCCTCTCATACTTAGCCATTTTCATTCTTCAAGTCCCCACACACTAGGCGCATTTCACATAATGAAGAGGAAAATACTTGACCCTTAGTCTTTTAAGATCATGCCACCCTTAGCATTTCTTTCCTCCTTGGTGCATGGTGACCCTTCACCTCCCCTGAGCGCATTTCACATAGTGGACTTCCACTTTCAAGCGTATTTCACATGTTGAGGAGAAAACTTCCTTTACCCTTGGCGCTTTTCTCTTTGTGTGAGAGAATTTACTCAATGTCTAGCACACTTCTTCAAACTCTCTAACGTTTTTACCTTTCACCTTTTACCTTTATCTTTTACCATGTTACCTTAAGCACATTTGCCATAGGGAAGGGGAACTTCTTGAGCGCATTTCACCATGTGAGAGGGAAATCCCACGGCTTAGGTGACCTTTAGCTCATATAAGCATGTAGACTTCCATGTTGGGCGCATATTGGGGTGTGAGAAGAAATTCCGCCCATGGTGACTCTTCACCTCCCTTGGGCGCATTTGACCCATGGTACTTCCTTGCCTTAGGCGCATATGCTAGTGTTAGAAGGAAAATTCCACGCCTATCAAGTGGCTCTTCATCTCCCTTAGGCGCATATGAGGGTGTTGACTTCCATGTTGGGCACATTTAATACATGCAAAGGAAAGCGCCTCTATCCAGTGACCCTTCATCTCCCTTAGGTGCATTTTGGCTAGGCAACCTCCATTTCCAAGCGCATTTCACAGTGTTAGAAGGAATTCTGCCTATATGGTGACTCTTCACCTCCCTTGAGCGCATTTGGCCTATGCAACCTCCATTTCCAAGCGCATTTGAGGATGCCTCAAGGAATTTTCATGCCTTAGGAATTTTATCATGCCCTTTTGGTGACCTTTCACCTTCCTCTAGCGCATCTAGGGGTATGAAGAGGAAACTTCATGCCTTGGAAGAATTCCTATGTCTTTGCCATGTGGGTGCATTTGAGCTCTGTTCAGGAAATCTTGCACTTGGAGATTTTCATGCCCTTTTTATCTTCTTGGAGCATATAAGCATGTGTTTCTATGCCAGTTGCCTCTTATGAATTTCCAACGCCATTTATGCGCTAGCTTTCTATTTTTAGTAAACCCGGAGAAGTTAGGGTTTATTTGTATTTCACCCTGTTCTGAACTGGAAGTGGGGGTGGCTGTGCCTTCACTAAATTTTGTCACCTTGTTCATACCTCATCTGGCACAGTACATACTATTTTTAGCCACTTACTATTTTTAGTAAGTTTCAAAGTTGCCTGCTTCAGTAGCTTCGTTCGACCTGAAACTTGCTATATTTGATCATGATAACTTGAGTGCTCTGTTCATACCGACTTTCGGCATAGGCCTGCTATTTATAGCCGTGTCCTGACTTACTAAAAATAGTAAGTTCTCCGATTTTGCTCAAAATTTGCCAGTAGGTAGCTTGAAGGATGCTGATCATGGCGGCGTGCTTCGTTTTGACATCTCTGCATTTTGCTTCATCTATTTTTAGACGTGGCAGGGGAAACCCTAATTTGATTTGCATGTGTTCTGGACTGCCCCCGATCGCTTGATTTCTACTGTTTGCCAATCTGCTCACTGGAATGAAGTAATAGGTAGCTGCTGGGATGACACTGCTATCTATAGTAAGTGTCTGGAAAGTGGTCAACCGGATGTCAGACGATTTTGCATGTCACAGTGCCCGTGGGATCTCAAATAACCCAAAAAAACCCAGAAAACTGGTCAACGCTTCGGCACTGGCTAAAAAATAGTAAGTCCCTGAAAACTGACTCATTTCGCTTGCATGTCGTATCACTGCGAAGCTCTCACAAAACCCAGATGGAATATCCGGACATGTGCCGAAAATCATTGCATGCAAATCCTAAAAATAGCCTTTGAAGGCTGAACTTTGAAAGTCTTTGTCTCGGTTTGCATGTTACACCATCGTGAAGGTCTTCAAAAACCCAGATCCATTCTCCTATCATTTATCAGAGAATTGTATGTTGAAGCCCTGAAAATAGCCTCTGAAGGCTAAACTACTAAAAATAGCCAGTTGTCTGAATCTATTCAAATTTCATGGAAAGGCACTCAGAAGTTGCTTGAACGTGCTGAAGTAGTTAGAATCCCGAAATCCTGAAGAAAAGACCTCAGATTAGGTACTTACTAAAAATAGTAAGTTGTCAGATTTCAATAAGATTTCAGTGGGATCCTGCCTTGAGCTTTTTGATCGTGTTGCTACACTTAGATTTTACCTTAACAACCCAATTTTGACCTCGAACGGGTCTAAAGGATAGAAACCCTAAATCTGTCAATTACTTCAACTGAGGTCAAACGGGACATCCTCGGAAGGACAAAAGATCAGAGACAAAGGGAACCAAAGCCAAAAGACCAGAATGGAGCAAAAATTAGGGGGGGGGTCCCCATCTTGGATGGGGTGATGTGTGAAAAGGTCACAACAGGTCTTCTTTGCAAATTCAAGGGCATGATCTTGATCTCCAATCAAGTGTATGTACTCTAACTTCAATTTCTCCAAAGAGTCTTTGATAAGTTGCAGATTAGGAAGAGTGACTCCATCCTTAACCCCTTTCTGTCTCTCATCAATTTGAGCCTTCCAGTAGAGTTCTTCAATCAAATTGTGTGTGCGATCAAATTGGGAAAGAGCTTGCACTTCTTTTTCAGTAGATACCTTGCATTGACTTTCCCACTCATGAATGTGCAAAGGTGATGTATTGCTGATAGGCTATAAGTAAAAATTAGAACTTTGTTTCTTGTCATTGTTTCCCTCATAGCTGCTCCAAGATTCTTGTCTTTCACCACCAACAAGTTGAAGATGCTCAATATCACAAATATGATTAAACTCCACAAATTCTTTGAGCCTTTGCTTACAATCAACTTCATGCATTGATAAATCAGATTTGTGTTTAAGAACCTCTTTAAACTTTTCATCTTCAAGAGCCATATGGTCCTCTAGCTCTACTTCTTCCTCACTGTCTCCTTGATCAAAGGATATTACAGCCCCCAACTCGATCAATGAATCTTTATTGATCTCTGTCTTGAAAGCTTCGGTAGCAACATACCCTTCCTTAGTGGCTGCAACCACTTCAAAGGGTTCATTATGGAGTTTTGTCAATCAAACTTCTTCTTCAAAGACACTTTCTCCTCCAATGGCCACCTCATAGCTTGCAATGTAATCTGAATTTTCAGCTTCATCAGGATCAAAAGGAAATTCATCCCACACAAGTTCTTTGTCATCCTTAGGTGCCATCACACCTGGATCCCAAGTGTTAAAGGGCTGATTGTTCTGATCAAAGGAAACTATACTCGTCTTTGGGTGATGACTATTGGAATAAGTCACTATGATCAAAAACCATGGTAGCCCGTAACTCGCAATCAATATTACTATCATTGGTATGTTGATAATGCTCTCCAGTAGGTGCTGTTATAAAATTTTCAGTAGCACCAAACTCAACATTGATGGCTGCAACCTTCTCGAAAAGATCGTTTTGTAGCTTTTTCGTACAAGATTCTTCTCCAAAGGCAAACTCATAACTTACTTTATGTTATGATTTTTGAACAACATCAGAATTATCACAAACATCATTACTATGGTAATGGTCAAAAGATGACTCAAAGGCACCACCATCGTTGCACTCAACATGTTCCTCATTAGTGAACTCAATAATCTCAAAACCATCACATGATGAATCCAAATAAGGATTCAAAGTTGTTGTTTTATTCTTTTCACCAAACTAGTCTTCATCATTTCCAAACACATGCAAGTCTAAGGAAGTAATTTTGGGCTCTACCTTAAACTCCTCATTTTCCAAGGTATCTTCATAAAGCTCACGATCATTTTGAGGTGACATGTGCACCCTGTTTGTGCCATCTTCAATACTAGCTGACTGATTTTACTCTTCAACTTGCTTACTTGTGGGCTGCAACCCACAAATAGGCACTTCTTCTTCCTTCCTTGACCCTTCAACCATGGCATGTTCTGCTTCCTTTTTAATCATTTTCTTGATGTAGTTGACCATAACCAATTTTCCAGGTTTCAAAACAACCACAAAATTCAAGTAGGAGTCAAAAGTAACAACTGCATTCTTAAACTCATCTGTCATGTTCTGATATTCTACACGGAGTAGGGAAGCCTCATGTTCACATTGCCTCTTGAACCGTTCGATCTCTCTACTGAATTCCATTGTGGCAACTCTATTTCTTGTGTTCTCCCAACAAGATGGCATGAAATTTGGCTCTGATACCACTAAAATATCCCCTTACAATTTTTTTCAATTTTGAGCACAAGATTTCACACGTTAATGTTAGAGAAATCATAAACCAGCTAAAACTAACCCTTCACATTTTGATCACCTAGATCCCGATGAGGGTAGGGTGAGAACATACGGTAGAAAGGGGATTGTTAGGCAAAATCCAAACTGAAAGTACAAATGAGAGATGGCTCAGCCAATTAGAATGTAATGCTGATGCAAACTCAATCACTTATTCAATGGGAGTGTAATAGATGGCTCAGTTGATTAGCATGATATGAAAATACATACTCGACCACTTATTCAGCAGGAGTGTTATTACAAGGAAAGTAAATGTCTAGGCGGCTAGTCGACCCCTTCTGCTTTCTAGCAGGTTGTACAAGAAAATAAAATACTGAAAGTAAATAGACGACGAGGCTAGTCTCTTCCACTAAAGTGGGAGTACAAAATGTAAATTGCAGGAAGTAAAAGAGTTGATCAGTACTACTAATTCAACATTACAATACGATGAAAAATTTGCAAATACAATGAGATATTGATATCTAAAGCACCCCAAAATATCAAGAAATGAACTCCAAACAAGTACAAACTATCCAACATAAGAAAATTAGTGAAAAGGAGGAAAATACCAAGTCTGATATAAAACTGCAGCGTTCAAAAATCTTAGACCAACAATGTGAAAAACAACCAAAATGCTTATAACTCGGTCAATACTCCTCCGAATGATATGGAATAAAATAAAAACAACTCCAGGGAGATGGGCAACCAATTTCAAGCCCACAAATAGCAACAAGCAACCTCTAATATTTAATGGACACTTCCCAATGCAAGGACAGGAAAGGTAGAGCCTCCTTGAAGAGGGCAACCAGCAAGAATAAATTCAACTATCCACAATAAAATCTGTAACTTAGCAAGAAGGGGCGCTCAAGGTAGACTTAAACAATGGGCCAATACCCAGAACCATCAAAAATTCGTGCAAGGAGCTATGATCGAAAATGTGTTTCAGCCAAGCACCACACCAGCATCACCAAAACTGATAAAAACTTTCCAAAATCAGAAAATATCAATGAAGCCATCTTCGTGAATCTCTATCTGCAACCTATGAATGAAGAAGCAGTTTCAAACCAGCTAGGTACTATCTATCAAGTATGAAATTGATATAAGATAGGAGGTATGTGTTCCTCGAAGCAAGGGTTCTGAAATAATTTCAGCAACATTTCGTTATGATAAGCGATGGATGATAAAAAGTGAGAGCAAGGCCTTATATTTATAACTTCCTCCACCCAAGAATTCAAGCTTTTTTCCCTCCAAATAGGGCGCTTAAATGAGAAGTGAAACATTTCACTTAATTTTCATTTTGATTTCATCTTGACCCTCCTTGACTTAGGCGTCCTAAAGCACATAAGGAATAATACTTTACAAAATACAAATATCATATGTTGGAGGTCCAAATACATTTAAGTGAAATGCTTTATATTTGTCCAAATATCTCTCCAAAGCTAGGCATCCAATTTAGCCTTAGCTAAAATTTCATTTAAAAAAATTTAACTTACAAAATCAGGCTTCCAACATGAGAATTACTTGAAACACCGAACTTGCCAAAATAAGCTCCAAGAATGTTGGAGACCAAACTGATCAAACTACACAAACTGCCCTGCCTGTCATAGATAATGAATTGAACTGCTGAACCATTACCAGAAATAGCACTGCTAAAAATAGCAAGTAATATCCCAAAAGCTCAAACTTGAGAAAAACTGATATGCGTTGAAAATACTGATATGCACTGAAAACCCCAACACTGAATTGCTAAAAATAGGACTTACTATAAATAGTATATTGCTAAAAATATTAAGTGTCTCCAAATGCATTTTAACCACATTTTGAGCAGCCGTCGTAACTTACTAAAAATAGTAAGTCTGAAAAAGTTTATCAGATGCAGATGCATGTCATACCACTACGAAGCTCTCTGAAAACCTAGAAATAAACCAACAACCAATTTGCAAAACTCCAACATGCAAACCCTTGAATCCTCAAAAGAAACCTCAAAGTAGCTAGAAACCCTCATTCTGCCTTTGACTAGCATATGGGCATCAGGGAATAGGTTAACAATCACTGAAAAATGTAGTGCTAAAAATGGGGGCATTAGAGGGGGCTCCTTCTCGCACCCTATTGGACCGCTATAAGGATCAATGATCTCCTATTTTTCCTTTATTTTTCTTGTGCAAAGTTGAAGGTTGTGTTGTACAAAGACAAGGTCATTCAAGCATTTTTGAGTTAATTTATTCCGCTTCTTCATGTGAATGGTTTAAAACAAACTCCAATTGCGCTCACAACAAGATGCACTAGAGGGTTGACACAAAATGCAGACGGCTAATATTTTGTATATTTGGGGTATTTGCACCCCAATCAACCCACTAGGAACCTAGAAAATAAGATATTTAAGAGTTAGTAAGCAAACCATATTTTATCAATAGTTGTAAATGTTAAATTTTTAACTTGTAAGATGCATGTAATGTAAAGACTCTAATTTTTGTTACCTTGTGACTAAGTAGTTCTTCCTTGGATAGCTAGTGCTAAACAAAAGATCTCACCCCTACTAGTCTTGTAATTTGCAATTCTTGAAAAATGAGGTTTCTATCCTAACATCGAGTGTTATCCTCTTAATGCATGGCTCTCCATAACCTCTCCATTAGGATTTGTGAAGCTACTTAAATAGAAAAAATAGGGGTTGAGGAAGTACCTTGTGGCATGAATGGGTTTGTGGAGTTGATTGTTCCACCTTCGATCAATGATCTCCCAAATGGGATCAAATTTAATTATGTCCCCCTTGTAATAGTTTTGAATGGACTCTTTGGCCCTATCCATGCTCTCATAAACATACCCCATTGGTTTTGATCCCCAGCTACCAAGCAAAAAACTCTTACCAAGGGCTTTGACACCTACAAATACAAATAAAATTTATTACGTGTTGGTGTTTCCATTCGCACCTCTGGAACACAGATTAGAAACGGTTAGCTATGCATAGATAAACTGCTCTTCAAATTAGGAGGGAAATCTCCCTCTTTGCTGATGATGCTTAAAGAAAGTAAACTAAACTATTTTCTAATCTTTTTGTTCTCAGCTAAGAGCGCAAGGTTATAAAACTCTAGCGTCATAGCTGAGGTTTTCTCTTTTATAACTTCAACTACAACTAGGCCTACTCTAATGATGCTTCTAGCTACTCAAGTAAACACAAAGCTTGAGAGTTAGAAGTAAACAAGGAATGATTTGATAACACATAACTCACATAAAATCACTTCCAACACACACCTTAAGACTCATTGTACATTTAGATGCAAGCTGAAATAGAGATTATATAAAACAAAACTTGAGATAGTAGATCAAAGCAAAGTAACCATAAGATTTCCTTTCTCAAATTTTTGATAACGATTACACTTCTAGGACAGTAGGATTGTAGCAATAATAGGCTTACAGTTTTGCGATCAAACCAGAATACAGTTGACACGAATTACACATGAACTAAAAAATACTTGTAGCAAAACGCAGGCATGCAAGCTTGCTCTTACACTAAGTGAACAAACATTGAATAACAACTTGCAGGAAAAAGTAGGCTCAACAATTTGTTATCACAATAACAGTTGCAAAAAAATGGGCAAGGCTGCCCTTATTTATACACAAGCAAGGAGTAGGGAACCCTAAAATCTCCTTGCTTTTAGAACAAGACTTGCCAACTTGCAAACTTTATTTCTAAAACAAAAACATGACAACTAACTAACAACTTGCTGAAAGAAAAAACCAGGTAAAGCTCCAACTATTACACATGATTTTCTCTCTTTCACAAAGAATAGATAAGCATGAGACAAAACTAGCAAGAAAACTCGGAAAAGGAATCAAGTTAATTGCTTTTTTTTAATTTTTATTCTTGAAATCTTTGTTGCCCCAAAAAGGTATTATTTTTCCCCAAAAAGTAGATTTTTGGGAGAAGGCTGAGGTCTGGGTTTTGTAGAAAATCATGCTTGGGAGAGACCCAGTTTGATAGATTCTGAAAAAGCTAAGGGCTTCCCGAAAAAGTGCCAAAAAAACATATTTTTGGAAATATAAAATTTTCCAATCTTCAATCAGAGTAAAAAGAAAATGGACCCAGATCGATGAAAACTGAAAAAGCTGGCCACCGATTTTTGAAATGTGATGCCCTAGAAGATTGGATATGAAAAAGCATACCTTTGTGAATCCCAATCCCGATTCCGTGAAAACTGATAAAGCACCCCTTTTGAGCCTCTAAATCTTGGAAAGCAAAAAATTGTATGTTTCCTTATCTAGACGCCAACTTGCAAAATATGTGAACAATGGATGCAAAAGCCTTCTTAAATAGATGCTGAGGATGAAAAGTGTTTTATTCTCCAAGCTTTAAAACTTTGAAGTCAATCCGAAAGAAGGTACGTCAAATGTAGACACCTTTTGAACGATGAAGGATAAAACTTGAAAAATTGTCAAGGCATTAAACCTTGGGCACCTTTCCTCTTCAGAGTTAGAATATTTTTGAAGATTTTCAACTTTACTTGTTTTTCAGACCTCAGTTTGATCTTTGATTCTGAATGTTTGACGAATTTGGTGAGCTGGATGACAAATTCACTGGATAGCCTGAAGAATTCTGAGAAAGATCTTCTAGAGGTTGTGATTCTTGAAAAGTGATTTTTGGGACTCAAAAGCTTGGGCGCCCTTGGCTAGCTGGGGTGCCCACGCTTCCCAGACTTAGCCATTTTTCTAACATTTTCAACTTTCTTCCGATCTTTTTCTGTTTTGCACATGTTTCTGCCTCCATTTGATTTGCAATATTTGATGACTGAAAAATATTTTGAGCTCATCGCTGAATTTGTTGGAGAGCCTGTTCAAATCTGAAGGAATGTTCTGAAAAACAATAGGGTATCTGAGGCTGCTCGGAGGAAAGTGAATGAGTATGACTATCTTTTCCTTCAATTCCCTACTTTCACTTACATGAGAGTTGGTTCTTTTGAAGATCAACCTTATATTCTTCCGAGATACCCAACAGACAAAATCATTTTGATGGAGTTAGCAAGGCAGTTAATGACAGTGCATGCACAACAAGCTACATAGCACAAAACTGGGGTTAGCATTTCATCACATAATCCATTGCAGATTGGAAGGTACTCCTTGACAACTACCTCAAAAGCGAAGGCAATGGAGGCTGAACTTCAGGAGATAAAATTGAAGAAATTCCAGGCAAGAGTGGAATTTGATTACAGAAGATAGAAAGACAAAATCAAAAGAGCTTTCACACACATGCATCACATTGAAGACATTTGGGTAGATCTCCGGACAGAGAAGGACATCTATAAGATGGATTACTGCAGGCTTACAATGGAGCAAATTGTTGATCTCAGTCTGACCTTAGTTTCGGAAGGAGTAATTGATGATGGGAAGATTCTAGATCCAGAATATGAAGAACAAGAGGTTGCTAATGCACCTATTCCTGCAATAGAGTGGTCTCAGAAAGAATTCATTTATATTTTTGATAGGTTTCAATCAATCTTGGCAAATACTAGTGCTTGGCTCAAGAGCATAGGTGTTAAGACTATGAAAATCAGAGTTGGAGCCGAGGATGATTCAGCTGGGCCTATAGGATTGAAATCAGAGGTTAGAGACAAGTCTAAAGAAGGAGCTTCTTCTTCAGGAACTAGGATTAAGTTAAAGGTTAGCCGAGCTGTTGAAAAGCCATTGGAGAAAATAACACTAAAAGGAAAGGAGGTTAAGGAAACACAGATTCAAGTTTTGGATCAACAAGAAGATATTCTTGAATCTTCCACTATTCTAAGCAAAAGGTCTCCTCACATTGAAGCTCCAATACCTTTTTCTATGATATCTCCTATGTCTCCAATTGATAGTGATGTTGATGCTTTCTCTACAGTGTTTGTTTCTTCCATCGCACGTACAAAAGCTATTCATCATACCTCAGCTACATCAATAATGAATACGCCTGTGGGAAACTTGCATGACAATTTGGAGAATGTATTTGACACAAATCCAATCTATACAGTGATATCAGAAATAACGCTTCCAGAAATAGATACATCAACAACGAGTTTTTATTGTTTTATGGCTGATCCTGGTTGTAATTTACCATTTGAGTAGACTCTTGTTGCTATCCAAACTGAGGCATCTCCTAGAATAATAGTTGTGTCATAGAGTGAATCCATTTCTCCGTAGACTACAGTTGTTGTTTCAGATATGAGAACATTGGATCTTCCTCCGTGGTTGGATTTAATTTCTCCAAAGAGGAAGAAGCAGACAATTTCTCCTGATGTGTTTGATTTCTAGCAATTGAAGAAATCTAAGCCAAGGGTTGCAAAGAAAGCTAAGTCAGTCTCGCTGGTGTTTGTTGACAGCAACAAAATGAAATATGCTGAAGTAGCAGAACCTCTCATAGATAAGCCACATGAAGAGATGCAGGTGTCTGACTACAAATTCACCAGAGTGGAGTTGGGAAAGAAGACACATACCAATATGATGCAAGATGCTCAAAGCTTTGTGACGGTGTTAGCATAGAGCTATAATGAACTTTTGGCCAAAAAAGAAAAGTTGAAAGAGGAGAATGCACAACTGGTTTCAGTTATTCAAAAGATCACCAAATCAATCAACTATCTTCCTTTACCCTTGAAGAATTAGTTAGGAAATTAGAAAGAATTGCACAAAAGGCTAAAGCAGTTGATTCTTGGGTAGCTCAACTAATTGATCAAGGAACACCAGTTGTTGAAAAGGCATTGTGTATTTTGAGTACGGTCAAGGTAGCAAGAATTAAGATGAATCAGACTTTGGAAGATTTTAAGCAAAGTCTAAATTCCCTTGAGAAATATCTGAAAATCTGGCATGAGATGGATCAGATTAAGTTGGAAATTTTGAGCAACAATTCAATAATTTCAAACAGAGAAAAACATGTAGAGTTTGAAGAACTTATGACAAACGAGTCATTAGTTGTTGAAGATCTCATCAAATATGTTCAAGCTACGCTTGAAATGAGTGTTGAGGTTGAGCAGGACATGCTTTCTAACTTTGAGAAAATGCCTTGTAAAATTCTAAATCATGAAGGAGAGTTGCTTGTAGCTAGTGATGTTGTTTCTGAGATAACCACAAATCTTCGTCAGGAGCTGAATTTAGATCAGTTCACTATGGATTTTTTAATCACCAAATGATCTTTGACAAAATACAAACTGTTCTTGAAGAACATAGAGAGGCAACAGTGAGATATTATGATGTGATCCTAAAGACTTTTGTCATTTCCAAGAACACGCTAGGCCCCGATCCTAATGATTTGGAGGGAATTATCAGAAAATTTCAATCTTCCAAGGCTAGGAATGGGGTGGAGTGAAAAGCGTTTATGTTATTTTATGTATTTTGCTTTCGAAAAATTATTTGTAAAAACAAGTTTTGCAATTGCAAGTGTTCCTTTCTCTTCATGTGGCAGAGGGCAATTAGATGGTGGTTGAGAGAATTTCTCAAGTTATTTGGGATCCTCCCACCTTTTTCTCAAAGATTCACCCCTATAAATACTTGAGGGGATCTATTGTAATATGTTATCTTTTTGGCAATAGAGAAAACTCTGTAGAAATTTACAGCAAAGAGACTTTGTGCTTTATGAAAGAAGATTGATTGAAGGAGTTATTTGCGTATTTATTATTTTCTGCCTTTTATCAGTTTTATATCAGATTTGTAGTGGAATTAATCAGCCCATATGGCTGCAAATGAATGTGTTTTCAATTGTGCTTAATCGTTGTTTTTTTATTGTAACAATTCAAGAGATGTTGAATGAGGAGTATGAGACATTTCTAGTAGATCTGATTTAATTTCTAACATTTATTTTGTTGCATGTATGAGTTTTAAGAGTTGTGTTTCAAGTTGGGTATTGTCTCTTTTCATCAAGATCCAACTGTCTGTCTACTCTATGCCATCATGGGCTATCATTTCCTCCAAGAATTCAGTAACTATCTCATCTTCAGACGCTTTGATGCTATGCAAAATGATAGACTGTCTGCTCAATGCCTTTTCTCCATCCTTGATTATTTTCTAACGCTCTTTGATCTCTTCAGTTAGCTTGTTGAAGCTTGTTGACATCATCAAGAAGTGATTCAACTTGGATGCCACAAGATCACCATCAAGACCATCATGAACCAAATTCTGAAATTTAGTTTGCACAACGTCAAGATCAGCGTAGGTACCATCTTCACAAACATAACGGCATGGGATCTGGGTGACAAATCCACATACAAGTTTGAGAGCACTGACAACATCTTTAATCATAGCCAACTTTGCAGAGATTCTTTCATAAGTTTCTACTTTGAAGAGGTGTTGCTTTCTTCGAGCAAACAACTTTCTTTTATTTTCATCTACTACAATGGCGTCATATGCAACTGCCAATTGAGAAATGAGAATCAAATCTTTTGGTTTTCCCTCTGCCATAGTTAACTCAAGTTGCTGGATTCCTTGATGAAGATCATGAACATCATACCTCGACTGATACAACTTTGTGAGAAGGTATCTGCCTGCAATAATGAAATCTTCGATAGAGATCTCCAAAAAATTTACCATGATTGACTAACCGACCAAGCTTTTGTTGATCTTCAGGTGTCTCTTGAAGTTGTGGAAGAATAGCAGTCTTGCTTGAGGTCCCATGAAGAAGATCTGAGATGTACTATTGCAGTTGCTTGTTCTTAGCCTTGAGGGCTGCTTTGTCTTCTCCGTCCTTCATTACTCGCTCTTGAAGATTACTTGCAGCAACCTTAAAGAGGCTCACGTCTATGTGTCGAGTGCTCCTGCCAAGATTAGCTTTGACGAAGGTGAAATCACCAACTTCAACTTCATCTAGACTCTTGCCCTCCGGTGGTGTAGCAACTTCAACGACAATCTCTGCCTCAGGAGTCTTTTCTATGTGTACCTGCTTCTTGATCTTCTTGTTTGACTTATCCTAATAGGGATTACCAAACTCTGAGAGATCAAGTTGATAGGAAGGCTTACGCCTTCTTCTTCCCAAAGTATTCTTGAGTGAACATGAGTGATCAATGTTAACTTCTCTGTGCAAAATTGCTACAGCTATGTTGACCTCTAGTGAACTGGTTCGTACTGAGGTTTCACGAAGCGGCAATTTTGGCTTTGAGTCAATCTGAATGGAAGGTGATTGAGGAGAAAATGGCATGCCAGGAGATGAAGACCCCACTTTAGTTTGCACCATTGGCTCTACTGGAACTTTAGGCACCTTCTCGATCTGTTCTTTTTTATTTTTGTTTCCTCTCTTCGTTCTTCCGCTAACTCTGGCACCTTCAAGTGGATTGTTCCATTGCTTCACTCTGGGTCTTGACCATGATGTGGAGGGTAGTGAGGAGAACTCTAATGGTGGCTTTGCAACTAGAACTACCTTTTGCCTCCTCTTGCTATCCAAGAAGTACATGCTATTCTTGATAACTCCCCTTGACAGGTCCTCAACTAAAGTACTCTCTCTAGCTTACCAATTCCGTTGTTGAAGTGGTTGGCGAGCAACTTGATCCATGACAAATGTGCTAAGTAACACCTCTCTTTCATCATCTGACAAACCTTCAACGTCCTCTAATAAGAAATCAGCAAGTTGAGGAAGGATAAGCCTACAATAGTGACACCTGCGTACTTCAAATTCATCTTTGCAGTTGACCCAAAAGTCTTCAAGTGCTGGCCTATGTGAATGAATTTTCTCGAACCGAGCTGCATGGTGACCCAAAGGATGATAGGAGTGTTTCTCGCTAAGATATTTGAGATGGAGTTTTGACAACTCGTTTCTCATCAACTTGCAATCGGTTGCTTGTGTCGATTGCAAAGAAAAGTATGAACCTCGTGAACCCATCTCAGGAACTCCATGAACAAGACCTTATCAGACGGGCATCTTGGTAACATCAGAGGCTCTCCTGTGTAACCATACACTCGAATATAGGTGAATATGGGAAATTGGATAAACCAATCTACCCTACTCTCCATTGTTGATTTAGCATCTGCTGAAATTCTGATATGTAATGACTCGATCCTTCGATAAAACAATTTTTTTCCAATTTACATCAAAAGAGTAAATAAACGTGCTAACAAGTCATTGCAATATAATTTTTCTTTCCTTTATTGATACTATATGAACATGATATCATATTAAAATTACAATAAAGATTCCATTTCATTACAATAACCTCACAAGTATAAATAATGAGAAAACGTACCTTAACTATCATAGCTCCAATGAGCTTTAGAACAAATAGTAGTAAGAACGTCCTGGAATCCGTCCTTTCAAATCTTGGTGCGCTAGTAGCTTTTGGAGGAGGAGGAGGAGAAGCATCACTCGGGCACTTTTCCGCCAACCACGGACTTATAATGCGGTCCCATGCACATCTATCATTCGATAGATGGCCCTCCCTTCAACAAAGAGATTGGTTGGGTAACCGATACTGTAAACCAATTGAGCATAGTGTTGTGTCCTATCCACAACTAGAACCTTGCTATTTCACAATCTCATACTAGTACAAGGATCACGATGAACTGATAGTGTAGTCTCAAGTATTACATAGTCTAAGTGGATGTCGTACCTTTCACTACTTTGGACAAAGTGTTCTCATTCAATACTTCAAATGAAGGTCATCTATCATATAAACTACTCAGGGCCGATTTGACTTAAGGCGATCTTACACTACGCATGAGTATCGTCCTTTACTTTTGGATAATCTTTTATCCTAGAGTAACCTACGACATATTAATCTACTAAGTAATTACACAAGATAGGTATATCCTATTTTAGATAACCTACCTTTAAACATTCTTCTTCAAATAGTTACACAAGATAGGTATATCCTGTTTCAGACAACCTACCTTCAAACAATCTATTTAAGAAATGAAACAGCCTACAAGTGTCCCTCATGTAACTCCTATTTTGGAAATCTTTATCCATGGAGTACTTAGCTTATCTGAGTTAACCTAATAATTTAAGCTTTAGACCATACTTGGTTCTGCCTTCATTTCAGTCCTAATAGATATTAACTATTTCATTGTATTCTCCATATACAAAGATCATACAGAATAAGCACCATTCATACAAAATGCATTTCAATTCCTTCCTATTTCTTCATTCACATTAATTCTCTTTACCTAAAATTCCCTTTTTAAGCAAGTAATTAAACAATTCCCTTTACCTTACAACTACATTGCATTCAAGATACATCTTCAGCCTTTGCAACACAACAACACAAAGCAAAAAACATGATTCTTCTTTCACATAGTCAAATAGCTTATGACTAACTTTCAACCTATGCACAATGAAAAACACAAAGAATTATTTTCCTTTGATTAATCAAAAACAAAGAAGAAAGAGAAGAATTTCCCCATGGCTGCTTTCCAAATCTTTTCCTTCTAGAATTTCTCTTCTAGATCTTTCCAGAATTCCAACTGTAAATGGCTTCTATGCAAGTTTCTCAAACTATGGTGATCTCTCAAGTCACTTCTCACAAATTGGACTCCTCTAATATAAGCTTTCTCAACTATGGCTTCACTTTACTCAAAGCTCAAAAAGGATTTAACACAGTAATTTGATAATTGCTAGTAAAAGCTTACTATATTTCTCACACTCAGCATATAGGAAAATGCAACAAATAAAGAGAACACAATAACTCAAATGAATGGATATGGGAGCTCTCAAAAATGTAAGACTCAGATTGCACAATGATATCCAACAAAGAATGGTTTGGCGACTATTTTATAGGCCCAAAATTGCAACAAATTCCACCATTGAGGGCATATAAAATGACAACAAGGTGCCCAAACTTATTCAAATGCTACCTGGCAGATTTCTAAACCTTATATCATCATAAAAAGAGTGATTCAACCCTCTTGGAGCCAACATTTCCAGATTTGTTCAACTCAAAACTCAAAATTGCCACTTAGAGGAAAAACGTCCCTCTTTGCCGCATAACAGAGAAAGAATCATCATTTTTGCGAACTTGGTCAATTTCCCCCTTGCAAAACATCACAACCTTCAGCTGTGTTGCCCATTTTTTCTGCATTTGAATTCTTCCATCAAAATTCCAGGTGCTTCTTCCTCATGCGATTTCACGGGAAGAGCTCTCAGAAATATCTCACTATTTTTCAAATGTTTAGCTAATGTTTACAATGAAATATTTCCATCTTTTGAAGTTTGGCATGCTTTCCTCTAAAATGTGTTGCATTTTAAAGTGTTTAAATATTTCAAACAATATGAATCGATTTCCATAGTTATTTTCCATTATGCAATAAATCGATTTATTCAAATGACTTTATAAAGTAAAGTCTTCATTTAATTTATGAAATCTATCACTTTCCAATACATTTCATATTATTTCTCTAAAGTCCACCTTATAATATTTACTCTAAGTAAAAGATTTAAATCTTTTAATTTTACACTTTAGAGTTTTTAAATATTTAAATACCCGAGTATTTAATATACTTATATATTTTAATATAACTATAATAATATTATATATAATCTTTAATATATAATTACATATATAGAGATATATTTATATTTAAAAACTATAAATATATATACATATACATATTTATTTGTCGAATATATATACTATGAGCCAGTTAGTATACTTTCAATATATATATCTATGTATATGCGTATATATAAATTCCAAGGCAAATATTAATATTTCCACATTATCGGACATATGCTTATATACATATGTGTATTGCAGTATAATCCTCTATGTACACATATATGTATGTATAACATATCGACACATCCGTATGGCCAGTCCATTAACCACTTATGCCTATATTGATATGTTGATACTTACGCATACCTATATATACTATACATGTGTACATATGCTTACTTCCGACATTCACATCCAAACATGATACCACCATGATGATCATAATCTCACAATCAAGCACAAGGATAAAATTCACACACAGAAGTAGTCAAGACCTCTACTTGCAAGACGTACAAGCTATGGATGACTTACCTTATACTCATACAAAACTAACTTGGTTTACTCAATCTAAGGTGAGTGTGTGTATGCTCAGATAGTTCACTTTATCGGTTACTTGACCAAGCTCCTCTCCCAAGTGATACTTCCCCTGCCCCTGGAGAATGAACATTTTCCTGCAACCACTAGCACATACCTTTAGCAGTATCATATATACAAACATCTTTAGGTTAAAATAACATGATTCATTAACCTCCTATTCACATATATGCAGTATTCCATCATGAATTACATCAATTGAGATAACATCAAATGAAACAACATCAAGTGATATATCATATACATTGACAACAAGGTACTGGCATCTCCAAATTTAACATTACATTCATTTCTACCCTTTATATCACTAGTAAATAGTAACCTCACAATTTGGGATGTAACATGATATGCATCTCATTATCAAGGTCTTTGACTATCTTCATCAAGAAGTGAAACCTTGTTTAGCTTTTGAGAACTCCAATTGTGGGAATTATTTGTGCACATGCTGAACACCAAGAGTTCCATTGGTTTTCAAATTTCTAAAATAGCCTTGGAATGAAATTAAATAGACAAGATAAGAAACCATGTGAAACTCATGGATTTTAAGAAATCCTATGATTTGTTGGTGAAGAACCTCGCTAATCAACATAGCCAGATCAAAGTGTTCTTTATTATTGATAATCTAGGAGATGACATAGAACATCCACGGTTGAAAAATATGAGCCTCCTCTTGACCTGTAACCCGGTTAAGCAAGGTAATCAAGATAGCTATCTCATCCTTGAACTCTCCATGCCCAATCTTCTTTGGCAAGTTGGTTTTATGTTCTTTTAGCCAGCTTTGAGCAACCTTTCTCTGAGATCTTTCCTTGTCTCCCTACCATATCTTGTCACATTCCTCTATGACTATGAGGAAATTATCTGTACAAGGTGGGATGTCAAAGCACTTCTTGACATCTCTTGGCTTAAGGCTGCAAATAACTCTCCCCTCTACTGATCGGATTTGTCGTGTAGATGAGTCGTAATGCTTAATGCATGCAATGAAGAACTCAAAATCAGTCATTGTGATAGGAATAGAGGCTATAACTAGCAATTCAAAGCAATCAAGATTCTTGACTGTCATACTGTCAATGCCCTCCAACATGCTCAATTTAATCACTGGATAAACTTGACCCAAGTTTGTGTCAGAGGTTTTCAAAAAGTCATGAACTAAGATCGATTTGGTCTTGTATTCTATTGGGTTGAACTGCATTTGAAAATCTAGACTTTTGACTATAAAGTAGGGGATATGTTTGGGTAAATTTCAGAAAATGCTAAAAATGGCTCCTCACAAGGCTAAAAATAGCCACTTGAGGGGAAATTTTAGAAAAAATTTCTGAAACATGGGTTTTGTAGAGAATGAAATTCCAAGTCAAACCAGTTTGTCAAAAACTCAAAAAAATGAGTTTTACTAAGGCATGCAAAGACTTTTCTGAACAAAAGTTGAGGGGTTGTAGGTGTTCTCGAGAAAAAATTTACCGAGAAAAGCTAGCACATGGGTTTTGTAAGCGCCAATGAGTTGAATAGACCTAGATTCTTCGTTTTCCAAAAATTTGACTAGGCACCAATAAGTTGAATAGACCCAGATTCTTCATTTTTCAAAAATTTGACTAGGCGCCAATGAGTTGAATGGACCTTGATTCTTCGATTTTCAAAAATTTGACTTCTTCGCCGACATGCAAAAGAATCTTCAAAAAAAAAAACACAGTACTTCAAAAAGTTAAGTAACGGGGCAATTTTTGCAAAATTTTTTGGAACATGGGTTTCGTTGTTGACGCTGTGTTGAGTGAAACTAGATGACTAGATTCTAAAAAAGATGTTGTTTACTTTGACATGCGAGAGAAAACCTAAGACAAGGATAAAAGAATCTAGATAGAGAAAATAGAAGTTATTTTGCCTTTGAAAATAACGCCTATGCCTTGAATGAGATTTGATGAAGTCTGAAAAGTATGCACTCGAATGATGAAGTCTGAAAAGTATGCACTCGAATGATGAAGTCTGGAAAATAATTTGTCTAAACAATTTGGACTTGGCATTGTGAAGAACATTGAAAAATGTCTGTAGCGCCTTCAGATCTTGCTTGCACAAGAAAATAAGTGTTTGCTTCCACCTGTGATGAGAATAATGGATGCCCAAATGCCTTAATAAATAAAATTTTTGAGTTAAGGCATCACATTTGCATGCAAATCCCTAAATTGGGATGCCAAAATACTATTGGATCCCAATTTCAATTAGCTGAATGAAAAATATACCCTAAATTGGGCGCCACCCAAATGCACTTCAGTTTTTCGCCACATGCAAGTAAAATTTAAGTCTTGTTGAAGTTGACTCAGAAGTTAAACTGGAGATTTAATATTATTTTAAGTTGAGTTAACAATCTCCTCGATTATAGGGCGGCCAAGTTCACTTTAGTTCAAAATGTCAAAGTTTGATTTTAGGCACCAACTCTAGACTTGAAACTTTTTTTGAAAATTTCATTTGCAAAATGTCATCGGAGGCTATGTTTAATCATTGATTCTAATTGAGTGATGTGTCCAATAGACTGGTTGACAATTTGATTGAAGAGAAGGATCAAAACTAAAAAGGCACTCCTTGAGGTTGTGAATGCTAATTTTGACTTTTGAGCCTTTAAATTTTGGGTGCCTTTGACCTCCAGGGGCGCTTTTTTTCCCAAACAGTCAAATTTTCATGCATTTTCATCATTTTGAACTTGATTTTAGCCTCCCTTCAACTAGCAACTCCCAACACTTGACAAAACTTCAAAGCCGGTTGATAGGCTCACTGTGGAGTTGGCTCAATTCTGAACATGATCTCTTGGAAAGCACGTTTCCTAAAAACATCATTTGACAAGTCAAAAACTTGGGTGCCCCTAGCCTCCAGCGGCGCTTTTGCTTCCAGAGAGCCATTTTCACAATGTGCTGATTCTCCACTCAATCTCTAGTTGCCGACTACCGACAAGTTTTCTGACCTGGTTGAGATATGCAACGGAAAGCTAGAAGCATCACAGATAGGATGAGCATTTGAGATAACCCAAACAACTACATTTGAGGGTCTAAAACCTTGGGCGCCCTAGGCTAGCAGGGGTGCTTTTGCTCTAAACTAACATTTTCACGTCTCCCTCGTTCTTCGTTTAATCTCCAATTTCAAGTGCTAGACAGATCTTTTGGACTGGCTGGTAGGCTCATTGCGAAGCTAACATGATTCCAGAAAAGTCCTCTTGGAAGTGAAAAATGTCAAAAAGATAATCTAGGCATCTGAAATCTAGGGCGCCCCTGGCTAGTAGGTGCTCCTTTCTTTCCCAGACATAAATTTTTTGATTGTTTTCTCCTCGACGAAAATCTCCTCTGAGACGAAGCATCATTTTGAACATATCTCGCAATAGATTCTTCACTGGAGTGTTTTAAGCTTATATTTTGACACTTGGCATTTGGCCATCTGCCATTGACGACCTTAGAGGTCCTAACTTTCCTCCTGAAAAAGTGAAATAGACCCACCAGCCTTAAACTGACTTTTTCTTGATTCCGACTTCACCACTGTGATCGTGAAATGAAATAAGCCAATCAAAATATTTTTCAATCAATTTTGACAAGATCTTATTTTTTAGGGTTTTTTGAAAAAGTAACTTTGTCGGCATCCATTTCACAACAAATCCAGAAAACCCTAATTTTTCCTAAAATTTAGGAAAACCTAAAATTGAAAAACTGAAATCTGGGTTTTGTAGACAACTTCATTTTGAAAAGATGCAGATTGTCAGATTTTGAAAATTTTGAGTTCTTGACCCTCATGCATGACATGCAAATTTCCACTTTTCCAAATTTCCAACTTTAGATAATTTTGAGATTTTGACTATTTTAAACAAAATGCCTAAATGAAGAAAAAAAATTATTATGGTACAACACTATCAAATTCTTGTTAACTTTTGTTGTGTTTGACTTTGAGGTTGAATACATGGATGTGAAGACAACCTTGTTACATAGGAATTTGGAGGAGAACATGAAACAATTAGAGCTCTTCGAGGTGAAGGGTTATAAAGGTTTGGTTTACAAGTTGAAGAAGTCTTTCTATGGTTCTAAACAAGCCCCTAGGAAGTGTATCATAATTTTGACATTGCTGTCTTGAATTTAGGGTATGTTAGAGCTAAGTCAGATTATTGTGTTATTTTATTGTTGTTTGTTTGTATGTTGTTGACATGTTATTCAGTAATAGTATTGCTTTTAAATAAAAGTCAGATTTGTCATTATAATTGTTTTTATATTTTAGTAGTGAAGCTTTTGTTTTTTAGTTTCATATTGCTTTCTATTTTATTATTATTCTTTTTAATTTTTAACTTTAAAGTAAATATTGTAGTTCGCATTATAATTGTTTTTTTATTTCAATGAACCAACTATTTTTTAGTTTCATGTTACTTTTTGTACTAAAAGTTAGTATCTTCCATTTAGAACTCAAAGATAAATTAGATGATGAATAATATGCATATGGTTAAATTAACTATGATAAGGTATTTTGTAGGATTTAGAAAATTTATTATTAAAAAAAAAAAACCACGATCATATTATAAAGAAATCAAAGAGTACAAATTCTACTGTTTGAAAACTATTAGATCAAGCCATGGAACCATACAACAAAGGAAAATTAGAAGCTCTCATTCTAAGGAATCATAATTTAGAATATTTCTCATGTCTCATGGCAAGTCATAATAGACAAGTTTATGGTTATCAAGAGCCCAATTAGCTAACCCATCCACCACTTTGTTTCTCTCTTTGGGTATATGGCTAAATTGCACATCTTGAAATTGATCCTGAAACCTTTTAATTTTCCACATTTCTCGAGGAATCCTCCAATTATGAATTTGACCTTTTTTCGGATTTGATAACAAGCTAACAATTACCTTAGAATCTGATTCAATTTGTAGTTTTTTCCAACCACTTTTCAAAGCATCCTACATTCCTGTGAACACAACTTTGATCTCAACTACATTATTGGTAGTATTACCCAATTTTTCAGGAAAGAAAAAAGTCGCCAATTTATCAAAGGTTTGACCAATGCCTCCCATAGTAGTAAGACTTGGATTTCCCCTTGATGTTCTATCAATATTTAGTTTCCCATAATCTATTGGGGAGCAATCCATTGCCCATCCCTCATGACTTTTTTTTTGTGTTGGAAAGCCAACATAGTTGACTATTTGGGTTGTAAGGAAAGTTGGTTACATATGAACTTTGATTTGGGGATAAGCGTAGGAGGTAACGAAATCTTATGTTTGATGCTTTTTGAAACATTTTTTTTATTTTCTTCTAAACATAGGAGATATCTCTACTTACCTATTGGAAAATTCTATTGTTTCTTTCTTTCTAGATATTCCAAAGGAGAAGGGAAATGCTAGTCCATAAAGCCAAAAGTAAATTTTGACCTTTAGGAAGATCTCCTTGACAATCTTTAATAAATTGCTCAAAGGACCCAAATGTTTTTCCAATGGATGTAAAACAATTTAGATAAAAATTGCAATAAGGGTATAACCATAGTAATGAGACTCGAACTCGGCTCAGACTCGGCTAGGGTGACTCAACTCGGGACTCGGGACTCAGACTCGGCACATACTCGGCAAAATGAAAAAAAGTTGAAAAAAACCTAGAAATTTAGAGATTTTTAAGGATTTAAAACTTGTTTGAAGCACCCTTTGTTGAATACAACACAAATAAAAGAAAATTTGATCACATACACAAGTATACAATGATCACATAAGTATAAAGTACACAAATTATAGTTGCGCTGCTGAAGGAAATAACATACTTAGATATATAAAACTAGTCAAATGTATACAAAAGTCATGGAATATGAAATCCATAACATCAAATGTTCCATACAAATATGAAATATCAAAACAATAGCTATAACTCTATGACTATATGGCATAGTGGAGCCAATATCCTTCCTACGAAGGCGTCTAAGGGTCCTGGATGATGTTGCAGCTACAGCCATAGTCTCTGCCTCTATCTGACTCTCCATGCCACTCTCACCAACAACACCTATGTCTCCTCGTGCTCTAGCCTCCTCCTTATCCATGGCTTCAACCTTAGCCTCTCTCTCTGCCTGGTCCACCCAATCCAGGTCCTTGTCACTAAAGACTGCATCTGTAGCCTCAGTGGTCCACTCAGACTGTGGATCAACCTAATCTAGATTGATCGGGGTGTTGTCGTGGTCAAAAAGCTTCCTGTATCTGAACCGAAGTTTGTAATGAACATAGACCAAGTCATTCATCCTCTCCACTGTCAATCTATTGTGCTTCTTGGAGTGTATGTGCTCAAACATACTCCAATTGCGCTCACAACCAGATGAACTGCATGGCTAGCTCAATAGACAAATGATAATATTTTGCAGGTTCCATGTATTAGAACCAAACAACTCCCACCATCTATTTGAGATGAGAAAAAGAAACAAAATCAATCTCATTTCAAGTTTCAAGTTCAACATTTAATAATAAAATACAACATAAAAAGATGACAATTATGCCCTTAAATATATTTTTACCTGGTAGTAATGTTGTCCTACTGTCTTTGTTCATTTGACGTGCAAAGAAGTCTCCTGGTGCCTTAGTGAAGGCATCTATCTCCTGCACTATTTGTGTAGTAACAGTGGGCAACATCCGCTCTATCGTCGAGTAGAGCCCACTAAGAATTTCTCTATCTCCATGGATATCACGGCGGAATTGGAAGGCCGGATTTAGGAAACATGCGGTTGCATGGATGGGCCTATGAAGTTGGTTTTTCCATCTCCTATCAATGATCTCCCAAATGGGACGATACTTCTCCTCAACTCCACCATAGACTAATCTAATGGTCTCTTTGACCCTATCCATGCCTTCATATATATAGCCCATTGCAGGCTTCTCCTCATCTGCAACTCGTAGGAGAACTAGCAAGGGCTCAATAAACTGCAAAGTGCAAACATATTTCACAAATAAGTGTGAATGAAAATAAACAAATAAAAGATATGATTAAAAATTAAAACATAATAAAGAATTAAATTTTACCTTCACAATCTCCTCCACTGGTGTCCAAAACCCTTGCTCATCAAAAATGCAATCAGCCACACCAATCCCTGTAGTTCTTGTAGAAAAGGATGAGGAAGACCACTCCTCACCAATAAACATGTGCCTTAAAGCTGCCTTTGACCAAATCAAGGATTGCAACGTGATAAATTTTTTTGCAAACCTAGTGATGCCAGGACGAGACAACTCCCTCAACCCCGTGTATTGCCTCATAAGGTTAAGCACCCATGTGTGATTGTATATAAATTTGCAAATGTTTCTTGCTGCATCCACACATGTTTTGATCCATGGGAGCTTTCCAAGATCCTCCATCATGAGGTCAATGCAATGGGCGACACATGGAGTCCAAAATATAGTAGGATGCCTCTCCATCAATAATCTACCAGCAGCAACATAATTCGCTGCATTATCTATCATCACTTGCACTACATTGTCTTCCCCCACATCAGCTATCACCTCCTCTATAGCCTCACATAGATATGTGGCATTTTTGAATTGGGCAGAAGCATCAATGAACTTAATGAAGACGGTGTCACCTGAAAGAATAAGCAAAACCAATTATTCAATAAATTAGAAAACAAAAATCAGCCATATTAAATTATTAATCACTAGATCAAATTCAAATTTCAATGCATTGAGGGAAGTACAATTACCTCCAGAGGACACTATAAAATTAAGCAGCGTCCTATTTCTCTTATCGGTCCAACCATCAGTCATGATGGTGCAACCAATCCTCCTCCACTGCACGCATTGCTCCTCTAATTGTGCTTTCACATCCGCCACTTTTTGATTCAAAAGTGGGCCCTCTAATTCATCTTCAGAAGGGGCTTTGAACCCCGACCCACAAATGGTTATGGCATCAACCATGTTTTGCCAAAAAGGTGACCTAAAACATGTCATAAAAAAATTAATAAGTTACTTACATAATTATTGTAAAATGAAAAGTTTTAAGATTTTAACCCACCAAATTTGAATTCGATAATGAGATACATCTAGATTCTAAAATACTAAAATTTAAATATAAATTTTAAAACAATTAAACGAAAAAGAATTACCTGTCTACATGGAAGGGAATGGTGTAGTAGTACCAAAAGTCTGCAATTGTCTTTTTTGCTGCATCATGTGCATCCTTGTTTCAACCCATGCTCTCAAGCGACAGTTGGGAACCAGGAGTAGTGTGTGGTACAAAATATATGTCCACCCTAGATTTACGAACTCTAGGGCCAATGCTAATACTGCCACTACAACTAGCGGTACTAGTGCCACCAGCACTAGGTGTATGCACAGGGATAGTTGGTGCAGAAGCAGTAGCACTAGCACAAGCACTAGCACTAGGATGGTATGAAGGCATGGAAGAAGCATCTCCAACAACACCAAGTCCTTGTCCAACTCCCAAACTCACCAATTCCTGCTTCTATCTCTTTTTCATTTCTTTTTGCAATTCAAATGTTTATAATTGCACCCGCACTTCACAAACAGCCTCAGGAGGTGCTATAGGGCAACCCACTGCACCATGGATGGGTATGCATGCAATATGGTATTTTAATCTATTTATGCTTCCATGATATTTTGTTTTGCAGTATTTACATTTTGCTTCTCCTTGTTTCATTCCGGGAAAGATTTTAGCATGTTTCCAAGCAGGGTCTTTTATGCCTGGGGTTTGAGACATTGTGAAAATAATAATATGTTTTGATTTGCAAATGAATGTGGCTGCAATAACAAGTAGGGTTTATAAAATTATTTAAGTTGCAAGTAGGGTTTGAAAAAAAAAATGCAAACTAAAAAAAACAATGATTTTTCAAATTACAATGAATTATTTGTTTAAAAACACACAAAAAAAACCAATAAAAATCAAACTTACCTCTTATATTTGGCTTGGAATGCAATGCAAACTCCTCCCAATCACTGGTAATGAACTCTCAATGCACCTCCTTGCTGGTATGAAGCTTCCCAAATGATATATGGCCCTGTATTTGTCTTCAATAGCTTGCTGGTTGCCCTATCTTCTCCTCCTATTTTTCCTCACAACTCTCTCTTCTCCTCCTATTTTTCCAAATGAATGAAATGAGGTTGCTTTTAGGGTTGGGGAGATAGTATAAGAAAAAAAAAAAAAAAACTTTAAAGTCAATTTTATGTTTTCTTATTGACTTTTCATTTTGCTGTCGCCGGCCGCGTCAAGGGCTTGGGATTCTTCGGGAAGCGGCGAGTCCGGCGAGTTCGTCCAGGACTCGGCAGGACTCAGACACTCTCGGGTCCGGGCTCCCAGGATCCGGCCAGGGGTGCTCAGCTCGGGACTCGCCAAGTTCTGGTGAGTCTGAGCGAGTCCCATAACTATGGGTATAACCCACTAGCATTGGAAGGACAGGTGAGAAAGGGTCTCTTCATCTTCCATACATAAGGCACATCTACAAGGGCCATGAAATCCTCTCTTCATAAGACGATCACTAGTTAAGACTCTTCTCTAAACAAGCAACCAGATGAAAAAACTTACCTTAGGCCATATAACAAGCTGCCATTTATGCCTAAGGATATCCTTAAGAGGATGAGGGGTACCCGTAGTTAGAAAAGCATATCCAAATGAAAATGTATAAACACCTAAAGAATTATTCCCCCACCCTAAAGATTCCAATCGCAGAGAAAAGGAAAGAGGTGCTCCATTAGAATATTAATAAGAAAACTTTGTCCCTCTCACTCAATGAGAGTTGGCCATTTCAAAATATGAATCCAACCCTGTCATGCCCCCACCATGATCAATTGCAACACTAAAGTATAAAAGAAACCAAGAATTAAAATGCAATAATTAATAATATAAATATTGAAAATTTTATTATTATTATAATATATAAATATTAAATTATATATTAAACAAATATAAAAATAATAATAAATATATTTTAATAAGAAACATATAATATAAAACAATATTAACAAGATTAGCTTATTAACTAATCTTCATACCCCTCTTATTCTGGCAGACCACTTCAAAGGAGCTGAAGTCAACGATTGGAAACAGAAGCAATAAATAAACACAAAGCAGCGATAAAAGTAATATGGGAAGGAATTAAAGATGCAGCATTGGAAATCAGAAGTCTATATGCAGCGATTAGGAACCTAGAAAGCAGCGATCAATATTTGTAAAGGTAGCAGAAATTATCATTGGTAAAGGGCTGTGGATTAGTTAATAAAGGAATGATAATTAATATATGAATAATCATGACTCTTTCCAAGAATAAGAATTAATGAAAAGGTGTGTCTATTGTTAAATAAATGAATGTGGCTCTCCCCACCATGGAAGATATTAAAGGGGGAATAGATGTGTGGGGAGAGGCAATGAAGGAAAAGCATTAAAAAATGAATAATAATCTGCACTCAGAAAGGCAACATAATGGAATATAATCAGATTTAAACACAGATATATAAACAACAAATAAGGACAGAAATAGGAGTATCTCCTGAGCATAGCAGCAGATACATTAATATGATATACTCAGATTTAGGAAGAAGGAATAAGAAACCTGATATGGAAAGTATGTATGAAGAAGAAGACAATTCAATGGAAGATATATATATATATATATATATATATATATATATAGTTGATTATATAAATATGATGTATACATACTTATATTTTACTTACTTCCCTTATTGATTTATCATTTATCTTCATCTATCTTCCATTGAATTGTCTTCTTCTTCATACATACATTCCATATCAGACTTCTTATTCCATATATATATATATGTGAATTATATGCGATTATGCAATAATGATTCTTGCAACAATTATTGAGCCTTATAAAAAATTATGGTTCTTTAATATGAATATGGGTAATAGATTAAATATATATTTATGAATGTCTTATTCCTATGATCAATCAAATGTAAGGTCAAAGGAGGAAAGTTAGGGTGATGCAGTTTATGGGCTCTCCCATGCTAAGTAGGCAACCTCAAGGGTGGAATTGTCTTGGTTGAATTTTCTTGCCACTTAGGGCCAAGGGGTGAGTTGTCTTGGTTGGACGTTGCACGCTCTTGGGCTTAGATGGGTTGAGTAGTTTACAGGCACCCCTTTTCAAGGCTTTCCTATCAAGCCAAACTATGATTGGTTGTTAGGATAGATTCAAGGAATTTCAATCATAAGAGGGATGGGAAAAAAACATGGATAGGAAAAGCAAGTACAAGTATCCACTAAGTAGCCACCCCAAGGGTAGAATTGTCTTGCTTGGACGTTCATGTCGCTTGGGGCCAAGGGGTGATTTTTCTTGGTTGGAAACTACACGCCTTTGGGCATAGATGGATAGCTTCAAGAGGACTTATCATGTGTCTCATCCAAGTCCTATTATGATCAAAACTTCCACTATGCATTATGGATATTGGTAGTTATGTATTTTGTATAGCTTAAATAGATAAGGCATTTATTATGTTTTGTTTATACGAATTATATTTCAAATATTATCTAACATGATTGTAGGATCTAAACCAAGATTTATCTTGCTTGAAGCATTCAAGTGGTAAGTTATAACCCTAACTACATTATATTTGTGAAGCTAGGGTAAGATTTAGGGCAATCCCAAAAGGGGCCATTACAAAGCCTTACCAATTTCCCAAGGATAAGTGGTAGCTCTACCATAATTCACTACCTTTGTCCACCCTTTGTCCTGCATAACCTCCATGATTGGTTGTAATTGAGGATATTGGGAGATAATAGGAATTGCCCATCCCAAGAATCCCTCTTGAAATTGAGTGTTTCTCATTATGCAAAATCCAAAAAGGTTGTTTAATGACCTCTTTGCCAACTTTGATGACAACAAGGCTAGGCAACTCTTTAGAGGGAAGGGATAACCTAATAATATGGTTTATTGTTCTCTACACATTTGGCTCTAATATTGACAACCCATAAGTCATCAGGATAGAATAAAATCCTCCAATATAACTTAGTAGCAAGAGCCTTTGTTTGCTTGTAAGAAGATTTGAAGCCTGATCCCCCTTCCGTCTTAGATTTATAGAGAGATTCCCATTTGACTAAGGACCACCTTCTCTTTCCTTGTAACCCACTCCATAAAACATTCTTGCATATAGAATCCAATTGTTTCAAAATAGTACGTAGAATATTCAAAACATAGGAAATTGATATTTGTACAGCCTGAAGAACCACTTAGACCAAATTCAGTTCGCCTGCTGAAGATAGCCATTTATTCATCCATTTTTTCATTTTTAATTCAATTTTGTTGATGAGCCAATGCTAGTCTCGAATCTTCTTGGGAGTAAGAGGAATACTCAAATATTAAAGTGAGAGAGAACCCCTTCAAAAATGGAAGATAGAAAGGATTTTTTCCTCTTATCTAAGTGAACAATGGAAAAAAGTAATACTAGATTTGGCCTGATTAATTAACTAACCAATAGTTGATGAAAACACATGGAAATGTTTCTCAATCTATTGGGCTTCTAAGCAAGTAGATTTTCCAACAAGCATAGAGTCATCCACAAATTGGAGATGAGATACCGGATGAGCTAGATTAGTCAACTAAATGCCATGAATTTTTTTCTTCTGACAAGCTTTAGTAATAAGTTTGCCAAGAAATTCTACCAAAATAGTAAACAAAAATGGAGAGAAGGGATCTCCCTAACGAATCCCCCGAGAATCCATAAAGTTCTGAAATGGGTACCACTAACCAAGATTGAAAAGTAGATTGAAGGTAAGAAACCTCTGACCCAAACTATCCATTCCTTAGAAAATCCAAATTGTGCCAAAACTTAAATAAAATTCTCCAATCCAGTATATCATAGGTCTTAGATAGATCTAGTTCAATAAACATAGAAGGGGATTTTTGGATGTCCAAGAAATGCAAGGGTTCCTGGGATAACACAATCTCATCATGTATTTGACATCCAGGAAAAAATCATGTATTTGGTGTCCAGGGAAAATCATGTATTTGGAGTCCAAGGACAAATTCCCTCCATTAATTTGAATTCACACTGTGAGGAAAATGCACCCATATCAAATTATTTCAAATATATTATGCATTTTCTTTGCTAGTTCAAAACCTTTGCCACTTGCTTGTTGTTGAATTTAAAGTTTCCTCAAATTTGAACTTGCACCTTCATCAAGTGCATCCACCGTAGTTTCTTCACCTATTTTCTCTTGTTGCCCACCAAAATTTTCTTTGAAACCCAACCTCATGTGGTTGTCTTCCTAACCTTTGTATAGTGTATAAAGTTATAAACTTACTCCTTTATTGTCTAAGGTATTATACGCTTGATACTAGGGAAGTTAGAACTGTCTATGACTAGTTATTTGCTAAACTAGATGTGGCCTATCCCTCAATATCATTCTTAGGTTATCTAAGAGGGATGAATATGAAAATATGGATAGGGATAAAAAAAGTTTTTTCAAGATATGAAAGACATGTACCTCTCTAATATTGCTAAACGTTGATTGTACATGCCTAAGAATGGAAAGTCCAAGATTCCAAAGAATTTGCAAATGTCTCACTTCAAAGAGGATATTTTTGATATAATCACCCTATTGAATAGGGTACTTGGACATATGGAAACAAGTACTTTTGACTATTTAATGTGCCAATTCATTATAGTGATTGTTTATGGTTCACAGTACATTGATTAGCGAGAACTAGTAAGTGACAATTTACATAAACAAATGGTGAATTTTGAAATGACCCAACATTTTACATGTCATATTTTTTCTATGCAATTGTGAGCATGAGGGCAAGGCTTGGATTGTAGTCACAAGGTGTCTATGACTATACAATGCAAATTTATGATTTCTATCCGTAGCTCCAACTTGAAATCAATAATAAGGACTTTAGGTGGTTTAATGATACTTTCACCATGTTAATAGTAAGGGAACTAGATGTGAATGTTGGATTGAAGATTTCTCCTAAAGGTGCAAAATTTGTCACTGGACTTGACAGTTATTATATTCAATATTCAAAATTCACATATATCATAAAGGTGGTTTTGATGACCATCCTTACAAGCTACCTCACTATGTTAGCAATCACCTAATTCTCATTGAGGAATGTAGGTGGATGGCTTTAGTTAGTAAAAGGTGTAAGGAAATGAAGAAATTAGGATTTCCCTTTCCATTGAATTTAAACTACTATACTTTTCAATCTTCTTTAGATGCCCAAAACATTGAAAATACTCTTACAAAGGTCAACTTACACCTCTATAGGACAAGATTCCCCTTTGATAGCAAGAACTATGTTAAAGATAACTTGTATCTTTGGCCTGCATACACTCATGTACCCCACCTAAAGACTATTTGGATGATTGTAAAGATGATTTTAAAGTCAAAAGATGAGACTAGATGAGGCAAACAATGGGACAATTCAAATCCTTCAATCTATACTCTTACCATTCAAATACAACCACATACACCCATTAATGGGGATGATAAGGAAATGACTAGGATTTGAGAAAGAACAATGTGATACAAAAAATGAAGAGATTGTTGAGAAGCATAACCTCCAAGAAGCGTTCTTTCGACCTAGAAATGCCATAAATGCTCAGCAACCTCCCTCAACCACCAAATATTGAATTCTAGGGCTAGAAGAATGATATTAAATGCATTTGGGCATGGATCTAAAGACAAAGGCAGTGCCCATGCTACATTTATTGATTTGTAGACTCGTTTCAGTTAGAAGGCTCTCCTTGCTCGCATTTTTTCAACAGATTGTGTGGGCCTTTTTGCACTTAAATCCATGGATTCATCATTAATGGGGGCAAGGCATGGTGTTAGGGTCATTTTCTCTTTCCTCCAACTCGTTTTTCGAGTGAATGCATGTTGTACATCGCTGGTATGGTTGTGGCTAGGGTTTTTTCGCTGCCATGTGATCTCTTTTCTTGTGCCTCTTTTTGGGGTTTTAAAGCAATTTTGTGCTCATTTTGTAAAGGTTCTTCGTTTGGTTTTATTCTAGAGAGCTCTATAACTCTTCTTTCATAAAACAGGTTCCATGACTTTGAATGAATAAAGACTATTATTTTCACCTCTTCTCACTTCTTGTACTATGTGAGAAGGTTGTTTACCTCTGTGTTTAAATGATTATTTTCTATCTTTCATGTTTGTATGTTGTATTAAACATTTTTTTTGGAGTTGACTATGGATACTTCTTTTCCCTTTTATTACTTGTCAAGCCCTAACCTCCATACATACCGTTGGGAGTTGATATAATAGAAATTTGTGTGAGTTATTGTGATACTTTATTGACTTCTCTAAGTTGTATTGACAAGGAAGAAACACCATTAATCTAGGTAAAATAGCATTAATCTAGCTGTATCAGGCCCCCCTTTTATTTTGTATTTCTCTTCCCCTTTTTCCTTTACTTGTTGATAGAATAAGGTTAGTTTAGAGTTATTTAGTGCTGGGTTGGACCAACACTGCTACATCTAGGTTAGAAAGGAATTTGACCTTCTCCGAAGGTTTGATCTCAACAACAAGGTGATGAGAAAATGCTTATACTGAGAGGGGTGGTGAATCAGTATAAGATGATCTTTCTTTTTCAAAAATTAATCAACCACAATAACTTCAATCACACAACACCACTAATTAAGAGCACAAGAAGAACACAAGATTTGTGTGGAAATCCTTTTGGGAAAAAAACATGGCAAAATATTGGATATATTCAGCTTATCTTACAAAATTCGTAGGCATCAACCCACTAGAGACATTGATCCCCACAACTGAGCACCAACCCAACAAGAGACACCAATCTCTTCTAATGAGAGGCACAACCCTCTCGATCTCCTAAATTAGGAGGCACCAAACTCCAAATGAACATTATGTGTATTGCTGCTTTAATATGCTTCACAAATCTTCTTTTAATACCTTCACAAAAATATTATATATTTTTGTTGTTAGATCTCCAATAATTATGTTATAATATTCCTCTTAGATCTGCTATAATTATTCTTAGATCTGTTATGATTTCTTCACAAAATCTGCTATAAAAGATATTCTTCAAATCTACTCATAAACTCATTCAGATTTGCTTATAAATCTGATCTAGATCTGATCCTCAATCTACCTTGAATCGGAAAGATATTCAATAATTTCTTGGTTTACAATACACACCACAAACTCTTCTTATATCTTTTTTAAGAGGGGGCGACTACATGTAAGGATGTGTCTTTTGCAAAGAGATACACTTTTTAAATTTATATTCAACCCTTCATAATAAAACATGGGTGCTCCACATGAGGGGTTGACCCCTTTCAAACAAAATATTGTTTCAATTTTAAACTTGAATCCCCAAAGTGGGGCGGCATCATAAAGAGGGTCGATCCTCTTAATAAAAAATATTTTATCTTTTATTTCTCCTTTTAGGCACATAAATGGATTTTATTTTATTTTCTTTGTAATATGAGGGAGGGCAAACACATGATAATATTCATTCTTCCATAGTTTGAATTTTCCTCCATAGTTGGCCAACATGCGTAGATGGACGATTTAGTGGCATTTGGCCTTAACAATTTTCTTCTTCCTTCACCCTTTGACATCAATGACAACAATTTTCCAACAAACTCCTCCTTTGTCATTGATGGCAATCTTTGATAGAAATAATCAATGAAAATATAATGCTCCCCTTACTCTAATGCTCCCCCTTTCTTTACTTCTCCCCCTTTGACATCAATGGCAAAGGGAACCTCAGAGCTGTAAGATGATGCAATGATAAGCTCACCCTAAAAACATGTTTCTTCTCAAGAAATAAGTGACTAGATGAGAGTGATATGAATCCCAATTTCTGCCTAAGATACTCAAAAGTCTCTTTAGAAAGGGGCTTTGTGAAAATATCCCCAATCTATTCTTGTGTAGAAATATACTCCAGCCTCACCTATTGATCAGCCATATTTTCTCGTAAGAAATTATATTTGATTGGAATATGCTTCGTTCTTGAGTGCATAACAGGATTCTTCGAGATGTTCATTGCAATTGTGTTATCACAAAATATGGGAATAGGATGATCAAATTCAACCTTTATGTCCTTCAATTTTTGTTTCATCTAGAGAACCTATGTGCAACAAGTTGTTTCTACTATTTATTCTGCCTCTGTTGTGGATAAAGAAATGGAATTTTGTTTCTTCTTAACCAAGATACAAGACTGTTACCAAGGAAGAATGATCCTCCACTAGTACTTTTTTTGTCATCAATGTTGCTTGTCCAATCTTCATCCATATATGTTGATAGAGTGAAATCTTCACTTCTTGAATACCACAAACCAAAGTACATAGTGCCCTTTAGATATTTGAATATTCTTTTAACTACTTTCACATGATTTTATTTTGGTGCATCCTAGAACCGTGCCACCAAACCAACTGCTTGCATAGTATGAGGCCTTGTAGTTGTCATATATAATAAACTCTCAATCATGGACCTCGATAGAGCTTGATCAGCCTCAGGGGATTCATCATCCTTACTCAATTTGCAACCTATAACCATGGGTGTACTCACAAGATTGCAATTCTCCATCTTGAATTTTTACAACATATCCTTAATATACTCGGTCTATGAAATAAATATCCTCTTATCTATTTGAGAAATTTGCAACCCAAGAAAGAAGGAGAAATCACCAAGCATATACATTTCAAACTCTTTCTACTTGTTCATGGAAACTCTCGACACATCTTATCACTACTACCTCCAAAAATAATGTCATCCATATAAACTGCAACAATTAACTGAGGATCACCTTCAGTTTTAATGTATAGATTGTTGTTAGCAATAAATATTTTTAAGCCTTGTTGTAGATACTTATCCAATCTTGAGTCTTGAGCCCAAGAGGCTTGTTTCAATCCATAAAGTTCGTTCTTTAGCTTGCATACATAGTCCTAATTCTCTAATAGGAGAAACCCTTATGGTTGTTCAATATATACTTCTTCCTCCAAGTTCCCATTGAGAAAAGAAGACTTGACATCCATTTCATATACTTTGAAATTCTTGAAGCAAGAAATTGCTAAAAACATCCTTGGAGCCTCCATACGAGAAACAGGGGAAAAAGTTTCTTCAAAATCAATTCCTTCGACTTGAGCATATCCCTTACTGAAATGACCCCCTTATATTTTTTTCAAATTTTTGCAACACTTCAACAATGGCACCCGTCAATGTTAGCCAAAATCAAAACAACTGCTGAAAGTAACCCTACGCCAAGAATGTAAACTAGGATCCCAATGTTGGGCAAGGTGTGAGCATATGGCACTAGGGATCTGTTGTGACCTTTTTCACACATCACCTCAAATAGATGGGGACCCCCTAACTTTTGCTCCATTCTGGTCTTTTGGCTTTGGTTCTCTCTCTCTCTGGTCATTTTGTTCTTCCAGGGATGTCCCATAGTTTGACCTATGTTGAAATGTTAGCTAAGTCTAGGAAATTAGGGTTTTTATCCTTCAGGCTTGTTTAAGGTCAGATAAGGTTATCAAAGTGAAATCTGAGTGCAGCAGTACAATCAGAAGGCTCAAGGTAGGGTCCCATTGAAATTTTACTGAAATTTGACAACTTACTATTTTTATTAAGTACCTAATATGAGGCCTTTTCCTCAAGATTTCGCGATTATGAATGCATCAACAGTTCCAAGTAACTTCAGGGTGCCTGCACATAAAATTTGAACATATTATGACAACTTTCTATTTTTAGCAATTCAGGCTTCAAGAGCCATTTTAGGGTTTGAACATATGATTTTCCAATGCATGTTTGGGGAATGCATTTGGGTTTTTGAAGACCTTCACAACGATGTAGCATGCAAATCGAGATGGCAACTTTCAACTGCTCAGCCTTCAGAGGCTATTTTTAGGGTTTGCATGCAGAGATTTTCAATGCATGTTCGGATATTCCTTATGGGTTTTGCGAGAGCTTCACAATGGTGTGACTGGCAAGCATAATGGATCATTTTTCAAGGACTTACTATTTTTAGCCAGTGCTCACATGTTGACCAGTTTTTTGGGTTTTTCTGGGTTTTTTGAGATCCCACGGGCAGTTTGACATGCAAAATCATCCGACATCAGATTGATCACTTTCTGAAAACTTACTATAAATAGCAGTTTCACTCCAACAGCTACCTGACACTCTGGTTCAACAAGCAAGACAACAAGAAACAAAAATCAAGTCAAGCGGAAACAGTTCAGAGTACATGCAAGTCAAATTAGGGTTTCCACTGTTATGCCTAAAAATAGGGGGAATGAAGTACGGAGTTGTCAAAACGAAGCACACCACCATGATCAACATCTTCCAGGCTGCCTGTTGGCAAAATTTGGGCACAATCTGAATACTTACTATTTTTAGTAAGTCACTTCATGGCTATAAATAGCACGTCTGTACTAGAGATAGGTGTGAACATGACACTTAGGTCATTAGGGTCAAGTGGAGCAATTTTCAAGTCAAACATAGCTACAAGGATTAGTCAATTTTAGGGTTTGCTAAAAATAGCATAATAGCAAGCAATAGGTATAAACAAGGAGGTAAATTCTATAGAGGCACAACCATGCCTGCTCCAGCTTAGAACAGGTGAAAAATGCAAGGAAGTCGACACTCCTCCGGATTTACTAAAAATAGAAGGGAAAGGCTTAGCTGAGCGTTGAAAAGTTATAGATAAAAACTGGCATGAGGGCACATGAAATGTGCCCAGGGGAGGTGAAGAGGTTGAAAAATCTCTAAGCATTGAAATTCCTCCATCATGTGTGAAATGCGCTCACAAATTCCTTCCCACCACCTGAAATGTGCCCAAAAATTCCTTGAGCATGGGTGAAATGCGCCCACAAATGAGGAGGTTAGCAAAATTTTCTAGGTCATGGAAATTTCCTCACACTACCCCATATGCGCCCAAGGATGGAAGTGGCCTATGCTATATGCACCCATGAGTTCCTTCATGATAGGCTAAATGCGCCCAAGAGAAGAAAAACACTAAGGTAAAAGTGGAAGTAGCATGTGTCATATGTGCTCAAGAAAGGAAGTCAACTAGGACAAATGCGCCCTCAAGGAAAAAGTGGAGGTAGCCTAGGTAAAACGCGCCCAAGGGAGGTGAGAAGTCAGAAGGGCATGGGAAATTCCTCCCCACCCCTTCAAATGCGCCTTCAAGTTCCTCCTCCCCATAGCAAATGCGTCCAAGGTGGCCACAAGGGAAAAACATGGATAAGGCAAGGGTGAAACGCGCTAAGGCAAAGAAAATTTCCTTCACACTAGGTAAAATGTGCTCAAGGTTTCCTTCATGACACATGAAATGCGCCCAAGGCAAAGGGGACGTGATGTTGAAAATTGCTAAATGAAAATTGATGCATGAGGTGAAATGCGCCCTTCATGGGTAAATTAAATAAATTCAAATATGTCTAAGGCATTTTACAAGGTAAAATGAAAATACGCCTAAGGCAGAGATGAAGTTGGAAATTATCAAGAACGAGTGTGAAGTACGCCTAGAGAGCCAGTAAGGAAACTTTTCAGGAAAATTAAAGAAAGCGCCAGAGCAAAGAAATTGAAGATTTCAGGTGTGGAAGGCGTCCAGAGTAAAAATGAGTGAACTTTAGCAATTTTATTATTTTTTCAAAATAATAAAAATTAAATGTCCCCCTTTGTTCGAATACACATGAAAACGACGAGTTCTGAACAAAATTTTCTTCTGGGTATTGAACTTTTCCAACTGGAAATGATTTAAAATTATTCCACACCTCGCTCGTGTTGTTTTGGCAGAGAATTTCACCCAGTGCCTATTTTGATGAATTTCCTAAGGCAAATTTAAAATTTTATCTAAGGCAAATGAGATGAATATGTTTTCACAGAGTGTTTTTGCTTGAGAGTTCAACTGAACAATTGGAATAATTTCGGCAAAACAAACCTGAAATAAGATGACTTAGCCAGATGAAATGAAATTGTTCAAAAAGGTGATTGATGTAATATTTTTAAAAATGCAAGTGTGATGAAGCAGGCCTGTGCAGGAGTGATGAAATTTCAAAATTCTAGAGGTTAAAGATTCCGATGCTCCGAGCGACAAGTGTTGCAACTGGTAAAGGAGGGAAAATGGAATTTGAAAATTTGCTAAGTTTAGCCTCTACTGGAATTCAACCTGGCTATAAGATTTCAAGCTCTTCTCATATCTCTCACAGGTTGCTGGGTGCAAAATATTTTCCAAGGCTGAAAAGTACGAGTTTGCAGAGATAGAAAATTCTCAAGTTGTTGAGAAATTCGAATTTGTGAAGAAACTTGAGTTGCTAAGAAATATGAGTTTGCAAGAAGAGGTGTTGAATTGACAAAGGCGTGGTAAAGCAGAGTATTCTCTGAGGCTGAAAAGTACGATTTGAGGAAGAAGTTCTCAAGTTGCTGAAAGGTATGAATTTGTGCAAAAAGGGCTTGAAGTTGCTGAAATACGAATTTGAAGAGTGAAGCTGCTGAAAGGTGCAAACTTCTAAGTCCCAAGTTACTGAAGTCTTGAGTTGCTGAAAGGTATGATTTGAGAAGAAGCTTCTCAAATTTCTGAAGTACGAATTTAGGAGAGAAAAGTGAGTTGCTGAAAGTGCAAGTTTGGAGTGTGAAGTGCGAACTTGTGAAGGAGTTTCAAATTGTTGAGACTTCTGAAATCGCTGCAAGCAAATACTTTCACATATCGGGTATTGTGCTGCTGCAAGTAGAGAAATTTCAGAGTGTTGAAGCAAATAGGGTGCTGAGGTTTGCAGCTGAAAATGACAAAGTGTTGCAGCCTTTTTATTTGAAAATCTGCTAGCACCCTTGAAGTATGTTATTGCTTTTCTGAAGCTTGTTTTCTAATAACTCTCTTGTATTTTGTAGAATGGCCTAATCAAGTTAAAAAGCTGCAGGAAGGGGGAACCACACTGAATCCACAAAAGCAATCACATCAAGACAGGCAGTGATAAAGAAGTTGAGCAAATCTTTCTTGCCAGAGTCAAAGTTCTCTTCAAAATTGGGGAAACTGAGTGACACAAATATTGGCTCGTTCAACTTGGAGACATTCAGGAGAAGAATAATGGGAACTGGGGGTCATCACCCGTCAGTTACTTGACATAATATTGTAAGGAGTGGACTCTATGCAGCTGCCAGTTTTCCTCCAAAAATCTGGTGTCCAGAGCTAATCATGGAGTGCACCATCTATTACAACACAGAGCAGAGGACTGTCATTTCGCCAGATGGAAAGATATTGGCCAACCTTATGCCGGAGGCAATTGGGGAGGCATTTAGAATTCCTGTCCACGAGAAGATGGTTTACAGAACAAGGGAGAGAGCTGAAAAGATGTACTCATCCACATTTGACCAGTGTGCTGACTTGATAAATTCCAGGTGGATGAACAAGCCTAAGCCAACTCGCACAAAGTTGCCGAAGTAGATAATTTTAAAGGAATTGAGGCAAGAGTTTTGTGATTTTATAATGATGCTGAGCAGAGTTGGAGGGTGCCCCCAAGCGTTCATCTTTGAACCTTGGATGTTCTATTATATCAACTTGGTGCTGGAAGGCAAGGACTACGTAGATTGGGCACTAATGATCAATAATAATTTACATGAGCAACTTTAGAGGGTGAAGAGGACAAAAACATTCTACATGAGCTCTTACATTGTCTACATGCTTGCCCGAATGACAAGGTATAGAGGAATTTCATATAAGGAACCAATTGGGTGTGGCTCCCATCAGTTTAAAATACATGAGGCTTGTCTACAGCTGCATTTGACAAGTACCTCCAACTTCAAGAGGGTCAATGATGCCTTCACCATGCATATAACGAGGACCTTGCAGAAAATGACTCATCATAGAATATCTAGAGAGGCACAAGAGCTGATTGAGAAGTTCAGATGTTGGTTTATCCAGTTTCTGAAGTTCACCTACATCAGGCTGCAAGGATTTGCCTCCTATTCATACAAATTGCCCCGATATCCCACAAATAGAATTGTGATGTTGGAGATATCTAGGCAACTTATTGCCTATGACAAGATTCAAAAGAAGAAGAAGAAAGGTGGACTTGGATTCCTGATTACCATGGAAAATTCTGATGAAGTCTGTCCATCACTACAAGCAGCAAGGGAGGCAGAAAATGAACTCTAGTTCTTCCACCTTTCCTACCATACCAACAGGCAACACTATGATCCCCACAGGAACATTAGATGGATATTGTCTGAAGAGTTCATACACAAGGCATAGATTGAAGACTTTTGGGCTAGTGCAGTGGATGAGATTGAGGTTAGGAGGAGAATGTTTTCACGGATACCATTGGGGATGATCAGGGAATGCGAGATTGTCCCAGTGCCAGACCAAATTGAGGAGGACATAAATGTAGTGCAAGCTGATTATGAAACAGTGAGGGATATGCCACTACCACTCCTGGATTGGTTAGAGCCGGAGATTACAGACTTGGATACGCTTTGCATCCCAGTCTTGATGTTCACACGGAGTTAGGTAGAGAGGCATGTGAGCCGACTTAAGGGCAGATCAATTCCCCTCAGTTACAATTTGATGGGAGATCACAGATCATTGGTAGCTAGGTAGGGGAGACAGTTTGCTCCAGCTCCAGAGCCACAAGGAAAAGAACCAGTCTAGCTTGAACCTCTGAGGATTGAAGAGTCCCTGCATACACCATCACGAGCACACTCTCTGAGTATGCAGGAAATATCACTATTTGCTGATCAAAGAGAAAGATTGAATGTGGAACAAGCAGTGCAAGTGGCAAGTCAGCCACCTCATAGAGAATCAGTGGGCCAAAGCATCAACATGCCTAGGGAGGAAAATCAACAAGAGACAAATGAAGGGACGACCACTGATACTGAATTTCAGCAGGAAATTGAGGACGCTCTTGAGGACGATGCTACTTCAGATCAGGATGCTCAGATTTTTGGAGATACTGAGCCTATAGACGATGATGAGCCTCATCAGCACGAAGACATGGAGGAAGTTCATGAGGTTGAGGCCGAAGTTGAGTAGCCTTTCGTTATTTCAGACTTACGGCAGGAGGTGCTAGAATGGCTAAGGGATAGGATGAGGCATGATCCTATTGATGAGACTGATCCTGCAGCGGAGATGGAAGAATTGTTGAGTAGGATCAATGCACCTCCAACAAAGAAGAAGGCCAAAAAATTCTCCAAAATCTCAACGGATGAGGATGGCTCTCAGACATTTCATACGGCAGTGCCTAGAGTGGAGTGTGATCGGAATGAGGCCGTTTCGGAAAATTATGTGATTACAACTATGGAACTTGGCTGCCCTACTGGAGCACAGGTGGTTGAGGAGTGCGACAATTCATAGCAAGCACTCAAGGATAGGTTGCTCCATATCGAGGGAAAATATAAGAAATTGAAGGTACAACAAAAAACACTGATTGGCTATGTACAACACTTGTCCCGTCCTTGTGGGCAAGAAAATCCGACAATTAAGCTTCCATCCGAATTGCCCAGAGAGTCAATCAGTGGCTTAGAGGATTTGAAAAGAATGGCATGATAGATAGACAAGTGGGTTGCCAACGTTCTTGTCAAAACATAAAAGTTTATGGAGGATCTTGCACATGCCTATCGGCAAGCCTCCGACATTATGGCAAGAATGGATGCAGTTAACCATGCTTGGGGTGAGGCTCATATCTATCAAACAAGAGTTTTTCTTCGCTTAGGAGCTTTGATGCACACACCTCTACCGGTTTTGGTTGAAGGAGGTGTGATTCAGGAAGGGGGATAGATATGACTTTGTCAGGTGGTACTCTTCAGTGGTCACGATCCGAGGATTCTACGATGCATCACGGGAAAATTCTGTCGGGGTCAAAAAGGCCATGACAAATATCTTTGATGGAGTCCTCAATACGTTGGAGGCTATCTTTGCCAGGAGGTTGACTATTGAGGAGGTAACTGCAGATAGGTTGAAGAATAGATTAACACCATTCTTTTCTGAGGTGAAGGCCTTTGTCCAGGATGACTTCGAGAACACCTCTACATTCTCCAGCATTATCCAGAACACCCAGGACGCCCTTTTTGCCTGGAAGAAATCTTGTGCCCGACATGGGCAAAGAGTTACAGTATTGGAGTTTCAATTAGATCACATTCCTCCCATTTCAGATCAAGAAGTTGAGGCTGTGTTGGTCAAGTTCACCAGGTTTGTAGCCAGCGAAAAGGAGAAAGGAAATGCCCTTCTGGATGATGATCTCCTGGAAGGGGATGATGTGCATTGATTACAGCTAGTGGTTCCTGTAGAGGAGTGGAGAATCGCATTCATTGCCCGCCCCTCTCAGTGGCGGTTTTTAGGGCTAGAACATTAATCAGGGCTTAGGTGGCTCAATTTGAGCCTTCCATTGTATTTGAATCTAAGCCGTCCACTGGACTGGACTTAAAATAAAAGGGGCATCCCCCCTCATTTGTAACATATAGAATAGAAATCAGATGAGAGACTAGACAGAATTGGGGATAGAAGTTAGACTAGAGAGTAGAGCTTGTAGTTTAGGATGATGGTTCACCTTCATTTTTCATCCATTTCACCTCCATTTTGCATTCATTTTGCATTCATTCCATCATGCTTCTGGTCCATTTCCATTCTGCTCATTTTGTGTTTGGTCTGGTCTGCTCACCCAAAGATTCTGGATCCTTGCAATGATCTTACTACCATTCATCCCCAGATGGAGCCACTGTTGGAACTGTAAAAATATGATGTTTTTACATATGTTTTCACTCATAATTTTTATGATTTGGTCCTACCATATGCATTTTTCATCTATATTTTTTTGATATTGCCTCATTAAATCCAATGGGTCATGCATTTTGTACTTTCTGGTTCTTATTGGCATAGGTCCATGGCTGTCTCCCCAACCCAAATTGCTTTTATACTAACATTTGTTTGCTGCAGGTCATCAGCATGACAATATGAGGGTCTCCCCGATTCATTATTCTATTTGCAAACATCTGTGTTGCCTATCGGCAAGACGTTTCTCGTGTCACAGCAATCAAAGTTTTCATGCTGGCAGTCATCGGCGGGACATTCATTTTGTTTTGGGAACTACGGAGTGGTCTTTTGGCAAGAGTGTTTTCATCTGTATGTGGTTTCCCTGAATGGGTCGGGTCTCGCCGAACTGTGTTTGTGGTTCCCTTTCGGCGTGAGTTTGGTCTTTGGTGGACCATCATGGCGAGCTTGGTGTGTCTCCCCGACCTGTGCATTGCGGGTCACTTCGGCAGGACAATTCCTTTGTTTCGGTAACGGGGTGATTCATATCGACATATGTCTATACCGTCGGTATTTGGTCTCGGTGAGCTTGATGTGTCTCCCCGACTTGTGTATGGAAGGATTCATCGGTGAGTGTAATGTGTGTGGGGTTGGTGTCTTACCGAAGTTTGGTTGTCCGGCCGAACAGGTGCATTTTGGGAGCTCTTCGGTGTAAGTTGGGACTTGCGACATGATGTTATGGCGAGGTGTGTTTGTCTCGCCGATGGGTTACTATGGGTTTATTTTGGTTTGCTATCGGCGAAGGATTGGCTCTCTCTTGGTGAGCAGGTGTGAGCACAGGAAGATAACGATTGAATTGCCTTCGGCATGACGATACGATATGTCTTGTCGACTGGTGGATAACTGAAATTAAAATGCTGTGGCCGACATGTGAGAATTTCCCGAATTCTACGGTGGCCAACATGAATTTGAAGCGTATGGTTTTTCTAATGCTGGTGTATATATATGCACCCCGATTGTAATTGATTGGGAGGAGATTTTAGAATAGATAGATATAGTAGATTAGGAATGGGCACAATAGAATAAAGTTCTCATTTTGGAGACTATGTGCATGTTTTAAAATGGAAAATTCAATGGGAATCAACTAGTGTGGTAGGTTCTTTTTGGTATCAATTGTCTGTTGAGTTTATAGAAAAGTATTGCTGAAGCTGTCTCCAATTTGATTCTTTCTGGTTGTTTAAGTTGGCATAACAAGTTTATGTTCAGTTTTTCAATGCACATTTGTTGTATTTGTGTGATTAATTAACTAGTTCTCTCAAGTAGAGATTAAATCCGTTTCGTTGATCACAATAATCAGGAAGATTCATCTAGATTATTAAAGAAGAGCTCAGTAGTCATAATCTTGCATTGTTTATACAAGTTATGAACATATCATATGCCTGCAATTTGATTTTTTTACCAGAATAAGTTGCCCACTTCTATTTCATTTGACTCCGCATACCCAACAAGGCACTAGTCTCTGCACTTCATTATTTGAATTCATTCAGTTTCTTTATACCAGTTAATTAAGAATTTTAGGATTTAGATCAGAAGATTACTATCAAGTTTGATTTCATTGTGTTCACTGTCATTTGCCATTGTGGACAAATCATTGTAAGAAGGATAATCATAAGTCAATTCTGCCCAATTTAAAAAGGTATACCCGCCAAGGTTTGGAAGCACCTAAAGAGTAGAAGGTTGAGTTCTCTTAACCTTGTCTGTTACCCTAAAGCGTATCAAGAGATTGGCATCCTCTTGAGGCATCTTTCCTACGTTTTTGAGAGCTAACAAATTGGCGACTCCGTTGGGGAACTATATCAGAAAATTCGGTTGAAGACCATCAAATAGAGTCAGTGTAGAAAAGTTGTAATTTGAGAAATCTCAGAGATCTTGCTAGGGAAAAGATCATAAATAATGATTTTCTTACTTTTGGAAAAGTAGGTGGCGACTCTGAAAGAATTTTTGCACTTGTTCAAACATGAATGGAGGAGGATCTCGGTTCAGGGGAGGTCATGCTAGAGCTCCTTATAGTCAGCACTATGTGCCATATCATCATACACAACACTGTGGTCTGATGTACCAGCATCAGTGCCCACCTAACGCCCCCCCTCATCAATACACAACAATGATCAGACAGTTTGATTTGTTAGGGATTCAATTATCCCCTTTTCCAATGGATGGCAGTTGGAGAGGTCTTGTTCCAAAGTTTACCAGCATCAGTGCCCACCTAACACCCCCCCTCATCAATACACAACAATGATCAAACAGTTTGATTTGTTAGGGATTCAATTATCCCCTTTTCCAATGGATGGCAGTTGGAGAGGTCTTGTTCCAAAGTTTACAGGGAGTGATGCAATCACTGCTAAAGAGCATCTAAGAAGTTTCAATGCTTTCATCCAGGATTTGGGTGTGCCATATGAAGATTTACACATGAGGCTATTCATGATATCACTTATTGAAGATGCTAGGGATTGGTTCAATAGCTTACCAGCGGTCTCTATTGATTCTCTCCAAGGATTTCATGATCAATTGCTCGAGCAATTTGGGAATCTAAGTGCACCAGATGCTGCTCTTCGTGAACTAATACACATTCAGAAAGATCAAAGTGATATAGTCTATGATTTTAATCGTAGATTCAATAAGTTGCAGAACAAAACACCTCCTGGATCAAAGTTGCCAGATTCTGTAGCACTAAGTATTTATTTGAATGCTTTTGATCCTAAGGCAGGGTATGAATTGAGAAATAAATTCCCAAGAGACTTAGCTGAAGCTCAGAAGATGGCACAGACAATTGAAAACAATAGGAGGGCTATAGGGATAATGGATAAAAGAGAGAATCCTAAGGTTCGTCAACAAAGTAGCATTTATCAGTACCGACAGGAGAATACTTACAGAAACGAAAGACCAAGGTTGCATGACACGCCTTATAATACAGACTGGAAGGATGAGAAACCTATAACAACTAGGCCTCCTGGAAACAAAGAAGCTCCTAATCCATTGACAAAGAGGGGAACCTATATGGTAAGTAACAATTATTTTTGTGGAGTTTGTATTATGCCACATTCCCCAGATTACTGTGTTGTAGTCCAAAGAATGCAAGAAGAGGGAATGTTGATGGGAAACAATAGAGAAGATCACACAGTATATTTGACTTCAAATACTTTTCACCATGTTGTGGAGAGGTATTCATCTTCAGAGGATGAAGGTTATCAGCATGATGTTTCAAATCAGAAATACAATGTTCATATGCCTGAACAACAGGTCCTTTCTAACTCTGAAGAAGATAATATAGAGCCACATTTTGTTGAGGTACCTGCTCAATATAGAATGAAGAGACTTACTGAAGAAGAGATATAGAGACTAATTGTTGCTGATCAGAAGGAAGAGAACGAAGGAGAGACATCAGAGCAAAAGAAAAGGATTGAGGCAGAAGGCTCCTCTTTTAACTTCATACGGGTGCTGTCCTAGGAAATAAGGTATGAGAACACTATCAATGTTGAATCCAATTGTTGTATTTCTAATGAGTATAGAGAAATTGATCAGATGATGCATCTAATAGAAGATAAGACATGTGCAAATCAAGATGATTCATGTGATAGCTTGCATGAGGAAGATGAAGGTACAAGAGATTTCTCTTGCATCACAGATTATGACAGGGAAAGCAGTGCATGTGTGAAGAATCCAGTGAATATTCTTATTCTAATGAACCAGAGGATTTTGATTTGCAATCAAGGGATTCTTCTACCTATTATGATGATATAGTTGATGATGATGAGGTTTGTATAATTGAAAGTGATTTCCAAACTTTTTCAAACCCATTGTATGACGAAGAGTTAAATGAAGATCAGATGATATTTTGCGGAGGTATCCCCATGAATGAACTTCAAGAATTTTCAAACCCACTTTATGAAAGAGAGGAGATAATTTCAGACAAGAAAAATGATGGAATAAATGATTGGGTTGATAATTTTTCTGATTTCCCATTCTCTGATGGTCTTGGATTTCTTCTTGATGATGACAAAGGTGAAGAGTATAACTGTAGTGATGAAAATGTTGAGACTTGTTCACTTTTCAGTGAATAGATCAGATTTGTTAATTTCTAAATACCAGGGATGTGCTCATGAAGGTGATCTTGAGGTTTAGTGTCCAGCTTACAATTGTTTTGACAGTGAAAGATCTTTGTGTAAAGATTTTTATGACTCCTAGTGCATTTCTTGGAGTGATAGTGAAACTTTTGGTGTTGATGAAAAGTCTGTGTTCATTCAAAATGAGGTATGTGATTTTGAAATTTCTAACTCATGTGGAAAAGACATTTGTTTGCATACCAAGGATGATAGAAGTCCAGATTTTATTGGTTCACATATGCATGATATTGAAGACATGAGTCATGATCCAGTGTTGTATCTAAATGGTAGTATCAAAGAAGTGCAAATGGTTTCAGATATTCTTGTTTTAGACAGCAATGATTTGACATAGTTTTTTGTTTTTCAAGGGAAGCACTTTGATTTTGAATTTTTAATACAGCTGGGAGAGTGTTTCATAATACATAACAGTGAGAGAGATAATACAAAATTTTGCATTAAATATGTATGCATTTTGTATACTAGTAGAGATTTGTTTGATAATGAAGAATATAAATTATAGAATGGTGTATGGATTTTGGGCCAAGCTAAGCATAGTAATTCTCTAAAAACTTTCAGTGATAGGAAAGATTGCATCTGTGTTTTCAAGAGAAATCTGATGAACTCAAAACAAAACTAGGTATTTGATAGGGGAAAGTATGATTTGAGTTTCAAATTGTTACAACTCAAGATAGGAGAAGTTAACACACTAAGGATCAAGGGTTTCCAGTGCATGGACAACTCTTACTTGTTCTCTTTAAAATTATTTTCCATGCACAGTAGTTTAGGATGATGGTTCACCTTCATTTTGCATCCATTTCACCTCCATTTTGCATTCATTTTGCATTCATTCCATCCTGCTTCTGGTCCATTTCCATTATGCTCATTTTGTGTTTGGTCTAGTCTGCTCACCCAAAGATTCTGGATCCTTGCAATGATCTTACTACCATTCATCCCCAGATGGAGCCACTGTTGGAATTGTAAAAATCTGATGTTTTTACATATGTTTTCAGTCATAATTTTCATGATTTGGTCCTACCGTATGCATTTTTAATCTATATTTTTCCCATATTGCCCCATTAAACCCATCGGGTTGTGCATTTTGTACTTTCTGGTTCTTATCGACATAGGTCCATGGCTGTCTCCCCAACCCAAATTGCTTTAATACCAACATTTGATTGTTGCAGGTCATCGACGTGACAATATGAGGGTCTCCCCGATTCATTATTCTATTTGCAAACGTCTGTGTTGCCTATCGGCAAGATGTTTCCCGTGTCACAACGATCAAAATTTTCATGCTGGCAGTCATCGGCGGGACATTTGTTTTGTTTTGGCGACTACAGAGTGGTCTTTCGGCTGGAGTGTTTTCATCTGCATGTGGTCTCCCCGAATGGGTTGGATCTCGCCGAACTGTGTTTGTGGTTCCCTTTCGGCGTGAGTTTGGTCTTTGGTGGACCGTCATCGTGAGCTTGGTGTGTTTCCCCGACCTGTGCATTGCGGGTCACTTCGGCAGGACAATTTCTTTGTTTCGGTGATGGGGTGATTCATATCGACATATGTCTATACTGTCGGTATTTGGTCTTGGCAAGCTTGATGTGTCTTCCCGACTTGTGTATGGAAGGATTCATCGGCGAGTGTCATGTGTGTCGGGTTGGTGTCTTATCGAAGTTTGGTTGTCCCGCTGAATAGGTGCATTTTGGGAGCTCTTCGGTGTAAGTTGGGACCTGCGACATGATGTTATGGCGAGGTGTGTTTGTCTCGCCGATGGGTTACTATGGGTTTCTTTTGGTTTGCTACGGGTGAATGATTGGCTCTCTCTTGGCAAGCAGGTGTGAGCACGGGAAGATAACGATTGAATTGCCTTCGGCATGACGATACGATATGTCTGGTCGACTGGTGGATAACTGAAATTAAAATGCTGTGGCCGACATATGAATGTTGTTGAAGGCCGAAATGTGAGAATATCTCAAATTCTACGGTGGCCGACATGAATTTGAAGCGTATGATTTTTCTAATGCTGGTGTATATATATGCACCCCGATTGTAATTAATTGGGGAGGAGATTTTAGAATAGATAGATACAGTAGATTAGGAATGGGCACAATAGAATAAAGTTCTCATTCTGGAGACTATGTGCATGTTTTAAAATGGCGAATTCAATGGGAATTAGCTGGTGTGGCAGGTTCTTTTTGGTATCAATTGTCTGTTGAGTTTATAGAAAAGTATTGTTGAAGCTGTCTCCAATTTGATTCTTTCTGGTTGTTTAAGTTGGCATAACAAGTTTATGTTCAGTTTGTCAATGCACATTTGTTGTATTTGTGTGATTAATTAACTAGTTCTCTCAAGTAGAGATTAAATCCGTTTCGTTGATCACAGTAATCAGGAAGATTCATCTGGATTATTAAAGAAGAGCTCAGTAGTCATAATCTTGCATTGTTTATACAAGTTATGAACAGATCATATGCCTGCAATTTGATTTTCTGCCAGAATAAGTTGCCCACTTCTATTTCATTTGACTCCGCATACCCCACAAGGCACTGTTCTCTGCACTTCATTATTTGAATTCATTCAGTTTCTTTATACTAGTTAATTAAGAATTTTAGGATTTAGATTAGAAGATTACTATCAAGTTTGATTTCATTTTGTTCACTGTTCCCTTGCCATTGTGGACAAATCATTGTAAGAAGGATAATCATAAGTCAAGTCTGCCCAATTCAAAAAGGTATACCCGCCAAGGTTTGGCAGTACCTAAAGATTAGAAGGTTGAGTTCTCTTAACCTTGTCTGTTACCCTGAAGCGTATCAAGAGATTGGCATCCTCTTGAGGCATCTTGCCTGCGTTTTTGAGAGATAACGGACAACACAGCCGATCAACAATATGAATGCAAGTATAGAAAGCAAATGGACAGCTCAGTCGATTAGCAATGTGAATACTAAAATTAAAGAAGGGCGGCAAGCCAACTCTAGTACAATATGGAAGACGGTGAGGCCTATCTCTTCCACCAATGGTGGGAATGATAATGCTTAAACAAAGTAAACAAGGCGGCGAGGCCAACGTCTTCCACTTAAATTGGTAATACAATAGAAAATAGCATAATGTAAATATGAGTTGATCAGTACTATTGAAACAACTTTACAATTATAATCAATCCTGCAAGAAGCCAATGATTAAGCTATCCAAGAAGCTGCAAATGTTATTATTTGATCTCCAATCTTCAAAGGCTTAGCAGATAAGAAAAACACACTACAAAACTCTAACTTAGACAATCTGATATGACAGACCAACAAATTGAAATCTCCAACTAGCAACTAGAAAACTCAGTAAAATATTGATAACTAACTCAAATCTTAACCTAATGGCATGAAACCAAATGCAAAAGACTTCTAGGAAGATGGTGACCAAGCTAAGACAGAGAAACTACTGCAAATTTTGGCTATTTATTCTTCACACTTCCCAAGACTCCTCCAAGCAAAAGTATGACCTAGTACAAAGGGCGACCTGCCACAATAAATTCAAGACTCCATGAAAAATTCCCCAAACTTGTACAAAGGGGCACCCTAGGCCAAGGAAAAGAATGGGCTAATACCCAGATGACCACAAAATTCGCCTAAAGAGCTGTGAATGAAAGCCTACTTCAGCCACACCAAAATCAGCAGCATGAAAAACTGAGAAACACACCAAAAGACATTAGAAAATATCATAAGACTCCATTACAATAAGCTTAATCTGTCCTTCAAAGTAAATAATAGTCTTCTCACTTATCTAGTTGCTATCTTTCAAGCAAAAAACCAAGTCCAAGCTAGGAGGTATGCATTCCTCGAAGCAAACCACTTACCATTTCAGCAGCATAACAGTATAATTTCTTCATGGATAAGAAATGAGAGAGCAAGTGCCTCCTTTTATAGACTTTGAGATGATTTTCCAAAAGCTTCTAGAAAGTGCGCCCAAATTGCACTGGAGTCATTTAAATTTTAAATTCACTTTTTCCCTCCTTCAAGTTGGCGTCCCACATAAGGACATAATAAATCTTTTGATAAAATAATGTCATTCTCCAAAGGTGGTGTCCATCTCTTCAAGGCAATATTTTTGACTTTAGAAATATTAAACAACCTCCAAATGAGGCGTCCACCCTTAAGGTCCCCTTTTTAAAACAACATGAAGTTATAACACTAGCCCAAGGGGTCCAAAGTGAAAATATAACATTTATAACTTAAAATAACTTTTCTCCAAAAATTGCACTTCAAAGCCAAAATCAACATTACTCACTGCATTGCCAGAAGTGGAAATCTCATTGTGCTACTGGCAACTGGAACACTGCTAAAAATAGAATTTACTAAAAATAGTAAATTTTGGAAAGTTGCCCAAATGCCTTGCAAGTCATATCATTGCGAAGCTCTCTAAAAACCCAGAAACAATATGAAATCTGAAATCCAAAACTCCAAATGCAAGCCTCATAAAAATGCCAAGCATCCTCTTAAGTGATAGGAAACCCTAATTTCTGCTTCCGACTAGCCTACGGGCCTCCAAGATAGGCTAATGGCCATCTGTACTGATCAATGTTGAGAAGGGGACATTACACTTGCATACTAATCTTTCCTTGTTCCTCACAACTTGACCATCCTCATTCAACTTGTCCTTGAATATCCGCTTAGTGCCAATCACATTCTTATCCTTAGGTATTGGGACAAGTACCCAAGTTTCTTTCTTCTCGATTTGATCCAACTCTTCTTCCATAGATTTTATCCAATTCTTGTCTTCACTTGCTTTTTAAAGTTTTTCGATTCTATTTGGGAGAGAAAGTATAGGTTTTCATGTTTTGATGTACTCGCAAATCTCCTTGTCTTAGAGGGTGCCTTTGATGGTGTCTTTGTGCATCTTTGCTCAAATTCCTCATTTTTAATTTCTTCTTCTACTTCCTCTTCTTTATCAATATCTTCCTTTTGACAATCAACTTCTTGTTCTATTTCCCTCTGATGCCTTTCTCTATCCACTCTTACATTTTCACTTTCAACAATTCTGTGCAACCTTTTATTGTAACACCTATAGGTTTTGCTCCTTGAGGAGTAACCAAGGAAAATACCTTAATCGGACCTTGAGTCAAATTTTCCCAAATCTTCTTCATCCCTTCTTATATAACATTTGATCCTAAATACCATGAAATGCTCGATTGTTGCAAGCCTTCCCTATCATAGTTCATATGATATTTTTCCATTGTTTACCCTAATTAGTGCTCGATTTAGAATGTACACTGTCGTATGAACTGCTTCTCATAGAAAGTGTGTAATAGCTTGGAATCATTTAACATAGTTATTGCCATTACTTGAATTGTTCTATTCTTTCTCTCAACAACTCCATTTTTCTATGGAGTCCTTGCGGATGAATACTATCTTCTTATTCCATGTTCATAGAATTGTTCAAATTCATTTGAAGTGAACTTTCCTCTATCATATATGAGGAATTTGATTCTAGCCCAGTTTCATTCTCTACTAAGGCCTTGAATTCCTTGAACTTCTCAAAAGCTTAAGATTTTTCTTTCAAAAATGTAACCCAAGTCATCCTGGAATAATCATCAATTAATAGAATAAAATAGCTCCCACCTTCTAAGCTTTTTGTCCTTGTTGGCCCACATAGATTAGTATGGATAAGTTCCAAAGGGTTTGATGTAGAGTACTCCTTTGATTTGAAGCTATAATGGCATAAATTTGCACCTAGGAAAATTTCCTATTAATTTATCCTCATTTTAGCCTTACAAGTCTAATGATGCAAAAACCCACCGCTTTTATCCTGCTTTGCACGTGTCTCCTTGTCATTTTGTGTAGGCGAAGGAATTTTTATTTAGGATGTGCGCATGTTGCGCGAATGTTTGTGCGTCGTGTTGCCCTCCTAACAAGATTCCTACGTCAGGACATGACAAAGAAATTATGATTCTTTGTTACCTATGAGCATAATGTCCTCCTGCCAAATCTTGACCGTCTGAAATGACTATTTGCCTTCAATTTTCCCATTTGAACTCACTTCTGTCATTCTCTCAAACTCTCTTTGGATTCTCGCAACTCTATTGATCATTCTAACTCTTCTTCTTGCTTCATCCTCATTATCTCTTGCTGCTATCAACTCCATACTTGGCTTCTACACCATCTTCTTACTCCAATGCCATTGTTATTGTAGGTGTTTGAGGCTCCACTTCATTGGCATTGTGATCTTGTGCATCTCTTTCCTGTCTTAGCCTTGAGCGCTCGAAGAAAGGGAGGTTATATTGTGTCTTGTAGATTAGCATCTAGGTTGTCTTTGCTCTCTACTATCTTGTGTATTTTCTATCTACTTCTTTATTGCTTTTCTCCATCTTATTGTCTATTGGTTGTTCGTGCAAGTGGGAACACCGAAATGGGGGTTTGACTAAGGAAAACCTGAAAACACAATCCCAACATTTTTCTTGTTACTATATGTTTAGGTGCACTTCGTTTGCTAGGAGCTAGCTAGAGAACTGAACCTTGAGTAAGTTGGCATTCTTCTTCTTTCTTTGCCAAATGCTATTAGAGTAGCTTTTATAGAATTCTTCTTGTTGTACTTTGCATTTTTGCACATTCCTATCAAACTATAAAACCAAAACATTCATGTTGTGTAAAATACCTTGCGATTTCTGACTTAATTTTTCTGATTAAGTGCCTTTGAAATTTTGTCAAACTCTTGTCCTGAATGTTGCCTTCGACTGATAATTTTCTATTTATGTTTTTCCCTTGAATTCAAGTTTAGAAATGCAAATATAACTTGTCTAAACTATGCGGAACATCACCATTTACATCTATGATGAAGTGCATTTTTGGTATTTTTGATGCAATATATGAATGAATCTACAACCAAATGACTAGTTATAGGAAGAAGACATTTCGTCATACAATTGGCATGCAAACTAATTATGTAAATATGAAGTTACAAAAATTACACATTTTGCCAAACACTTTGAGAGCAACCTTTGATGACTTATATTTGCCAATATTCTGACTTCCAACTAATTACAAAGTGACTGAAGATAAATCAGCTGGACACCTCCAAATTACAATGACAAAATGCAAAGTAAGATGATTTATAATTTTGTATTAGATTGTAATGACATTTACAATGCTCAAGCTGGTCGCCTCTTCTACACAAGACAACTTTACAATGCACACTAAGGTTGACTGAGAAATGCAAGTATGCAATGCAAACAAAATAGAAGGAACCTGGACGCCTTGGTTGGGATGACAATTTGATTCAATGCTGCCTCAAAATGTCATTGTTGGACTTGCACCTTCAATGCCTAATCTCCACTCAGACCAGCGATCCTCTACTAAGCAATTTTCTGATTTTTACTTGACTCTAATGTGGAAATTGAACCAGCAAGAGAAAATCGTCCTCCACAACAGAAATTGACCTCCTTATAATGATTTAAAAAATTGCCTAATGATGGTAGTGCAATCATTGATCAAATGCCAACAAAATTGTTCCTCCTGTAAGCTAGAATTCAATGAACCAAGCCAGCAATAGCATCTCCAATTGAATATTTCTATATCACCGAAATTTGGCCAAAGTCCATGAAATTTTGCACAAATGAAGAAGACTGAAATATCTCCTTCTCTCAACTCCAACTAGGATTGATAATTCACAATCGAAACTGACACTTTACAGTCTTCAAACCCTTAGGCAATGCAAGCACGTAGCTCTTCAACAAATAGGTATGTAGTAGAACAACTCAAGACATTATCAAATGGCTTGCATTGAGCTCCTTATAAAGAATTTTCATTCACCTCCAAGAAGCTTCTAGAAAATAATATTATTTTATTCCAAGTGACTTTATGATTTAATATTTATTTTAGTCACTTTATTAAATTAATTAAATATAAAGCTATCTTATAACTTTGCAATATTGAGATAACTTTACAAATAATTAATTTAACCAATATTCCCTTATTTCTCCATTTAGCCTTCAGGAATAAATAAGGCTAAATAATATCAGGATGGCTAGTGTGAATGGGATAGTACAGGTTGCCAGTA